>JARQOC010000002.1:179498182-179963457 GCA_033576535.1 Allobates femoralis
GTAATCTGCACACTTGTCAGAACAGCAATTCCCAGCCTGGATAAATGTACACAGACACTGTATACTCTCCTTCGTCATCCTCTCCTTAATTCTCTGAGTGAGTTCAAGGTTCTTGTTGTAGAGATCCAACTAATGTATACCTTCTCACAGTGTTCTTATATATATACTAGCTGTGAGCCCGATGCAAATGCATCGGGTGTCTAGAATATGTTTATTGTTTTTTTAAAGATTTTTAAATAAATAATCGCATCATCAATAGCAATAATATTAGCAATAGCATTATTATTAGCAGTAATAGCAGTATTAATAGCATTATTAGCAGTATTATGAGCATTAATAACAGTATTAAGAGCATATAGAAAGTATAGGGGGACTTGCGGCAGGTGCGGCGGCTGAGGTAGCGACTCGCAATGGCCTCGCGGCCATTGCTCGCACTACCTCAGTGGTAAATCGCTAAGTTTGTGGCCGAGCCTCTGGTCCTATTTTCGGCCAGCGACTCGCAATGGCCGCTTCGCGGCCATTGCTCGCGTGTGGTGACGTCACTTAGTGACAAAGCCACGGCGTTTTCGGGGTCCGACACGAAAATGCCTACGGCAATTATAGAGTAGATATACTGCAGAGTGCCATAACCCCTGTCCTGTATATATATATATATATATATATATATATCTACTCTATAATTGCCGTAGGCAAAATCGTGTCGGACCCCGAAATCGCCGTGGCTTTGTCACTATGTGACGATGGTGCCGGGGGGGGGAGTGGCGGGATTGTGTCGGGGGGCAGGATGGCAGGTGTGCAGGATGGAGCCGGGGGGCGGGGCAGGATGGAGGCGGAGGGGGGGGCAGGATGGAGGGAGCGGGCAGGATGGAGGCGGAGAAGGATGGTGGCAGGGGGGGTAGGGTTGGATAGTGGGGAGCGGGGCAGGATGGAGTGAGCGGGGCAGGATAGAGCCGGAGGAGCAGGATGGTGGCGGGGGGGGCAGGATGGAGTGAGCAGGGCAGGATGGAGCGAGCGAGGAAGGATGGAGCCGGAGGAGCAGGATGGGGGGGGGGCAGGATGGAGCGAGCACACTTGCACACACATGCATCATGTACATAGCACACCTGGACGCACATGCATCATGCACACAGCATACCTTCAAGCACATGTATCATGCACACAGGACACACATACATCATGCACACAGGACACACATACATCATGCACACAGGACACACATACATCATGCACACAGGACACACATGCATCATGCACACAGCACACACATACATCATGCACACAGGACACACATACATCATGCACACAGGACACACATACATCATGCACACAGGACACACATACATCATGCACACAGGACACACATACATCATGCACACAGGACACACATACATCATGCACACAGGACACACATACATCATGCACACAGGACACACATACATCATGCACACAGCACACACATGCATCATGCATACAGCACACACATGTATCATGGACACATCACACACATGCATCATGGACACAGCACACACATGCATCATGGACACATCACACACATGCATCATGCACACAGCACACACATGCATCATGCACACAGAACACACATGCATCATGCACACAGCAGACACATACACCATACACACAGGACACACATACATCACGCACACAGGACACACATACATCACGCACACAGGACACACATACATCACGCACACAGGACACACATACATCATGCACACAGGACACACATGCATCATGCACACAGCACACACATGCATCATGCACACAGCACACACATGCATCATGGACACAGCACACACATGCATCATGGACACATCACACACATGCATCATGGACACAGCACACACATGTATCATGGACACATCAGACACATGCATCATGCACACAGCACACACATGCATCATGCACACAGCAGACACATACACCATGCACACAGGACACACATACATCATGCACACAGGACACACATACATCATGCACACAGGACACACATACATCATGCACACAGGACACACATACATCATGCACACAGGACACACATACATCATGCACACAGGACACACATACATCATGCACACAGGACACACATACATCATGCACACAGGACACACATACATCATGCACACAGGACACACATACATCATGCACACAGGACACACATACATCATGCACACAGGACACACATACATCATGCACACAGGACACACATACATCATGCACACAGGACACACATACATCATGCACACAGGACACACATACATCATGCACACAGCACACACATACATCATGCACACAGGACACACATACATCATGCACACAGGACACACATACATCATGCACACAGGACACACATACATCATGCACACAGGACACACATACATCATGCACACAGGACACACATACATCATGCACACAGCTCTTAAACTTGCCGCTCCCGGCGCAGCGCGGCAGGCAGGAAGCGGCGGCTCCTTCTGCACAGCCGCTCCCCCTGGCATGGACGGATGGATGGTGCGGCCCTGGGCAGTGGGAGCAAGGGGGTCCCGCGAGAAGCAGAGAGGGCAGGAGGACCGGGGGGAGCGCGGGCAGGAGACGGGAGGACCCAGGGGGGCGCGGGCATGACACGGGCACTGGGGCACAGGGGCACAGGCTCCGGAGCACTGTGTCAGCATGTGCTGACAGCAGCTGCTCCGGAGCGGGATGACAGGGGCACAGGGGCACAGGCTCCGGAGCACTGTGTCAGCATGTGCTGACAGCAGCTGCTCCGGAGCGGGATGACAGCGGCGAGGGGTCGCAATGCCCGCTACGCGGGCAATGCCTCGCACGTGGTGACGTCACATAGTGACAAAGCCACGGCGTGCCGGGGTCCGACACGAAAATGCCTACGGCAATTATAGAGTAGATATATATATATATATATATATATATATATATTGAGAGGCTAAGCATGCTGGATCTAGTAGGGGAACACTCGCTTGGCAGCAGAATTGATGCACACAGCATTGGTTTCTATTTAAATCAGTCCATGTGGTTTATTACCCTCATAAACTAGACTCCAGAACCACATAACTGAATGAGCCTTGCTTTGGCTGTTCAGCAATATACATATTGTACACAGTGTTTTTACTGCTGGAATTGTCCATACGGATTCCACTGGCTTTTGGTCAGTCTTTACTTACGGTTTTCAAGTCCATTACCTCTTTGGAGGTTTTGGGCAGCATTCACCACTCAGCCGCTCACAGTATCCTCACAGAGGCTGAGTCTCCAGTCCAGCATAGCATATCCTGCTCCCCTTTGCAGGGTATAGGAAGACTGACCTTACCCAGAGCCCATCATCTGTTATACCACCTGACACACTCACTGGTGAAAATGTGTGTTCAATCAGACACACAGACCTGTATGCATTTAACCCTTTTGTATAATGCTACAAGTCCCAGTAAAACATTCAGTTTTATATCACAACAGACCATTGGAGCCAGACAAAACACACACACACAAAAACAATGAAAGAACATAATTTTACACAATGCTCCAAAAATGGTCCAGAAAAAATTGCCGTTACCCTCAACTTAATATTTAGCTGCACACCCCTTGTAGTAAATAACTGTAATCAAGTGCTTCCAATGAACATCAACAAGCTTCTTACACCTCACAATTGGAATTTTGGACCACTCTTCTTTTGCAGACTGCTCCCGATCGCTCATGTGAAGGTTGTCTCCTTCCAACAGCAGTTTTAAGATCTCTCCACAGATGTTCAGTGGGATTTAGATCCAGACTTATTGACAGCCACTTAAGAACTCTCCAGTGCTTTGTTTCCTTTTATTTCTGGGTGCTCCTTGAAGTTTGTTTGGGGTCATTGTCTTGTGAGAAAACCCATGTCTTAGAGCGCAAACCTAGATTTCTGATAACAGGCACTACATTGCGACCCAAAATCCTTTGATAATCTTCATATTTCATGATGCCTTGCACACAGCAAGGCACCCAGCGCCAGAGGCAGCAGAACAACCCCAAAACATCTTTGAACCTCCACCATAATTAACTCTAGGTACTGTGTTCTTTCTTTGTTGGCCCCATTCTGTTTTTGGTAAACAGTAGAATGATGTGCTTTACCAAAAAGCTCAATTTTGGTCTCATTTGTCTACAAAACGCTTTTCCAGAAATCATTTGGCTTTCTCAGGTACATTTTGGCAAGCTGTAGTAATTCCATACAAAAAGTGAACCACATATATTATATAGAATCATTACAGTGATAAGCAGGAAAACAGTGGAACGGTTTATCCAAACCGCGCTACCGCCTGAAGAAAATATTCACTTCCAAAACTCTGAAAATTTGATGGTGAGTTTTTATTTTCTACGCGTTTCGGGGGTACAAGCCCCCTTCTGCAGGACAAAATCACAGATGTACCTGTGTAGCGCGGTTTGGATACCCCATTCCACTGTTTTCCTGTTTATCACTTTAGAAGTTGGGAGAGCTGCTGCAGACCGTCATCAGGATTAAAATTCGCATATGTTGTTTGGTGTGGTTGTGCCTGTCACAACCTGGAAAAGGTGAGCAATATCCTATTTTTGTTCTCCTTCTGGCCAGACAGGTATACCCTATTTGCGCTTTCTCCTTTCCAGACACTGCATAGAATCATTACAAAAAGAGTGATCTCTTTCAAGTGTTTATTTCTGTTAATGTTCATGATTATGGTTTACAGCCAATGAAAACCCAAAGTTCATTACCTCATAAAAATAAAGTAGGGAATATGAAGGGTCTGTGTATAAAATATTACCTAAATAGGTATCAGAGGCTCACCTTTTGAGGTTGTGAGAGTCACAACCACTATAAAAGTGTATCACGGCTGCTGCAGTCCCCAGCGTGATGCATATAGAGTATGGAGGATGTAGGGTTAAAAAACGTTCTGCCATCTTCCACGAGACATCAAGGGTGAATATAATATTGATTTATTAGCTAAAGCATTTCAGGGCTCACTGGCCCCTTCCTCAGGACAAATCAATATCATATTGCCATGTTTCAGAGCATTTCAGGGATTCCTTAAATGCATTGAGTAATAAATCTATACTATATTATATTGACCCTTTGATGTCTCGTGGAATATGGCAGCGTGAAACCCTTCATCCAACCTACTTCATGTTATGCCCGAGGGGCGTGGAGATGTTAAGTGGACTCACAGGACCACTGGTGGAGCAGAGATAGCTGAATACCCAATACTCAAGAGACAGGAGAATTATTTTAGTAAAACCAAGGATACTTATTAAGGAAGGTTTAACATAAGGAGAAGATGTCTGAGAGGACCAGGAGGTCTAGAATCTGCAAATCCCGGGCCAGAGGGGTGACCAGTACAGACTGGACAGCAGAGACGGAAAGGCTGTGGAACACTGGCTCTGTCGGTGGAGAGGACCCTGGGAGCTCCATGTAATCCCGGAAAGGCTGATCCAGCCGGTAGAGGTATCCGAATGATTCCACGAGGAGTGGCTTGGCCAGCCCGAGGTGGGGTCCTGAGTGTCCAGAGGTATCCAGGATAATGGACTGCTAGCAGAGGATTCTGTGGAGACAGAAGTATTAGTGTAATGTAAAGCAACAGTCTTGTGACCTGGACAGAGGCAACGTTCATAGAGAATGAACATGTTGCCCAGGCACCTCCTTTAGGGGGAATGCCTTTTATGCACAAAGCAGTTCAGCACTCAGTCTGAGTCTTAATAAGTCCTAAGAGTATTCCCAGGAGATCTGCCAAGAGGGTGCAGGTTCCTAGCAGAGAATGAAGCAGATGGCGCATGGATCACGGAAGGTGAGCAGAACCGCGGAGCTGCATGGCACCGATCCTGCTAACAGAGGACGGCCCACGACTGCAGGCATGACACTTTAATTTCTGAGTGAATGACCTTTGGGCTTTTACTTGGCTGTAAGTCACTTCGAGTTTTCTAGAAGTGAGCTGCACCAGGATTCTTAGGAACATCGTGGCAGGGACTTACATGGTGAGGGGTAGCGGGTGGGAGGACGGGGTATTAAGGCACGATGGCCGTTTCACGCCGTGAGTGGCGCTTCCACGGGTACAATCCATTCGCTGTAAGACGTTTACAGAAATAAACACATGAAATAGATTACTCTGTAATGACTCTATATAATAAATGTGTTTCACTATTTGTATTGAATTACTGAAATAAATTAACTTTTTGATGATATTCTAATTCATTGAGATGCACCTGTATAACATAATCACATTTTAAAGTGGATCTGACATTCCTCTTGACGTGTCTCTTATAGCAGAAAGAGACTTGAATTCACCTGAAATAAATACAATTCTGGATCATCTTTTCTTATAGCTCTGATGTTCTGTTCTGTTCCTCTGATGTTCCTCCTTGAATTATATGAATAAAGACCAATGTGTTACCATTCCACTTTACAGGACCGTGTCCCTGCAGTCTCACATTGTAAGCTTTGTTATGACAGTGGAAGAATGTCTGGAGGTGGTCTCCTGCTACCTCCCCTCGCGCAACTTGCGCTCCTCCCAAGAACTCCTTCTCTCAACCCCTTCCACCTCCCACCACCGCATACAAGACTTCTCTTGTGCTTCTGCCCTACTCTGGAACCCCCTCCCCCACCACATCAGACACTCTTCTACCCTGGGATCCTTCAAGAAAAACCTGAAGACCCACCTCTTCCTACAAGCCTACAACACACATTGAGACCCAATCCACTGCACCATCTCACCTCTCCCCCTCCTACCGTCTCCCTCCCCACCCCCTCTAGACTGTGAGCCCTCGCGGACAGGATCCTCGGCCCTATTGTACCCGTACAATTGATTTGTTGTCGTTTCTACCACTTGTCTCTGTCTACCCTCTCACTTGTAAAGCGCCATGTAACCTAATGGTGCTATATAAATACTTAATAACAATAATAATAATAATTCCTAACTTGCTAGAAAAAATAACAGAGGAATGGCACAACATAAATCTATAAGACAAGATGCTCCAGAATGATTATTTCATTGGAAATATACTTATTTAATGAATAAAATAATTTACAAGAGTTAGTTTGGTCCTTTTAAGGGGTACACAGGAATACGTAAATAAGTAAATTATATTTGCCAAGTTGGTTCTATGTTAATATCAGATAATGGTATTTCTGTTCTAGCATTCACAGCCTGTGTCGATGACCAAATTAGTTGGCATATACTGGGTTTGAGTTCCAAACCTGAATTTTTCTCCATTCACATCTTTGAGCACACCTTGGAGCAAAAACATCATAAAGTCTCTATAATAAGTCTTGCTAGTATGGCATCCACTACAGCAAACATGACTGTGACCCAAAGTGGTAGATGGAATATATCTTCTCTTGTTGAAAAACATCTCGAAGGTAAGAATTTCCGCAATGTAGTCACGTGTCAAAGCCATACTTGTCATGAAATGTATCAATCTCTTAACATAACGTAAAGACACACCATAAACCCCAAATGTTTTAAAAAGGAGATTTCAGGTATATACTGTACATATGAAAATTATTATAAAATATCAGGAGCTTGATCATTGAAAATCTTATTGTAATACTAGCTATAGTTTTACAATTTACTGTGTTTGGACTTGGAAAAAAAAATTATGTCTATTTTATAGTCTAAAAGCACTAATCTAAACTCAGGAATATTCTCACTGGATATTCATAAATGTCTAATGCATGTGAGTCTCACCTCTGGAAGTTTCACATTTTGAAGTAATGGGGGGTTGGGACCCCCAAATACCAATCAACAGGCCGCTTCCCCAATATACTCTATACTGCTGGAACCAACATGACAGCGGGTACAGAAAGTATTCAGACCCCTTTCAATTTTTCACTCTTTGTTTCATTGCATCCATTTGGTAAATTCAAAAAAGTTCATTTTTTTCTCATTAATGTACACTCTGTAGCCTATCTTGACTGAAAAAAACCCAGAATTGTAAAGATTTTTGCAAATTTATTAAAAAAAGAAAAACCACAGCATGGTTTCTGTATTTCTGCATCTCCGCAGCATGTTCATGCTGCGGGAGTAGGAAGTGGCCACCATCAGGTGCACGCAGGGAGAACCCGCCATGCACCCACTGCAGATGGTGAGTACAGGGCAACTACCGTCTCCCTACATACACCCGTGGGTTCCCTCAGGTCCAGAGGCACTGCATCCAAGACGCAGCCCCTTCGGACTGTGTGCACATACACTTATGTGTGTGCTGTCCTTGTGCAATCCATTTTTTTTTACTCAGCAGCTACACATGGTCATATGTATTCCAGACCCTTTGCTCAGTATTAAGTATTTGCACCTTTTGAGCTAGTACAGCCATGAGTTTTCTTGGGAATGATGCAACAAGTTTTTTCACACCTAGATTTGAGGATCCTCTGCCATTCTTCTTTGCAGATCCTCCAATTCCGTCAAGTTGGATGGTGAACATTGGAGGACAGCCATTTTCAGATCTCTCAGAGATGCTTAATTGGTTTAGATCAGGGCTCTGGCTAGGCCAGTCAAGAATGCTTACAGAGTTGTTCTGGAGCCACTCCTTTGTTATTTTAGCTGTGTGCTTAGGGTCATTGTCTTGTTGGAAGGTGAACCTTCGGCCAAGTCTGACGTCCAGAGCACTCTGGAAGGTGTTTTCATCTAGGATATCTCTGTACTTGGCTGCATTTATGTTTCCTTCAATTGCAACTAGTCATCCTGTCCCTACAGTTGAAAAACACCCAGTAGCATGATGCTGCCACACCATGTTTCACTGTTGGGATTGTATTGGGCAGATGATGAGCAGTGCCTGGTTGTCTCCACACATACCGCTTAGAATTATCACCAAAAATTTCTATCTTCGTCTCTTCAGACTAGAGAATCTAATTTCTCATAGTCTTGTAGTCCTTCATGTGTTTTTTTGCAAACTCTATGCAGGCTTTCATATGTCTTTCATTGGGGAGAGGCTTCCGTTGGGCCACTCTGCCATAAGGCCTGACTGGTGGAGGGCTGCAGTGATACTTGACTTTGTTGAACTTTCTCCCATCTCCCTATTGCGTCTCTGTGAGTCGGTCGACAGGGTAGGGGGTACTCGGATACCGGGACAGGTGGTTACTTCGGTGGGGGGATCACGGCTGGTTGGTTCCTGGTTCCGTGCCCTGGACCCTCAGTGGCGGGGTGGGGGTAATGATGATGGGGGAAATGGTATCGTGACGCCACCTGTGGTACCTGGTAATAGGGTTACCAGCGCTGCGGCCGGCCGCTGAGGTGATGGGAAGGCAGCTTTAGTAGTACAGCTCCCCACAGGTGGAGCTTTACCTCAGGGCAGTGGGGGTGGATGAGGGGAGTAGTAGTCCTCACCTCCAGTGACGTTGCTGTAGCCCTCCGGGCGCCGAAAGAAAGGAAAACAGACACCAATTCAGCTCAAACGGTTCTTTACTTGCACCAAATGGAAACAGGTACACGGTACATTCTGGGTTAACGGGTATTGTAACCGCAGATCGTGAAGGTTTCTCCAGAGTCTGACAGTGATGCCCTAATATGGCGCTAGTGGTCTTGTTACTCTCTTGCTCTGTCTCTATTTGCCCCTCTTGTTTACCTAAAGTCTCTGACTTGTCGGTGTCGTGAACCCAGCTGCGGGACTGATGTTGGGCTGCTTTAGGGGTGCTTCGGCTTCCTGTGTGTGTCGGGCCCTCAGCTTGCCGGTCTGTAGTTAGGTTTGAACCTTGCATCTATCTACCTCGGCTCCGGTATGCCGTTGTCGACCTGGGTCCCCAGCTGGCTCCGACCAGTCCTGGGTAAATCCCCTTCCGAGTCTGGGTCACCCCTCTCCTAAGAGGTGCCCTGTTGCAGCCGCAGGGTCCCCTGCGTTTGCCTTTGCTGCTCTCCTCACACCATCTGCCTGACACTACAGTCACTCCCTGTCTCCCGCTCTATAGGCGCCACCCCTTGGGACCTACTAAATACCAGTCCCCTGTGTTAAAGTAGCCTACTGTTTGGATGCAGGGTGCAGACTCTGTAGGGTCCTCCATATCCACGGCTATGGAGGCACCACACCTACTGTTTGGGGTGCAGTACCTCCCTGTGGCGCCCTGCCACAGGGGCGCCACACCCCCCCTGGTTAAATACACTTGTCCGTGAGTGTCCTAACCAGACCAGGTTTGAGCTGAGCTTTTTATTTTATTTTTATTAACATTTACCCGGGTAACTTATTAAACAACAGAACAGTATGATTACTTTTTGATCTTCCCTTGGGAGGTGCTAGACATCAAACGTTGTATATAAATCACTTTTACTTTAATTCACATTGGCCCAACGGGGCCGGGTATTAAGTCTCTGATTTTAAAGTTCAATCAGGCTTTTAAGAGTAACACTCCACATTCACATGCATGGGGTTACTGTCCGAAGGCTGCAAGAAAAGGCACAATATGCAAATGCCACAAGAAAAATATACAGTATTTAACTATGTACAGTGGTACACTATACCGGATTAAGCTGGTCAGTCGTCACTTTTGCTGACCCGGATCGCGTACCACCCTCAGGGTCCTGCATGGCGTTCATAGGTTACTACGTCACCACAATATAGGTCCTGGTCTGGGTGGCCTTGAGGGAGATAGGATTCAACATCCCTCCTTGCCACAAAGACCTCGGAATAGAGGCCTTCTTCCCGGGCAAAACCGTATCCAGTGCCCAGGTTGAAAACAGTGATGACCCCCTTTTTCCGCTGCTCAAGGGATTGCAGTGGCTGTTTACGGGAAAAGACACAGGGTTTCTAGTTCGTTTGCCCACCAGGTTTCACGTCGCCTCTGCCGTTCCACTTTGTTGTCCTGAGCAGGCTGTGTGAACCAGGGTCGTCCAACAGGTTGCCAGGTTCGGCTTGTGTCGGTCGCAGATGGTATAGCCTTCACAGCTCCAGCACCAGCTTGCACTAATAGTTGTCTGGCCCTTCATAACTCGCGGGGTCCGGCTTCCTCTGTGCCACCGATGGCTCCTTCCTCCTCCGAATCCTCCTCCTCCCCGACACTGACTTGTCCCACAGGACGCTCATGATACTCCTCCTCGATCAGGTCGGGCTCCTCAGGAAAGAGGATGAGGTCCTCCGGTTCGGTAGTCTCCTCCTCTCCGGGCTCCACTGTAGGCAGGGTCGCTGGTTCTGGGACCTCAGTGTTGGGATCAGATAGTTCTGTGGTGGCGTGGCTCTCACCGGTTACTGGGTGCTCAGTTTGTGTTGCTACGGTCACTGCCAGTTCTGTTTTTAGCCTAAGTCCCTTCTGCTGCTTCACACGCCGGCTTATTTTTAGGAACATCTCGGCACTCCAATGCCGAATATTCCACTCGGCGGTCTCCTGGAGTTGAGTACGCAGGTCCCGCAACGCTGCTCCCCATTAGGCGACTCCTCTCCCTCGGTTTCAAGGGTGGCTACTCCCGGGGCAGCACGGTCAGCTACGATAACTTCGTCGACCTCCCGGATTATCTCTCCAAGTCTGGGGACTGCCATCTTTACCATGCCGCACACGGGTAACTGGTCCGGAGTCTGCCAGGGTGTCTCGTTCTGACTTGTGGCCATTCCCTGTTTAGTTTTTATAGTCTCGAGTTGGTGCGGTCTGGGTCCTGACAAATATTTATATAATTAAAGAATAAATAACAAATAGTAAACGGTAATTTAAAGGAACAGAGGTACAGAAATCAGAGTTAGGCTACGTTCACACATTTGCGTATTTTGCTGCGCTTTTTTACGTGCGCTTTTTGCCGCGTTTTTCGGCCGCGTAAAAAAGCGCAGCAAAATACGCAGGGGCTTTCACACACTGCGCTTTCTTTCCCCCAGAAAGCGCAGTGATGTCACAGAGAGGAGGAAGAATCCTGCTTCCTCCTCCCCTCTGTGACAGCTGTGGCCGCCCCATTAGACTTCACAGTGTGTTAATACACACTGTGAAGTCTAATTAAACTAAAGCAAGTGTCTGAAAAATAAAAAACAATGAATACTCACCTTCCGACGTCTTCTCCCGGTCTCCGGTGCCTGGTTCTAGTCAGATCTCTACTGACAAGACCTGTGATGACGTCAGGGGGGGCGTTACCGGGCGGTCCCATCGCTGATTGGCTGCTCGCGGTCACATGACCGCGAGTGCCCGGGAACGCCCCCCTCTGACATCACCACAGGTCTTGTCAGTAGAGATCTGACTAGAACCGGGCACCGGAGACCGGGAGAAGACGTCGGAAGGTGAGTATTCATTGTTTTTTATTTTTCAGACACTTGCTTTAGTTTAATTAGACTTCACAGTGTGTATTAATACACTGTGAAGTCTAATGGGGCGGCCACAGCTGTCACAGAGGGGAGGAGGAAGCAGGATTCTTCCTCCCCTCTGGGAAAATACGCAGTAGTAGCTCCGTAAAGAATTGACATATCAATTCTTTACGGAGCTGCGTTTTCTCCCGGAAAACGCACTGCGTATTTTTACGCAATGTCTGCACTGCAAAGTGAATTTCCCATTCACTTTGCAGGCAGACAAAAAGCACATTGCGTATTTTGAAAAGCGCGCGTAAAAAAACGCGGCAAAATACGCAATGTGTTAACGCAGCCTTAGATATTGAGGTTATTTATATATAAAATTGCATTATCATTTGCAGTGTAGAAATCATTCTTGTCACCAATGTAAAATCTGAGGGGATGCTCCTCAACAATGTGCTGAATTGTGTGAAGCTCAACTTTTTTGAATTTACCAAATGGCTGCAATGAAACAAAGAGTGACAAATTTAAAGGGGTCTGAATACTTTCCGTACCCACTGTATAATGGATGTATGGCACATATTGTGGACATTATGCTTATGAGAGTTAATTGCACAGTCCTCTATTTCTCCACTGCTGCACTAATTTGTATGATAATTACAGGGGAAGATGGGGAAACGTAATATAATAAAATGTTGCAGTCACTTTCCTGTTAAGGATCAAAATACGCACCTGGGAAGGAGAATAATGTCTGGACAACATATAGTAACCTCATATCTACTTTAGAGCACAAGGAGGAGATACATAAACCTTTCTACCACCCTAGACCACCAGGGATGTCCCTAGACCACCAGGGATGTAGCCATTAATCCTTTTCCTTCTGTAAACAACAACTGAAACACAGTAACCGTAAGGAAAGCTGATTCTAACCTCTCCACTTTCCTGGACGACCAGGAAAGTCGGAAAATAGTCTTAAAGGGGTATCTTGGTAAGTAGAAGTTACCAATTATCCAAGGATAGGTGATAACAAAATCGGTGAGGATCTGACCCCTTTTGACTATAGCAGTGGAGCACGTGGTCAGTAGCCGCTTTCATCATTCTCTGAAGGATTAGCTGAGTAGAGTACTTGGTTTTCTCCTGGTGCGATCTCTGCGGTTAGGTGCCCAACTCTAGAATCAGTACCCTGTAAACTTCTTACAGTCCAATTACTACATGATGATACATATTGAAGACAATTGGATTTACTGGTTTCTTTTCAATTCTTTCTTTTACCAGCTGCATGCATGGTCATTTGGAGGTAGAGTCATGTATAGACCAGTTTCACCGAACACTGAAAAAGTCTGTTTTTCAAACTAGATACATTAAACAGTGGCATTATTATGTAGCTGCAGTTGAAATTGACTGGGATTATGCATCTGGAACGTCACAGAACTCTGAGAAGTAAGTGTCTAAGACTGGGGTCATATGGGCGTATAATAAATTGGTTCCATTCTCATCCAGAAAAGTGAAATGATCCTTTTTCACTTGTTAGTGTGCATAATCACAATCTGTACTTGCAGTGGTTTGGACGCAGAGTCTTGCTGCTGCATCCAAAACGCTGCAATGTACAGTAGCAGCACAGTGGATTGGATATGTAGAAATCCCATCCTCACTATGCTTCACCCGACCACAGCGTGGTTTCTGGATTTCTGCATCTCCGCAGCATGTTTATTTCATGCTGTGGAGTAGGAAGCGGCCACGCACCCACTGAGATGGTGAGTACAAGGGGGCTGCTGTCTCCCAACATGCATCCGTGGGTGCCCTCAGGTCGAGAGGCACTGCATCCAAGATGCACATACACTTATGTGCGTGCTGTCCTTGTGCAATCCATTTCTTTTTCACTCAGCAGCTATTAAGCTTTTACAGAGGTCCTGATAACGTCAGATCTAAGATACATGATAGCAATATGAAAGATAAAGTATATGACATATACAGAAAAAGCCTTACATATAAAAGTCATCTATCTTGTTGCGTCCGTCATCCACTTTCGGCGTCAGGATGTCTTTCTATCTTTCACCCAAGTGATGGGTGTGCAAATATGGCGCCTGCTGGTAGTACTGGCCCATTGCACAGTACCGCCAATGGTGCCGCAGCGCCCACACACACAACCACCCGAAAACAATGAACCACTATTGTAACAGGTCAGTTGAAGAAGTGTCTTCAATTCCTAAATATTTCATGATCAACTGTGATTTGTGTTATTGAAAAGTGGAGGGAACCAATTTATCTCAGCCACCCAATGGAAACCATATAAAGTTACAGAGCAGGGTCACAGATTGCTGAGGTGCATACTGTATAAAAGTCATTAACATTTTGCTGACTCAATAACTGCAAATTCCAAATCTTCTAGGGCATTAAAGGGAATCTGTCAGCAGATTTTTGCTACCTCATCTGACAGCAACATAATGTAGGCAAAGAAATACCGAATGCAAAGATGTATTACATTCACATAGAGTACTGTCTGAAGCCGTTCTGACACTATCCATGGTTTTAGTTTCAGGAATACAGCAGTGCTGAGATAGCTACCCCAACCCTTCAAGCCCCCTTCCCCACACACACACACATTAGGCTCTCTATAGAGATTGTGCATTGCGTATGAGGTGTTCACTCATAGCAGGTGGCGTGACGGACTGTGGAACAGTTTGGGGAAAAGTACTTTTCTTTTCCTCCATGATTGTGCTTGAGTACTCAAAGCAAAGTCCATAAAAGCATGGTTAGATGAGTTTGGTGTAGAAAAACATGCCTGGTTCACAGAGCCCTGACCTCAACCCCACTAAACACCTTTGGGATGAACTAGAACTGAGACTGTGAGCCCGGCACTCTCAGCCTATATCGGCGTCTGACCTCACAAATGGTTTTCTGGGCGATTGGGCAAAAATGTCCCAAGACACATTCCAAATTAGAGGGTCATTTTAATTTGATCCTGTTACCTATTACAATAAAATATTACAATAAAGTTTGAGGAATGGCTCATTGCAGACATAAGCTATGATATATCATTGTATAAAGTTGAAAATCTTTGTGTTGTGCTACGGTTTAATAATGAATGTCTTTGTCTTCTCTGTTGTTAGAACATACTGCCACCATCCATTTAAGAAAGTAGTCTATAAGCAATATGTCGATAGCACTTTCAAAGAGGAGATTAAAAACCCCAGAGAACTTGGACTGATCGGACCAGTGATCCGGGCTCAGGTCAGGGATACGATCATGGTATGTATTGAATCTTCATAATTTATGTTGATAGCTAAATGTCTGAATAGATTTAGAACATGGTTTTGTTTCAGGAATCTCTGCTATTGCATGAAGCTGATGGTACCAATAAATTATGTCTGCACAATAATTCCTAATTTTATCTTTGTCCACTCAATTGAAAACCCTAACCCATACTCAGCCAGGGCATAGATACAAAACCTTGGATAAAAACAATGAACAAATACCCTGCAGTAAGTCAATAAATAAATAAATAGTAATAGTACATAACAGGGTACTTAGTTGACACTATTTTGATCAAAGGAGCATTAAAGCCATCCCACAATGACAACGTGTACCCAATCAAGATGGTTCTTTCTACAGTACTTCATCTCTTGTGAACACCAGTCCCTGAAGGGCAGAGTCCATGGGCCAAGGGGCAGAGTCAATGGGCAAAGGGGCAAGTCCATAGGGTAATGTGCAGAGTCAACACAACATGGCTTTGTCCTGCATTCCAGCAAAAGGGTATGCAATGTCCACAAACAAAACATGGAGTGGGAAAAGTCAAAACAAAAACCAACTTTGTACGCATTTGGCTAACTTTTGGTATTGTCCACTTAGCCGAGCCTCCTGACCCGCTCCCTCAGGAACGAGGAACAGTCCCTGATTTCCTATTGGGTGTGTCTAGCACAAAAAGGAGCACTGCAGAGTAAATCCCTTCAGCTGCCGCTTGGTTCTCCTTCTGGTGGCCATATCCAGTAGAATGTAAGCCCGCAAGGGCAGGGTCTCTCCCCTTCGTATCAGTCTGTCACTGTTAGCTTGTTCGTTGTATTTTTACCTTGTTTGTATGTAACCCTTTCTCATGTACAGCAGCATGGAATCAATAGTGCTCTATAAATAAATAATAATAATATTCTTACGAAAGTCTCCTTTAACTCGGCTCTCCGTACATAGATGACCGAATGTGCTCTTTGAGCCACATAGATTATGATCAGAGCTCCAGCCGCTGTCGGAGCCTCCTCAGCCCTCGTATCCGCAGTGGAAACTGTGGATCCTTTAGTCAATCTACCCACTGCCTTGATGGATGATTGCTGGTGATCCCTGGGGCATGATGACTGCTATAGTGGGCAATTCTCGTGGTTGAGCGGCCACTTGGGGTCTCTCCACTTCTGGTTGTGCCTTGCTCATGGTCAGCACAAACCAGACCCAGGGACCGCATTTTTTTTATAAATTGCAGTCACCTTTTCGCAGGCCAGGTCAATGCCTAACAGAGTTCGCATTCAAGTATACCTGGTCTCCGGTCTTCTCCTCACGTACAGACTTGTATACTTTTCTGTACTAAAAGTGCCACACTTTACCGAAGGTCACATGGCAAAGATCCTGAATCACACATAACGTAGTCTCCCTATGAGCACTACCTAGCCTTTCCTATCTACCCTCTCAAGAAGCTTACCCTACCTTTTAACTAGCCCCTGCTTACAGTAGCTAGTCCAATTATCCTATTTTACAGTCAGGGCTACCTAAACAAGAAACCCATTATACAGCATTTTACCTTTTCTTCACTACTTAACATGACTAACACTGCCACTGCTGCTTAGCATCTATACCTTATTGCTATATTGACATATTTTACATGTAATATTACATAACAGTGTGGTCAACATTTTCAAGTGGAGGGGCACAACCCCCCTTTACATTTATACAAATATTTATTGCCATATTTCTAGAATATGTACTCAATATGTGATCAGGGTAGGACTGACCTCGATGTTCACCAGAGTTTAGTATTGAAGATCAAAACCAATGAGTGAAAATTATTGAGACTGAGCTAAAAATCAGCCTTTACGCATCCTTTTTCTAAATCCGCCACACTACTGCCAAATGATCCAATCCAGAGAAGATGACAAAGCATAGTAACTGGTATATTTCCTGATGAAGAAGCGGGGGACACACTTCAAAACACATTGAATAAACCACCATATGCTTTTTAATCTTTTCTGGATTAAATTATTTGGCAGCAATGTGGATTTTATACATTTTTCTCCAATATCCTGCTTTAGTTCTTTCATTTTGTTGTGTGTCACAACCTCACAAGGTGAGCATTGTGTTGCTTCCTGTTAACCCCCCTTTTTTTGCCGGGTAAGACCCTATTGCGCTTTTATTTCCACAGTTTATTGCTTATACATAGCTTGTCGTTTGTATATGTTCTGATGATTGCTGGTTACAGCTTTTATGGTAAGGTCCCTCTACACATCAGACTACTGGTGCAACATCTTATCTCCAGGGAGTAAAAAAGAATCATCTGGTGGACTTCCAGCATGCCGACTATCCTAACCACATCATCAGTCAGGGATAATCTGGATGCTGGACAGATTAGGAGGAGCTGGACAATCCCACCAATAGTGGCAGGTTTGGCCGATTTAGACTAATGTGTAGGAGTGATGTTCATAGAGGATATGCAATACATGTTGTCATGTGTATTTCCAGGTTGTCTTTAAAAACATGGGGAGCCAGCCGCACAACATATATCCACATGGCGTGTCATTACAAAGATTCTTTAAAGGCTATGCTCCAGACCTAAAAGGTATGACTCTTAAATATAGGTGTCAATGAAATTACAGACTAATAAATACACACTAATTTGCATTTTGTGCACTAGGCAATGAGACACAGAATAGCACAGTGATGCCAGGAGAGACAGCATCCTATTACTGGACTATATTGGAAATTGATGAACCTACAAATAATGACCCACAGTGTTTAACAAGAATGTATCATAGTACTGTTAACATTGTGAAGGATTTGGCATCTGGGCTACTTGGTACACTTCTTATTTGCAAGTCGATGGCATTAAATACTAGAGGACTACAGGTAAATACTTCTTGGAAGCAAACTTATTACAATAGTTTATTTACTAATGTCTATCACTTTGGATGGTAGTGTTTACCAATGGAAAAATACTTCTAGTATCATCATAATGTTGGGGAAGTCACTGGGGTCATATTTAATGATATAACAAGTACAAACATCTATGGCTATGAATTCCCATACAATTGAAACTAAAAAGGTCCAAGCATCTCCTAAAAGATTTGGTGTGATTCACTCTGCCCAAACATGAATCAGAGCCTGTCTGCACTATTGCAGCCAAGTACAAACCCTGGAAAAATTATGGAATCACCTGGCTCGGAGGATGTCCATTCAGTTGTTTAATTTTGTAGAAAAAAAGCAGATCACAGACATGGCACAAAACTAAAGTCATTTAAAATGGCAACTCTCTGCCTTGAAGAAACAAATGTGTTAGCCAGTAACGGTTACTTTTGTAGACCAAGCAGGGGAAAAATTATGGAATCACTCAATTCTGAGGAAAAAATTATGGAATCATGACAAACAAACAAACAACAAAACAACACTCAAAAATATTATTAGTATCTTGTTGTACCACCTTTGGCTTTTATAACAGCTTCCAGTCTCTGAGGCATGGACTTAATGAGTGACAAACAGTACTCATCATCAATCTGGCTCCAACTTTCTCTGATTGTTGTTGCCAGATCAGTTTTGCAGGTTGGAGCCTTGTCATGGACCATTTTCTTCAACTTCCACCAAAGATTTTCAATTGGATTAAGATCCGGACTATTTGCAGGCCATGACATTGACCTTATGTGTCTTCTTTCAAGAAATGTTTTCACAGTTTTTGGTCTACGGCAGGATGCATTATCATTAGGGATGAGCGAGTCTACTCGCTAGGACTCGTTACTCGGCGATTCTTAAGGGACTCGCTGGACTCGGGAATCGGCGAGTCTTTTAGCGAATACTCGCTCAGTAACGAGTCCACATCGAGCGTCGCTTTGCGGCCGGCGCGTCGGTTTGCGGCAGGAGGAGGTAAGGTCAGCTTTGACAGCACCCCCCCCCCCCCCCCGGTTCTCAAGGCTGCCCGGACCTGACAGCACCCCCCGGTTTTCAAGGCTGCCCGGACCTGACAGCACCCCCCCCCCCCCGCTTCTCAACCAGGGCCGGGGATACCTAACTGCCACCCAGGGGAAGAGGCTCCAGCCAGCCCCTGAGTCCAATGCAAGTGAATGGCAATCTGCGAGTCCGAATCCTAGCGAGTCTGCGATTCCGAGTCCTGTATCCTCTATTCGGGACTCGCGAATCCCTATTCCCTATTCATTAACATTGGACTCGCTAGACTCGCCACGAGTACCGAGTCCTGGGCTCGGACTCGTGCGGGTCTAGCGATTCCGAGTAATTTAGGACTCGCTCATCCCTAATTATCATCTTGATAAATGATTTCATCATCCCCAAACATCCTTTCAATTGATGGGATAAGAAAAGTGTCCAAAATATCAATGTAAACGTGGGCATTTATTGAAGATGTAATGACCGCCATCTCACCAGTGCCTTTACCTGACATGCAGCCCCATATCATCAATGACTGTGGAAATTTGCATTTTCTCTTCAGGCAGTCATCTTTATAAATCTCATTGGAATGACACCAAACAAAAGTTCCGGCATCATCACCTTGCCCAATGCAGATTCGCAATTCATCACTGAATATGACTTTCATCCAGTCATCCACAGTCCAATATTGCTTTTCCTGAGCCCAACCTTGTAACATTGTTTTTTTTGCTCTTCCTAGGAAAAAGCAGATGAAGAACAAGTCTTAATGTTTACTGTATTTGATGAGAATAAAAGCTGGTACTACGAGCAAAACAAACCAAAAGCCTGCAACAAAGTGCTCAGCAAAGACTCGAAGAGCCTATACAACTCCTACGTCATCCAAAGTAAGATGTCTCTCCTTTTTTTTTCTGTAACACATGCAATTAAGTTAAAAACTGATGTCCATGTCTCTGAGGATCGCTAATGATCAAAGCTGATAGGAAACATTCTATAAGAAATACACAGAATGTTTTCTGTTGTAAACTCACCTACCTTGGATCCAGTGGTCTGTCAGGGACAAAGGCTTTGTTACCCACTGACAGTATTGACAGAGAAGCTGATTTAAAGAAAAAAGGAAAAAGAAGGTACTATATTGGGAGCACGTAACCCAGAGATGTGCAAAAAGGTGACAATTGTTTATTTGTGTATCATATTAAAAAACATTAAAAGCACATACCGTATATCCAAATCAATGACTCATAAGGTAACTACTATGCGCCAAGTGCTATAAAAATAATCAATGGACAAGGAAGTAAAAAAACATCAAAATCCAATTCACATAGTATATGAATCTTCCAACAAGATACTATAATATACACACAGTCCCATAATGGGCACCAAATATATATAAAAAAATGAACATGGTGCAGGTAAAGTGCTAAGTGCCAATATAAGGTACCCAGTCCCCTGTGTGTTGAAAAGTAAATACCTGGAGCTTAACCTGATCCTGGTTCCAATGGAACACACAAAGGGCATACACAGCAGCAAAAACATAGTAATCAAATGGGCATTATGTGGATATATATACCTGATCCCACGCGTATCGCTGCCAGCTTCATCAAGGGAAAATTGCAGGTGCTGATGCATCACTCTCACACTAAGTCCTATATATACATGAAACATAAATAAAACTAATTGTAATTTGTTGCAACCTACCATGTGACCTATATGCTATCCAATTTAGGACAACACCATTCCCATGTGTATCCATGTGTATTTGTATATGCGGCGCCTTTCTGGTCATTATTGCGCATGCCCAATACCAAATGAACCGATTGCTTCAACACAACAAGGGTTTTGCCACCAAGTATTAAGTCTTGTTTGCCAGAGGAATATAATTCTTACCGTATATACTCGTGTATAAGCCGACCCGTGTATAAGCCGACCCCCCTACTTTTGCCCCCAAAACCTGGGAAAACCTATTGACTCGTGTATAAGCCGAGGGTGGACCCCAGCACAGGTATACAGCCCCCAGCAGTGTGGTATACAGCAGCCCCAGAGGTATATACAGCAGCCCCAGTGGTAGTATACAGCAGCAGCCCCAGTGGTATATACAGCAGCAGCCCCAGTAGTTAGTATACAGCAGCCCCAGAGGTATATACAGCAGACCCAGTGGTAGTATACAGCAGCCCTGAGGTGTATACAGCAGCCCCAGTGGTAGTATACAGCAGCCCCAGTGGTATATACAGCCCCAGTGGTAGTATACAGCAGCCCCAGAGGTATATACAGCCCCAGTGGTAGTATACAGCAGCCCCAGTGGTAGTATACAGCAGCCCCAGTGGTATATACAGCCCCAGTGGTAGTATACAGCAGCCCCAGTGGTATATACAGCCCCAGTGGTAGTATACAGCAGCCCCAGAGGTATATACAGCCACAGTGGTATATACAGCCCCAGTGGTAGTATACAGCAGCCCCAGAGGTATATACAGCCCCAGTGGTAGTATACAGAAGCCCCAGAGGTATATACAGCCCCAGTGGTAGTATACAGCAGCCCCAGTGGTATATACAGCCCCAGTGGTAGTATACAGCAGCCCCAGAGGTATATACAGCCACAGTGGTATATACAGCCCCAGTGGTAGTGTACAGCAGCCCCAGTGGTAGTATACAGCAGCCCCAGAGGTATATACAGCCCCAGTGGTAGTATACAGCAGCCCCAGTGGTATATACAGCCCCAATGGTATATACAGCCCCAGTGGTAGTATACAGCAGCCCCCAGGGGGTATATAGCAGCCCCCAAATGCTGACACTCGCCCCCCTTGTAAGGGCCCCCCCCCCCGCTGCTTATCTTACCATCCCAGTCTTCTGCTCAGCGCCGCTCCTCGGTGCTCCGTTCTCCATGCTCCGTCCTCGCTGCATCCAGGATCCCCGGCCGCGCGATGACGTCATATGCCTGCGACGGCCGGAGATCCCGGATGTAGCAGGACGGGAGCATGAAGAACGGAGCACCGAGGAGTGGCGCTGTGCAGAAGACCGGGATGGTAAGATACGCAGCAGGGGGGGGCCCTTACAAGGCGGGAGAGTGCCAGCATTTGGGGGCATATATGCACTGCTTCCCCTGCCGCTGATTCACAGGGGGAAGCAGTGCATATATAATGAGCGGCCCCGACTACCGTATTGACCCGTGTATAAGCCGAGGGGAAGACTTTTCAGCCCAAATTTTAGGCTGAAAAACTCGGCTTATACACGAGTATATACAGTATTTCTCTCTGTAAAATGCAAATACATTTATATAATTTAGATGATGTGATTTTCTGGATTTTATTTTTGATAGTTTATCTCTCGCTGTTAAAATAAACCTACCCTTAAAATTATAGACTGTTCATGTCTTTATCAGCAAGGGATCAAATACTTATTTCCCCCACTGTATGAATCCCAATTTCTACATTTGGTTTGGAATCGACAGATCTGTATATAAAACAAAATCTAAACATAAGTGTACATTTAGCACAAGGGTCTATTTTAAAGTCCAAATATAATCAATAGAGGGAATAATGTCCATGGCACAGGTCCCTTTAATGGAGAAGGATTTAAGAAGATCACATGTCCTTCATCGGCTACCAGTCTTCACCTTATATGATCTTTATCAATATTCTTCATTGCTATTTCCAATCTCATCAAAACAGAGCCTTTATAAGAGCCTGGTCCATGGGTCCTCTTTAGAAATTACTATAAGGGAGGCGTGGCCTGCAGGCTTATGGAGTAGCTGCATTCTCCAGAGCTCTGGTGCCCTTCAAAGCAACAAGGGCCCCTAAGTCCTTTTGAGGACTTACCCCACCTAAGCAAGACCACCAGACGATTGTCCAAGAAGGAAGAATCAACTTGGCCCAATCTCCAGAGATTCCATGCAGCTCATCCTGAGCTTAGCCTTCTAGGACTTTTGGGCTGCAGGGCTCTTAGGCTGAATCTGGCCCACAACGGACTGAGCTAAGCACACAGCCGACCGAGTGCCCCTGTGAGGAAGACTGACCTCCTAACCACCGGTGAGCCTACTGCCTCTCTGGGGACCGAGTACCTTCTGGTTCCCTGCCGCCCTTCCCCCGCGCCGACGGATCCCGGTGCGCCATCACAGTTATCGCACTTGGAGGTAAGGTGCCGCTGGAGGTAAGAGTGGTGAGCGCCCCTCACCACCAACCCCGCTCAAACACTCACCATCCTGGGCGTCTGGGACAGTCTGCCGACATCCAGGTGCCCCCTCGGGACCGGAGAGGAAACGCTGGGATTCTCATGTGGGACTTCTTTTTGTTTTTTGCCCACCGTTCGCTCTCCGGGAGCCGCAGACACGTGGGCGGAGGGATCCCTGCTCTGCCTGAAAGAGGTTCCGGCCGCAATTTCAGCTACCTCTCTCTCTCTCTCCCCTTACTGAGAGACAGAGAAACCCCGTGCAATCACGCAGCTTCAGCGTCTGCCGAGAGAGGATCAGCCCACTGGAGGCATCCTCAGAGTCTCACTAATTAACTCTTTCACCACAGTTTGTTAACTATTGACTGCCAAGACATCAGCTGACACTTACTAAACCTCACTCTCCTTACAGTCAGCTCACAATATACCTATATATTGAATGTTCTCTATTTTTCTCTGAACTCACACAGGAATATAAAACTCTTCTACCTACTACTGTTTTATTACAAGAGATACTACTTAAAGTCTAAAAGAGAAGCCCTTGAAAAATACTAACTAACTCCATAAACTCCTGTTAGCATCTAAATCTTAGAACATCCTACTGCTACTCATATAAGCCTACTCACAGGTTCAATCATCTTTGGCATTAGTGTATCTGTCCCAACTGTGTATTACTGCTGATTCCCTGTCATTCTCCTCTCATATACCCAACTCCAGCAACCTGATAACAGGAGACTACACAAACCATATCTTAATTCTCCCATATAACTACCAACACAACTGTCCTGCCTCTTAAAACTTTACCATTAAACTTACCTTACAATGCCAACCAAGTCAAAACTAACCTCCTCTCCCCAGGAAATTGATGTGGCAGGAGATTTACAAAAATCTCCACTAAAAAGCAGACTCCCCACCCCGTCACAACCTTCACATACTATTAAAAATATAAAAGAGGGGAATCAAACTCATAAAGACCCTAGAGGAAAAGACACTACCATACCAACCGAAGTAAGTGACAACTCCACTATGATGGAATTAACTCACACTTCTTTAAAGAGAAAAGAGATAGGTACTCCTTCAAAAAAAAACACAGGCTCTTTCTTGAAAACAGATATAGAAGATGGAGGTCGAGACAGCGGAACTAGAAGCCCAGTCAGACAGAGGCTAAAGATCAGCCCAACAACATTTGACCCACTACTCCACATGAACCCCAACCAACAAATAGACAAATCCTTTATGATAGAACTATTCACATCTTTCCAAAACAAAATAGAAGAAAACCTAACCTCCCACCTGGAAGAAATCAAAACCACAGTGGCATCAGTAGTCAAAAGAGTGGATGACCACGACCATTCCCTAGCCAAGATCACGTCAACATCACTAAAATTAAAGAACGAGCAACAAAAGATGCAAAACGACATGGAATACTTAAGAATTAAACAAGTGGACAGAGAAGATAGAGACCGGAGGTCCAATTTGAAATTCAGAGGAATCCCGGAATCCATCAAAAACGCAGACCTCACTGAATACATCATAAACCTGACCAAAAAAATTATACCGGGAAAACACGAATTGGAGTACTCTATCGAAAGAGCTCATAGACTCTATAAACCCAAAAATATTGCCGAAGACATACCCAGAGACGCAATCGCAAAATTCCTTTTCTTTCCGATTAAAGAACAAATAAACAAGTACATGAGAGAACACAAGACTCTACCGGCACCCTATCAGAATATCAAAATCTTTCAGGACTTTTCTAAAGAAACCTTAGAAAAAAGAAGAACCCTCAAACCAGTCACAACTATTCTGAGAGACAAAAAAATACTCTACAGATGGAACCATCCCTCATCGGACGTCACTTTCACCTATAACAGCAAATCTTACAACATAGGCGAAGTTGAATCCGGACTTGCAATCCTTAAAAAACTCCGAATAGGAGATTCAGGCTGATCACTCTACTAAAATGGTGGTCTATCTCTTCTCTTGACACACTACCCAAGGCACTGAAGGCCAAAACATCAGCCCCCTTGGAAGTCATTCAACGGTTCCCTGAACCCTTCCACAAACAATTTTCAGTTTATTGAACTGTTTTATCATCTCAACTTTTTGATTACTATCGAACCCAGTTGATCTTTCCCTTAACCCCAGAACTCATCCTAAACGCTTCCACCCCCCCCCCTCCTTTACCCTTACGCTAGAGACAAGTGCTATATCCTTGGCTGCCCACCACTAATCCAAATGTCACTCAACTTTCTATCGCTAAACGCCAACGGTCTCAATTCCCCGCAAAAAAGATTTCACCTATGGAAAGAACTGAAACTGCAGAAAATTGACATAGCGGGCCTTCAGGAGACACGCTTCAGTGACAAGAAACCTCCGAAATTTCTAAACAAACATTACCCTAACATATATCTCTCATCCAACAAGAAAAAGAAGGCGGGAGTGGGGCATTCTCATTAAAGACTCTGTTAATTTTGTTGAAAAGGAAGTCCTTCGGGACGAGGAAGGAAGATATATTATTTTGAAATGCCTCCTCAACGATGTCATGCACACATTAGTGAATATCTACGCCCCAAACTCAGGCCAAATCACATTCCTAAAAAAATTAATGAGAAAAATTAGAGAATGTCAAGAAGGAGTTCTCTTTCTGTTTGGGGACTTCAACGCAGTCCCTAATGCAAACCTTGACTCCTCCAACAGAAACAGAAATTCGAATACACAATTAGATCCGTTACTACGGCGAGAGGAAATATACGACGCCTTCCGTTGTCTTAACGCATCTTCAATTGAATACACACATTTCTCAAACGTACATAAATCTTTAGCGCGCATAGATCTAATTCTGACGGACATCCACTCACTCAGACTAATCAAAAAAGTAACTATTCTACCAAGGTCTTGGTCAGATCACTCACCTATTTTATTTACCACATCACAGGGCCCTACCATGAATAAAAAAAAAAATCTGGAGAGCAAACTCCTACCTTTTCCAACACCCGAAATACAAAACAGAAATTGAAAATTATATAAAATTTTACTTTGCCGAAAACGATCTTGCAGAAACTTCAATTTCAACACTATGGTCCGCCCATAAAGCGGTAATTAGAGGACATCTAATCCAAATCAACGCTCGACATAAAAAATCACTCACATCACTCACTGTTAACTTAATAAAGCAAATCAAAGATCTAGAAATCTCAATTGCAAATAAACCCTCCGACACTACCATGAAAGAAATTTTAAAACTCAGAATAGAACTCAAATCACTTTTAGCGGCAGACTTTGATAAAGTAACCCGTATCTCCAAATCCAACTATTATACCCAGTCTAACAAACCAAACAAATTCTTTGCAAACATGATAAAAATCCGCAGAACTAAAACAGCTATACACCAAATTAAGAATAAACAAGGCATACTACAGAAACATCCAGAAGCCATTTCGCACATCTTCAAAGAATATTATGAAAGCCTCTATAATTTAAAAAATTCTCAAACAGACCCTGAACCCTCTCCTGAACTAATTTCAAAATTCCTCAACTCAATTGATCTCCCCTCAATTACCAAAGAAGACCTTGACTTCATTAACTCTCCATTTACTGAAAAAGAGATCACTGACACCATTAATTCCCTTAAAAAATTGAAATCCCCAGGACCAGATGGTCTACAAAATGAATATTACTCTGCATACTATAACTCCTTATCCCCATATTTAACAAGACTACTAAATGCTTTAACCGGTCCAAACCACCAACCTTCCAAAGATTTACTACAAGCCACCATCACGCTAATTGCAAAAAACAAAGGTGACCAAGATGAAGTAGCTAACTTTCGTCCAATCTCCCTTCTTAATTCTGATCTCAAGATCCTGACCAAAACAGTAAATTCTAGACTCCAAAAAATTATTCCCAAACTAGTTCATAGTGACCAAGTTGGCTTTATAAAAAACAGAGGTTCTACTGATGCGACACGACGAACAATAAACCTACTCTCTCATATAGAAAAACACAAGACTCCTGCCCTGATGGTCTCTGTCGATGCAGAGAAAGCATTTGACAGAGTCCATTGGGGCTTCATGTTTGAGACACTAAAGAAATTTGGTTTTAGAGACAACTTCATCCACGTCCTCAAATCTCTGTACTCTAACCCAACAGCCAATATTCTAACCAATGATACCCTTTCCAATTCGTTCAGCCTCTCTAATGGAACAAGACAGGGCTGCCCATTATCTCCTTCACTGTTCGTCTTATACATAGAACCCCTTGCAGAAAAAATTCGAATGAATAATTACATCAGAGGCATCCACGCCAACCACAGAGAGTTTAAAATAAGTCTATTGCAGACGACATCCTTTTGTCTCTCTCTGACCCTATCAACTCCCTTAGACACCTCTTCGTAACCATAGAAGAATTCTCAGCTATCTCATCATATAGAGTCAACCTGAGGAAAACTCAAGTTCTTTACTATAATCTCGATCCCGATTCCATATCCTCACTCAAAATCGAACACAACCTTGATCACGACAGAAAAGACCTAGATTTTTTGGGCATCAAAATTACACACCACACCTCTACCATAATGGACCATAACTTCGACTTATTAACTAAAATAACTCAAGCAGACCTAACACACTTATCTAAAGCAGACCTTTCATGGATTGGAAGAATAGAAGCTTATAAGATGTTCATCTTACCCAAAATTCTATATACATTCAGATCCCTCACCATTCCTCTTAAACATTTATGGATTAAGAAACTTCAGAGACAATTATCCTCCTTCATATGGGGGAATAAAAAACCAAGAACAGCAAGATCGACCTTAGAGAAAAGTAGGCTAAATGGAGGCCTAGCAGTACCCAATATATTATCCTACTACCAAGCAACTGTTATTAACCAAAGTAAACCATGGTGGGAAGACTCCTCGACTCTAAGCTGGGTCTCACTTGAAGAAAATAGTCATCAGAAAGTCAAACTCAAACTTTCACTCCTGGCACATCTATGTGACAAGAAAAAGCCCCTCCCAAAAAACCCAACAACCAAAGCTACTGTCCAATCGTGGAAAATTTTCTCTGCCAAAATCTCAGAAAACTCTTCTCACACCAAACCGAACTGGATACCAATTGATATCTTAAATTCACTTATACCCACACTCAATATCGACTCGTGGAAAACTAAGGAAATAAACTTTCTATCCGACATACTTGACGAATCTAGCAACCTGATATCCTTCTCATGCCTTCAATCAACTTTCGGCCTCACTGACCAAGAACAAAAGAAATGGAAAAAAATCAACTCATACCTCTTGAAGAGGAAAATAAACTTCCACCTCCCCTCAACCATCGCGCAAATGTTCAAAAACCCCCACAGACCTACCCTCTGGTCCATCAAGAACCTCTGTAAAGAGATTAATCTGGACTCATCCCTAGATAGAACTACCAACATTTTATCTTGGGAGAAAGAACTAGGTGTCTCAATTGAAACAGATGACCTATCTAAAACTCTAGAATGTATACAAAAATCCATCTCCTGCACCACATTGATTGAAACTCATTTTAAATCTCTAACACGGTGGTACTTTACTCCCATCAAACTCCACCAGATGAAAAAGGACTCCTCACCACTATGCTGGAGATGCAATCAGGACACTGGAACCTTATCTCACATCTTTTGGTCCTGTCCTAAACTGAAGGAATTTTGGAACAACACCCAACTTTTGATCTATGATTTATCAAACAACTCTTTTACTCTCACTCCTGAATTTGTAAATCTGCTCATCAACATCTCGCAAATCCCACCTCCACTAAGACCTATTCTACTTCACATCATTCTTTCAGCAAGAACCATGATTGCAGCATTATGGAGAGACCCTAACCCACCGACATTCTCAGCGCTTTTAGAAAAGATCGCCCTCCACAATATTCACGAACTCACCTACGCGCTTCGAAACAATACTATGAGCAAATACAACACGAAATGGAACCCATGGAACGCAATCTTTCCAACTTCTCCACATTTTTAGACTCAATACTTGTCTCTACCTGTACCTTCCCTCCCCCCCTCCCCTAATGTTCCTTTTGACCACCCCCTCTCCTGCGTGCAGCAGAATAATTTCTTATTATAATTTGTTTAATTACGATAACTTTCCCTTTGAAATGTTTAGCTATAAATCATTTAAAGCTACAACTAATGTTGAAATTGTTATTCCAGACTGTTTTACTTTGAAAACTTAATGTTCTAATGAGTTTTGACAAAATTCCACCAAATCTGTAAACTTGATTTTGCTTAAAATGTTTATGCTTTAATTATCATTAAAAACATTTGAACAAGAAATTACTATAAGGGATGATAAGAGAGTACAATGTTTTATTATCAAATTCAGTTAAGGGTAAACCTGCAGGTCAAATAGATCTCCTTCTTCCAGTCATCTGCAATAAACTGGATGTTAAACAAGAAGATGTTCACTAACAATATGAGATAGAAAGGGGAAATTCTTTAGTGGTTAAGTACTCTGGATTCTCTACTTCCTCAAGAAACCTAAAAAAAGAAGTTCCTCATTGAGCCCTAAAGGGATTACTGAGTCCAATTTACAAATCCATTTTGATTCCAAACATAATAACTATTTTTTATAGTTCCCACCTCTTAGGTTTATTCACAATTTCTCTAGGCCAAGCACTTGCAATCCCCTCAGTTTTCCCCTGTGGTGACTAAGAAAATGCAAAAAAATAGAAGTTAGTGTCTTACTCTTCGCTTGGTCCTCTTGCACCAGATTAACTGTGGAGACAAGCTTCTGTACTCTCTTCCGTAATTCTTGAGTCACCGCCTCCACATAGACCCTGTTACAAGGACTAATCAATGCATATACTACAAAAGATGTTTTACAATTAATATAGCTCCTTAGTGCATGACGATCTCCATTTATTGGTATCATATATTCAAAGATGTTACAGTCACCACACGGATCCTTGTAGTCTCATTCCATGTCTTAGTTTACGGGTCTCTTAAAATGGCTCCTAGTGATCCGGTCCCCAATAGTTAGTGCTTTCTCCTTCGCCTCATTGGGGGACACAGGACCGTGGGTGTTATGCTGCTGTCTACTAGGAGGCGACACTAAACAGAATCTGCAAAAGAGTTGAGTGGCTCCTCCTCTGCAGTATACACCCCTGGAGCAGGAAGTGCACACCACCATTCCTTCCATTTTACTGATGGGACTTGGATGAAAAGAAGACCTTCACATCAGGTAACAGGTCGGTTGCAGGATTTGGGCCAGGAAGCATGGGATCAACAGACACCCTCCCCATTTACCCTAGCTGGGAACTTGGGTTGAGACACCAGGTCCAGGTACCCTCCACAGTATTGCCTGGTGTACCGCTATTCCCTCGGCCGCAGGCTGTGATAGAGCCTGGGGAGCTTACTAGGCTGTGATTTTTACCAGCAGATCCTCCCAGTCCACTCTGATAGGATCTGGTGCGGCCTTACCTCAGCATCGCCACCCTTTCCATTTCCCCTCTCCACACAGGGTACTTGGTTTGAGGCTATTTCCATGGTGGTCGCAGAGCCCTGCCATCCCAGGATCTCCGAACGGCAGGGTCCCCGTACTCCGGGCAGTCCCCCTGTTACTTCCACGCTGCGTCTGCTCCCCTGGCTGGGGAGGACAGCGGTTGCAGCTTACCTCAGAGGCACCAGCGGTGCTGGCGGTGGCAGCGCTCCCACAGCAGGACAGGCGGTATACAAATCTCCGCGCTGGCCTCCTTTATGCGAGGCCCCGGCTTTGGCCTAGCGTGGATGATTCCGCCTCTCACCCCGCCTCCCACCCACCCCTGGGCTGACGTCACCTCTGCTCTATTATAGGCTCTCCTGCACGCCTTTTTTCTGGTAGCTGGCCGTGATTTTTCTGTCCCGCTGCTCGCAGTGGTCGTCATGACAGCGCCACTGCACTGATTATGTTAAATATTTCAGTGCACCGCACAGTCTCACGCAGCACATAGGTGTGTGTTCACTGTATAAGGAGCACTTACAACACTGTATAAGGAGCACTTACACCTCGTGCATCTGTACACCGCTGGGCTCATACAATACAGCAAATTAAAGATGTCATAGGACATAGGGCTATTCAACCCGACCCACCGCTCACACCGACAAAGGATCCGGCAACAGTCACTAATAGAAGCGTGTTCTACTAGTTCCTGACAATATCCCAGAAATAGTCCGGCCCACCTAAAAGGGGATCCCCGATGCCCTGATTAGCAGTACGTACCACGCACATTCCCTATGATGGACATAACTGACTGCCAGGGAGAATGAATGGCAAATTCAGTTTTAGGAACTCAGGGTCTTCTTAGCCCATATTTTTTGCTTCATTAAGTGCAGCTAAGACCATCACACCTGGGCAGATCAAATTCATACTATCCTAAGGTACACGGATGCCGATTCTACTCTAGCGCGCCAAGGCACCTCGGTTCGCAACCAGGGTTGACCACTGGATACATGCAGCCCATGATTCGGCTAATTGTGCAGCATTTGCGGCTGCCAATGCTATTGTTATTGAACGTGCAATTTCGCTATGTGAATTAAAGGCAGATGCGCCCTCAAAACAAAAAAACAAAAAAAAAGTCCTCCCATATCTCTGATCAAAGGGCAACTGGACAATTGAGCCCAGATGCCACGGGAGGAAACAGCACTCCCCTCCCTCAGAACAAGCCCAGGCGGCCCTTCAATCGCCGCCAGCACACCAGATTCCGATCCCTTCTGAATTTATTTGACTGGTCGACATCTATACTGACGCAGCCAGGTAATCGGTCGCCATGCAGTGAGCAATCACAGTCTACCAAAAGATGTAGTTCATCCTAGCAGAGCCAGTCTCGCCAATCCAAGCCCAAGGGATCACCATCCCACAGGTTTTCTTTCTCCTGACTCCCTCCGCTTGGAAGACTTCCCACTTGTAGGCGGTCTGTTGCTTCATTTTCAGCACCTTGGGGTACCTGTCAAACAAGACAAGAAGGTGCAATAGCTAGTGGCCTCTGACTACAAAATAGCGCTCAAGTCTCTACCGCCCAACCGTTGGCTCCTTACCGTCCGATGGAGAAAAGTTGAATTTTTCCAGGATCTCCAGTGAAGGTTCAAGCATTCTTCCAAGCGGTCAAGTTCCCTCTCCACTCAGAAGCGTGCTACGCGAAGAACGTTTTCAAGGATTCTGTTCCACCATTTTTGTAGTTTTCAAAAAAAAAAACAGGAACAGTACGTACCGTACTAGACAGAAAACAACTAACCGCACAGACATGTTCGGAGAAGTCATTTCCACTGGAATCTTTCCTCCCCATAAGGGCGCCCAGGAAACAAGGACAATACCTTGCATCTATACGTATAAGGGCTGATTACCTTCACATTCCAATCGCAACTACGCACCAAAAGTGCAACACTACCAATTTGTGGCATCCCCATTCGGTTTAGCTACAGCTCCCAGAGTATTCACAAAAGTCATGACAGCCGTCATGACTATCCTTCACTCCAGGATTGTCGTAGTGCTTCCATACCTGGACGATCTGCTCAACTAAGCACCATCCTCCAGGGACTGCGAACACAACGTCTCCATCTCGGTAGGCACTTTTGGAAGACTCAGTTGGCTGGTCAACTTTCACAAGTCTAATCCAGTTCTACCTCAGCCCCTGGTATTTCTAGGAACGCAGTTCAACACATCAACAACCCTGGCCAAAGTTCCCCAGGAGAAGGCACGGGCCCTTAGGCCAGGAGTCCGCACTCTCCTATACCGATCTCTTCAGTCCTTTGGTACTGCCTTAAAAATCTTCAGCAGGATAGTAGTAGCAATAGCAGCAGTACCCCTTGCTCATCTGCACCTCCGATCCCTGCAACTAGCCTGACTCAAGTCATGGGACAAGAACCCCGGTCACTTGACAGAAAGTTTCACCTGCCATTATCAGCCAGGCAATCTCTCCACGGGTGTCTTCGGCCACTCTCTCTTTCACCTAGGGAAAGTCTTTCCTTCCACCATGTTTGAATGCCTTAAACACTGACGCGGGTCAATCTGGATGGGGTGAGACGTACCTCCATCATAGAGCGCAAGGCAGTTGATCCCACTTGAATTCACAGCTGCCCATCAACCTATGGAGATTCGGGCGATGTTCCTAGCACTAAAGTCCTTCAGCCGTCTTCTGGCGGCTGCCAGATCGTGGCGTTGGGCAAAGACAGGGTAGAACCCGCAGTCTACAGGCGATGACGAAAGTTCACCACATACTTCACTGGGCGGAATATACGAGCTCCGTACTTGGGTAGTGGATTCCCTCTACTTCAAAGGGATGGACTCAGTGGAGTGGTCCCTACATCCAGCTGTCTTCCAACAGATTTGCTGGTGCTGGGGTACCCCGGAGATGTGACACTAGGTTCACCTCAATGCTAAGGTCCCTTCTTTTATAGCCAGGCCCACGTCTCACATTGGTTGGCAACAGACGCGCTAGTCCAAGATTGGACCCGATTCCGACTCCTCTACAGTTTTCCCCCACCACTAACCCAAGGTAGTGAGGAAGTTCAATTAAGAATGTCTCCGAATTGTCCTCGTGGCCCCAGACTGGCCCAGACACAATTGGGAGATCCATTCGTCCAACTCACAGCAGATGTGCCATGGGCCTGCCACACCATCCAGACCTATTCTCGTAGGGCACGCTTTACCATCAGAATTCATCAGCTCTGAAGTCAACTGCGTGGCCCTTGGCAACTGGGTTTTAACCCACGCTGTGTTTTCTCCCAGGATGTCGTAGGAACCATGCTCAAAGCACGGTAACCAGCCTCGGCGAAGATATACCTCCGAACATGAAAAATCTTCTTTGCTTGGTACACCTCTCCGGGTCACTCACCTTGGCCCTGTTAGACAACAAGACTCTTCAGTTTCCTCAAATCGGGCCTAGACTCAGGAAGGTCCTTGAGTTCCCTCAAAGAACGGGTTTCAGCCTTTTCCATCCTATTCTAGAAACGCTTCGCTATCAGAGTTCAAAGGAAGTCCTTCCTTAAAGGGGTCTGTCATTTAACTCCTCCCTACAAAGGTCCACGGGATCAGTGGGACCTGGACCTCGTTCTCACGGCTCTTCGACAACCACTCTTGAAGGCTCAGAGGGAAATTACCCTTTGTATTCTCACACAGAAGGCGGTATTGTATGTAGCAGTTATTACTCTGGAGAACCTTGAAACCTGCGGTGTTTTTGCTTTTTGTTTTTTTTTTGGTCTTCCATCAAAACAAGGTTGTCCTATGTCCGGCTTCATCCTTTCTCCCAAAGGTAGTGTCATCTTCCACATGAATGAAGACATTCTTCTGCCATCACGGTGCCTGACTACAGTTCATAGGGTCGAGAAGGCTCTACATATGCTGGACCTCGTTAGCCCCTACGCATCTACGTGTACAGGACGGCACCCTCTAGGAAGTCGACTCTCCCTTCCTTCTTCCAGAAGGGAACACGAAGACATGCCAGCCTCTAACGCTACTCTAGCCTGATGTATTAGTTCAACAATACAAGATGCTTATATCTTTGAAACTCGCCCCCTCTGGCTGGTATCAAGGCACATTCTGTTAGGAGCGGTGGGGGCCTCCAGAGCCATTAGGCCCCAAGAGTCATCTCAACAAATGTGTTAGGCAGCCAGGTAATCCAGCCTGTACACATTTACAAACACTATTGTGTTTACACTCAGTCAGCGGCACACGCGGGTCTCTCTAGCCGTGTCCTCCAGGTGGCAGTAGTCCACCTGTAGGTGCATAGTTCTTTGCTGACCATGTTCAGTGTTAATAGTTCCATTGCTTTTCCCACCCAGGGACTGCTTTGGGACGTCCCACGTGTCACATCGCCATTGGACTCGGTGGCTGGTGTTCCTGCCTCGGTCGCTGGGAGGAGCCGGATTCCTTCGGCGGATGGCGCCGGGGATAGAAGGGCCTTGTCCTCATATGGACCTGCTCCTGCGACGTCTGCCTCTGTCGCTGAGCGCCGACGTGTTTCTCCTTTGGGTGGTGTTGGTCGCAGAGGAGCGGGCCCTGCAGGGTGTCTGTCAGGCGCAGCCTTCGTTCTTTGTCAGAAGTGGGGTGGGTGGAGCCAGTCGTGCATTACCATCTGGCCTGGTTCTAGGAACGGTCCAGATGAGATCATCAGGCTGTGAGCTCCAGCCTATGGGAGGTAACCGAGCCCTTCAAATACATTGGAGCCTGTCTTGCAGGCCGCAGATATAGTTTTGGTTTCCCAGTGATATAGTGTGTGTTTAGTTTTGTCTCTGACCTTGGCCTGGATTTCTGACTCTGCTTCTTCCTGTCGATTTGGTACCTCAGCTGCCCTCTTGGTTTTGCCCTTGACCCTTGCCTGGATTTTCGACTCTGCTACTGCCTGATGATTTTGTACCTTCGCTGCCCTCTCGTTTTGACTCGGTCTTCTGACTTTGTTTTTCGGGTCTTGATTTTTTCCCCTGGCGACCTTCCTGCTCGGTTGCTCATATAGGCAGCTACCCCCTGGGCTCCGCTGTAATTCCAGATCCCTGTAGGGTTAAGGGTCTCGGGTTTCTCGGGGTGCTGCCTTACCAGCAGCTCAGCCTCACAAGCGGATGGTCGTCACATTATATCTGGCCATAACATTTTTAGATATATAGATACTATATATAAAAGCATTCCCTTCCTTTTTTTTTTCTCTCCTTTTTCCAATGGTTCTACCTGTTTTTTTTTCTTTACTCTGAGCTGTGTCTGCTGATTGCTCCCTCAAAGCATCTGTGTCCAGCTTCTCAGTCCTGTGGAGGAACACTCCCATCATCTCATACCAACATGCTGTACAAGCCACAATCTGGAGTCCTCTGCATGAATGCTGGAGATCAGAAGGTTTCGTTCCCTGGATGTCAGCACCTGGGTGGTTCTGGCTCTGCCTGCCTAGGAGCTACGGTATTGCCCGCAGATGCGGCCAAAGTCCTGTTACCTATTTCTTTGACTTACCTTAAGAAATCTGTGTGTTTAGAGGCTTATGTAGACAGTGGCTCAGAGGGGAATTTCATAGATCTCCTGGTAGCAAGAAATCTAGGTGTACCACTACTAAGGCTTAATGCCCCCATTAGAACCACTGCCGTTAATGGCACTCCCCTCATCCAGGGTGGAGTGGAATTTGTCACTGAGGAAGTGTCAATGCTGGTGGGGTCTTCACATGCTGAAAATGTGTCATTTTTTGCTATCAGTAATTTATCATCTGCAGTAATCCTGGGCATGCCATGGTTACGTACACATAACCCTGTCATAGACTGGCACTTGGGTGACATCGTTCGCTGGAGCCTAAAGTGTCAGGAAAACTGTATCTCGCTATCTGTAAATCAAGTTAAGGTCAAGACTCCTCCCTTTGTACCATATGCCTTTAGAGATTTTGAGGATGTGTTTTCTATTCAGGAATCAGAGAAATTACCCCCTCACAGAGTGTATGATTGCGCCATAGATTTGATACCTGATTCTCGTCTCCCAAAGGGGAGAATATTTAATCTCTCTGGTCCAGAATGTCAGGCCATGAATGATTACATAGCAGACAGTCTGAGAAAGGGGTATATCAGACCGTCCACCTCCCCAGTAGGGGCTGGTTTCTTTTTTGTGGGAAAGAAAGATGGCGGCCTCAGACCTTGCAATTTATTACCGCGAGTTAAATCGCGATTACTGTGAAAAACCAGTATCCTCTTCCACTCATCCCTGATCTTTATAATCGGCTGTTGGGAGCCAAATATTTCACCAAACTGGACCTCAGGGGAACATATAACCTGGTCCGTATAAAAGAAGGCGATGAGTGGAAGACCGCGTTTAACACGCCTCTCGGCCATTTTGAGTATCTCGTAATGCCGTTCGGGTTAAGTAACGCACCTGCAGTGTTTCAGAATTTTGTCAATGATATTTTCAGAGATATCAGTGGTGTATATGTGGTCGTTTATTTGGACGACATTCTGTTTTTTTCTCCCGGTCTTTGGTTCGCACGTCCGACATGTCCGTACTGTACTCCAGAGACTCAGAGAGCATTCTTTATTCGCCAAATTAGAGAAATGTGTCTTCATGGAGGAGGAGATAAATTTTTTGGGGTATATTATATCGGCTAAAGGGCTTCGCATGGATCCTGCCAAAATTAAACCCATTAAGGAATGGGTACAACCCAAGTGTCTAAAGGCACTGCAGCGATTCTTGGGTTTCGCTAACTATTATCCAAGTTTATTAAAGGGTTTTCAGAGATAGCCAAACCACTCACTGATTTGACACGTAAAGGGGCGGATGTGGTTAATTGGAAGCCTGAAGCAATTTATGCGTTTTCTAAGTTAAAGGAATGTTTCTCCTCTGACCCTATATTGGTTCAGCCTGATCTGGACCGCCCCTTCATTGTAGAGGTAGATGCCTCTGAAGTTGGAGTGGGAGCAGTGCTATCACAAGGCACTGCATCCCTCACTCAGCTTCGTCCGTGTGCCTTCTTTTCCTGAAAATTTTCATCTACCGAGATGAATTATGACATAGGTAATCGGGAGTTGTTGGCAATCAAATGGGCCTTGAGGAATGGCGCCACTTCCTCGAAGGCGACCAAACATAAGATTACCGTAATTACTGAGCCACAAAAACCTGACCTACTTGGAGTCAGCGAAAAGTCTGAATCCTAGACAGGCTAGGTGGGCTTTGTTCTTCTCCAGATTTGATTTCGTTATCACTTTTCGACCGGGTATAAAAATGTGAGAGCTGATGCCCTGTCTCGAAGTTTTTGCCCCTTACAAGTTGAGGACGTGGAACCGACTCCCATTTTAGCCAAGGGGATTGTTGTCTCGGCTGTGTCTTTGGACCTTCTGGAAGAGATTCGTAGATCTCCAGAACAGGCCCCTGACACTACTCCTGCCCAGAAACTATTCATCCCTGCCAAATTCCGCCTCCAAGTCCTTAAGGAATCTCATGATTCCGTCCTCGCAGGGCATCCTGGTATCAATAACACTATCAGACTTGTAACCAGGAGTTTGTGGTGGCCAACCATAGTAAAGGACTGTAAGGAATATGTACTGGCTTGTGAAACCTGTGCTTGCGCTAAGTCTCCCCGCAACCGCCCTGCCGGGTTGCTCCAGTCCTTGCCTACCCCTGAGGGTCCTTGGACTCATATCTCCATGGATTTTATTACTGACCTGCCACTCTCAGAAGGGAAGACATGTATCTGGGTAGTGGTAGACAGATTCAGCAAGCAGTGTCATTTTGTTCCGCTGTCTGGGTTACCTAATTCCGAGACCCTGAGCAAATTATTTATTAATCATGTTGTGCGATTGCATGGTGTTCCTGTGAATATTGTTTCTGACAGGGGCACCCAGTTCGTTTCTAAGTTTTGGAGGGCATTTTGTAAACGGATTGGAATTGGCTATTCCTTTTCTTCTGCCTATCACCCTGAAACAAATGGTCAAACCGAGCGCGCTAATCAAGCTCTCGAGCAGTATCTACGTTGTTATGTCTCTGAGCATCAATCTGATTGGGTGGAACATCTGCCACTAGCGGAATTTGCCATGAATAACCAGTACCAGGAGTCCATCAAGACCACCCCTTTCTACTGTAATCATGGGCTGCACCCGCGCTTTTGTTCATTTTCTTCTAGGCTTTCTGACGTCCCTGGGGTAGAAAGGTCCGTAGATCAGTTAAAGACTATCTGGTCTGAAGTGAACAAAAACTTGAAGGGGGCTCAGACTAGGCAGGCGTCTACCGCTAATAAACGGCGCTCCAAGGGTCCGGACCTGGGAGTTGGGGACAAAGTTTGGTTGTCTACGAAAAATATCAAGCTCAAAGTGCCGTCCGCCAAACTAGGTCCCAGGTTTATTGGTCCGTATGAAATAATTGACGTGATTAACCCTGTCGCCTTTCGTCTGAAGCTCCCTCAATCGTTCAAACTGCCCAATGTATTCCATAAATCCCTTCTCAAATTGTACCGATCTTCGATTCGTCCTGTCCGGTCCCCTCCTCCTCCGGTCTTGGTCGGGGGTGCCGTGGAATACGAAGTTCAACAGATCCTTGATTCCCGTTTAGTGAGAGTATCCGTGCAGTATCTGGTACATTGGAAGGGCTATGGTCCGGAGGAGAGGTCCTGGGTGCCTGCCGGTAATATCCATGCCAAGGGTTTTGATCAGGAGGTTTCATCTTCTTCATCCCAATAAACCAGGATTTGTGGGTCCGGAGGCCCCTCATAGAGGGGGGGGTACTGTCACATCGCCATTGGACTCGGTGGCTGGTGTTCCTGCCTCGGTCGCTGGGAGGAGCCGGATTCCTTCGGCGGATGGCGCCGGGGATAGGAGGGCCTTGTCCTCATATGGACCTGCTCCTCCGACGTCTGCCTCTGTCGCTGAGTGCCGACGTGTTTCTCCTTTGGGTGGTGTTGGTCGCAGAGGAGCAGGCCCTGCAGAGGTGTGTGTCAGGCGCAGCCTTCGTTCTTCTGTCAGAAGTGGGGTGGGTGGAGCCAGTCGTGCATTACCATCTGGCCTGGTTCTAGGGGCGGTCCAGATTAGATCATCAGGCTGTGAGCTCCAGCCTATGGGAGGTAACCGCGCCCTTCAAATACATTGGAGCCTGTCTTGCAGGCCGCCAGATATAGTTTTGGTTTCCCAGTGATATAGTGTGTGTTTAGTTTTGTCTCTGACCTTGGCCTGGATTTCTGACTCTGCTTCTTCCTGTCGATTTTGTACCTCAGCTGCCCTCTTGGTTTGCCCTTGACCCTTGCCTGGATTTCGACTCTGCTACTGCCTGATGATTTTGTACCTTCGCTGCCCTCACGGTTTTGACTCGGACTTCTGACTTCGTTTTTCGGGTCTTGATTTTTTCCCCTGGCGACCTTCCTGCTCGGTTGCTCATATAGGCAGCTACCCTCTGGGCTCCGCTGTAATTCCAGATCCCTTTATAGGGGTTAAGGGTCTCGGGTTTCTCGGGGTGCTGCCTTAACAGCAGCTCAGCCTCACAGCGGATGGTCGTCACACCACGGTCCTGTGTCCCCCAATGAGGTGAAGGAGAAAAGGAGAATTTTGTTTACTCACTGTAAATTCCTTTTCTCTTAGCCTCTAATTGGGGGACACAGCACCCACCCTTTGGCCCTTCCGGGCCTTTACTACTGTTCTTATGTCGCTTTTCAGCTGTTACATGGTTAACTGTTTACTTATGCTTGCCTGTTTAGTTACAGGCCTTGTTGTTCTGTTATTACTCTGTCCTACTGCTTTAGCACAAAACTGGTGAGGCACTTCCTGCTCTAGGGGTGTACACTGCAGAGGAGGAGCCACTTAACTCTTTTGCAGATTCTGCTTAGTGTTGCCTCCTAGTGGACAGCAGCATAACACCCATGGTCCTATGTCCCCCAATTAGAGGCTAAGAGAAAAGGAATTTACGGTGAGTACACAAAATTCTCCTTTTTTTTTTACTGTAATCATTGGAAAAGGATTGATCAGATCTTTTGTTTTTGGATCTATTTGAAGAATTTTCCAATGGTTTCTCACAATCTGTCCACATTTATTCCATTGATAGTGGAAGTTGGTTATTGACAGAGAAGTTGAATTAGCCTCAGGTGTGTTTGTGAACATTTTGGATAGATATTCTGTTATCTGATCCAGTCTACTTCCTGACCATTCTTTTGATTAACCTTCAGATATTCTGCTGGTTGGACACTTAGGGCTTGCTCATGCAGGCATATAACACAGACAAGGGCTATCTGATGTTTTATCATATAGCACTTGGTCCAATGTAATACTGTTGGGAAGTGCATAAGAAAAAAATATCAGCTTACTCTGATTGGCAGCATATATTGGACAGATATCAGTTGAGTGTTTAGAGAGGTTCGTTCACTTTGTGAGATTGTGTGACCCACAAACAGTTACAAAAGCCTGGAGAGCTGTCGCAGAATCCACGTGCACTAAGGCAGACGTGTCAGCAGGAACTGGATCAAAATAGTGGAAATCACCAGTACGGCTGTGCAAAGATGAAAGTACAAACTGATGTCTAATAAATTAAAGGTGGTTCATTCAACACGTTTCAAGGTGTTTCTCCACTCCTTCATCAGGAAATCCACTGATCGATTCCTGCATATTGTTTCTGATTTAAATCAAATTTGACACCAAATTTTACAATGCAAACCGGTTACATTGATACATTGATCTCTTAGACCTGATGTGCTTTCCTTGAAAAGCTATGCCAAAATGTCAGTATATTCCTGATATGAAGATGAGTCCAGCTATCGAATGAAATCGCTCATGACAAATGTATTCAGTCTTTATCAACCGCCTGACTGACAGCTGCAGCTTGTACTGAGCACTGTGTGATCTCAGCAGCAGGGAAGAGAGGTATTGAGGAGTTGTCAATCAGACTAGGTAGGTGGAGAAAGCATTAAACTTTTATCAAGGATTGTACAGTCATTCTTTTATGAAATAAAACATTTATTGGGACTTCTTATTTAAACAATTAGCTGTCCCTTTCTATTATCCTTGTTCATTTCTGATCAGTCATTTTTAATAAGGCTTTATCTCTTGACATAAATTTATTAATCTAATAACTTTTTTTGTTACAGGCATCAATGGAAATAGCTATGAAAATTCTCTTCTGGGATTTTGTCATAGTCACGTTGTACAGTGGCATGTATCAAGTGTAGGGGTACAAGATGAAACCATTACCCTACAGCTTAGTGGTCACACTTTCCGATACAAACTGGGAAATGGAGATATGGTGACTCTCTTTCCGATGACTGGAGAGAGCATTTCTATAGAAATGAATAATCAAGGTAATTTCATTTTAATGACCATTTAAACATCTTTATGGGCACAAGAGGACAATCACTAACCCAAATCTTAAATTTGACTCAACCCAAGATAATTTGTATTGACTAAATGCTGAGAGTAGTACTCTTGGTTTTCCACAATATATTATGCCTATATACATCACCAAAGAATGGAGAAGGTTTAAGATTTTCATAAGTTGTAAATGAAACCTGGCCTGATGTCTAAGTCCAAAGGTCCCTCAGCCACATAACTGAATAGCTATATAATAGTAAAACAATTTTGATATTTACTTATGATGACAAAATAATGTAGTAATTTTAGACTGCAATATCTTACAACTCTTATTTAATGTATATTGATCCTACACAATGCCCAGGAATTTCACATAAATGCTTGCACAGTTGCAATCAAAAGTACTGAACCACCATTAAAAAATTAGGTTGATTAGCAAAATTTACTACTAACCGCTTTCGTCTGGTGCTGATCGCCTCCGTCCTCAATGAACCTGCAGAGAAAATAGCATCGTCAACAATAAATGACTAATATCTAACTTTTTATATATTAATCTCGTATCTATCTCTATCTCTTCTATCCATCTCATTCTGGCTTGTTATCTGCAGCCCGTGCTCCATTTCTTCTCCTATTACCCCTTAGTATTAACCACCTCTCTGCCATATCACTACTCAGCATGGAGCTACTGAGCATGTGTATCCAACACAACATATCAGCCACTGGAGACACAGCATGGAGACTCTACCCCAAATTAAAATGTAATCTGCATACAAAACCCACTCATAAATTTTAAAAGATGTATATTCCAAATACCGGTACTCTTCTTTTGACATGTCTTGTTGAATTTTGAATAATACTTTATGTGGGATAATCTCTTTAACAGAACTAAATATTCTACCATTCTACCGTAAAATCTAAATACATTTTACACCAAGTTACATTAATTTTTTGTTTTACAGGTGTTTGGATATTCGGAAATTATAACTCGAAAGTCACAACACTACTGTTCAAGAATGCAAAATGTGTAAATGATGACGATTACGAATTCTCAGAATTCCTAATGCCTTTTGACTATCCCACTACTAGATCCAATGGGGATTCTGAATCACTAGAACTCCTTGATGAAGACATAGACTATAATGAGAAGATGGCTGAAATGTTTCACATTCGATCCCTTGGAAAAAATGCCGGAGTAACAGATGAAGGTGTAAACCTTACAGCTTTAGCCATAGAAGATATGTTTGAAAGTAATGATCAAAATGTCCAAGTTTCTGGTAGCCAACCAAAGGGAATTGAAGATTATACAAGTGATTCGAATGAAGAGGAATTTGCAAAGAAAGATAGAAGTGAGAATTCCACAAAAGACGATGCTTCACTTAAAAGTAATGAACGTGAAGTCTTTAATGGAACAAATGAGTTACAAGATGTCCTTCATGTTCAGCAAGATACGTTGAATCAAACAGAGGACTTGCATGGTTGGATTCCAAGTAATAGGACAGGGTTGACAAGTGAATCAGACAGTAGTCTACCAAGTTATGATAATGGCAATTCCACATTATACCTCGAAGAATCCTCTATAGAAGAAGAAGAAGAAGATAGAAAAGTAGAACAGGATCATTTATCCAGTACTGGATCATACATAGCAAAATCCGTAAATGTGACCAAAAGACATACACAGAATGATAATGTAAACTCTAGCAATGAAAATGTCATTGAAAATAATGAACTACACAATTATCTTACAGAAAATCAAAGTCTCCTATCTGGTGACACCCCGATATCTGATGACAAAGTGTTTTCATTGGAGACGCCCGAAAACATTACAGAGCTACCAAAATTAGTTACTGTCACAACTAAAGTATCACACTTGCCACATAATGACGAGAAAATTCAGGTACCATCAATTTTAGACAGTAAAGAAGATGATCCTAGTGATGGAGAGAACCAGGTACCAACTTTAGAATCACCCTCCATTGTTCTCACCAATCATACAATCCCTCAACCTACACTCGAGAGTGCTCATATCCAAACTCAAGTGACCACATTGAATCCATCTAAAAACAATATAGATGTTTTTTATGATGCAGAACTTGCAGAAATGTTTGGGTATGTGTTTTTCTTTATATGGAATACATTACTGCAGAGGAATATGTCATTGTATGAGCTTAGATATCAGTTTAGAGTTAGAAATCGTCATCATATTTAGAATCTAATCTGTACTAAAATCCAATAGAAAATGAAAATATCAGCGGTACTCACCAATCCTTAAAACCTAAGAACTTTATTGAAGATGCAATAAGAGTGATATTTTCATTTTATTGTTGGAACTTTAGATCTATGAACCAATCGATATGGTCACCACCATATATCCTAATTTGAATGTCTCCAGGTCACATATAGTGGAGATAAATACTTCATGAACTCTATGAGTGGTGCCTGGGGATTTTCTAGTTTTGAAGTTAACCCAAACTAAGAAGATGGCTAAAGAGAACCATTGGGTCTTCAATTTACTTATAGCCCATACTGTGGGTAAACTTTGAGTAAAAGGCTTTTCTGGAACTTAACAATTGGTCAATATCATATCTGTGAGGTCCAATACCCAGTGCCCTCACTGATCAGACAGCAGCTAATACTGAGCGATGCGTGGAACTGTACAGCGTAGAGAGATCACCTGCAGCACTCAGCAATGGTCAGTAAGCAATATACAGGGCTGCGATGTTACTCTGTATATTGCTTACTTACGGCTGTTGACGCATCAGTTCACAGCTGACCAGTGGAGGTGTCAAGTATCGGACACCCACTGAGCTCTTAGGGTACCTTTACACACGGCTACATTTGTAGCTTGTCACCAGGTAACTTACTGGTTGCAGTGAAATCATGGAGAGATTATTCCATTTGTACACAGCAACAAGATAGAACCATGTATCCATGATTTCACTGCAACCAGTAAGTTACCTGGTGACAAGCTACAAATGTAGCCGTGTGTAAAGGTACCCATAGTGATGGTCTACTCTACGGATAAGTCATTAATTGGAAAGTCCTGGACAACCCCTTTAAAAGTACATGAAAAAAATTGACAAAAGTTCTTTATTTTTCTAGACAGCTGTTATACATATACACAATTTTAAATAAAATGTATGTTTTGATTCTATAATAAAGTCTGTTACACTTGTCACTAAGTCAGAAGTGGCCAGCTTCTGCTTTTATTTTATTCCCAATGATGATTTTTGCTTTTTTTTCTTTAAATGCCCCATATTGTTTTAAAAGTATTGGGCTTTTGTAATTATTCCTAATTTTAATAGTCTTTACAAGTGGCTAAAACACAGGCTATTTAGGAGAGCACTATGAATAAAACATGAGCAAAAACTGGCACTTTTGACCTGTTGACAGGCCCTTATTAAAACCTAGAGAAACAGCTCTCATAACACACAGTGTGGGATTATGGCATTTTTTGGTATCAAAACTCCAGAAATGTGTGCTGCAGTATTCAGCACCATTCAGTACCAAGAATCAGGTTACAGCACTGAATTATTATTCACATTGAGTAGTTTTTATGTCCACAGTAATATCTAACTAGATGGGGGTGGTGATGTCACAATGGGGGCGGTTGCTATGGACGGCGACTGTCTCTCTGCCCCCTGTGCCCTCTCCCCCTTGTGTGCTATCTTTCACCCCCTGTGCTCTCTTTTTTGACCTGTCTCCTCCCTGTGCGCTATCTATCTACCCCTGTGTGCTGTTTTCTCCCCTCATGTGCTATCTCCTTTGGCATGTCTCCCTCTGTGCACTGTCTCTCTTCCCCATGCACTCTCCCCCCTGTGCTGTCTTCTCCCCTCGTGTGCTCTCTCCTTTGACCTGTCTACCTCTGTATGCGGTCTCTCTCCCCCCTGTGCTGTCTTCTCTCCTCTGTGCTCTCTCCTTTGAACTGTGTTCCTCCAGGGTCCTCTTCTCCATGTGTTGTTTTATCCCCTCGTGTGCTCTCTCCTTTGAGTCGTCTCCCCATGTGTGCTCTCGCCCCTCCTTCTGTATGCTTACCCTTCCCCATCTGTGATCTCTCTTCTCCCTGCACGCTCTTTCTACCGTGTGTGCTCTCTCTGCCCCCCTGTGACCTCAACCCTCCCCCTGCATGCTCACCCCTCCCCCTTTGTGCTCACCAATCCCCTTTGTGCTCACCCTTCCCCCTGTGCGCTCTCTCTGCCCCTCTGGACACTCTCTCTTATCCCCAGTGCACTCTCTATACCCCTTTGTGCGCTCAGTATGCCCCATTGTGCACTTTCCCCTCCCCTGTGTGCTCTCTCTGACCCCTGGGTGCTCCCTCTGTCCCATTGTGCCTTCTCTACCCTCTGTGTGCTCACCTCCCTGTGCTATGTCTTTTCCCCCTTTTGATCTCTCGACCGTGGTATCCAAAGTTGGCGTCCACCTGAGTAAGTGCACATGTGCTCCAGGTATTCTTACTCAAGGGGTGATGTGTCAGCGGCGGCTGTGGGTGACAGAGGCTGCGGTTTCAGGTGAAGGCGTTTTGGGTGGCGGTGGTTGCAGGTGGCTGCGGCACTACTGGTGGCACTGCGCAATGTACCAGTACTGCCAGTGGGCTCCATATTTGCACACCCATCACTTGGGTGTGCAAATATAGCGAAGGCGAGTGAGAGGAGAATATCTGGACGCCGTAAGTGACAGACAGGACAACACAATCATGTAACCGCCCCCCGTGTGATCTCTCTGGCCTCTGTGCTCTTTCTTTACCCCCTCATGTGCTCTCTTTGCCCCGTTGTGCACTCTCTCTGCCCCCAGTGCATTCTCTATGCACCTAGTACAATCTCTCTGCCCTCCTGTGCATTCTTCTGCCCCCTGTGTATTCTCTCTGTCCCCTTGTGTGTTTTCTCTGCCCCTTGTGCGCTCTCTCTGCCCAGTACATTTTTCTGCCCCCCAGTGCATTCTCTGCCCCCCATGCACTCTCTGCTCCCCTATGTGCTCTCTCTGCCCCCGTGCACCCTTTCTGAACCCGTGTGATCTTTCTACCCCCCTGTTCGCACTCTCTCTGCCCCTGTTCATGCTGTCTTCCCCCTATGCATGCTTTCTGCATCCCCTGTGTGCTCTCTTTTCCCCTGTCCATCTCGCTCCCGCCATCTTTGTATACTCAAGTGTCCAAAGATAGCAGCAGCATGAGTAACTGGGCATACACAGACCCGACACGCATGCTCAGTTATTCAGACCACCACCATCTTTGGACATCTAGGTACTAAGGTACGCGCAGGCCCAGTTACTCAGGCGGCAGTGTGTGCGGTAGTGAGGTGCTGCAGGCATGTGGAGACAGTTCCTGTCGGCGGTTGTGTCAGCAGCTGAGGCAAGGCTGGCAGTACTGCACCAGGGGCTAATACAGCCAGTGGGCACCATATTTGCCCATTCATCAATTGGGTGTACAAATATGGCAGAGGCTGCAGCGCATGACAGGAAACAACATGATGCCGAAAGTGGATGACAGGACAGCGCGTTTTTATGGTAAGATTGTACCTCCCAGGATTTTCAATGTGGACATAGGAACTCAATGTGAATAATTTTCCAGTGCGCTCTGGCTTTTAATAGTACTGTATACCACTGTACATACATCTTTTTCTTTATATACTGTACATTCTGTACAAATGTATTTCTATACTTAAATATGTACAGTATTATGGCAAAATTAATTTATTTTATTGTAAAGAAATGACCGTCCTACTCCGTGATATTATTTAGGTGAAAGATGTATCATGTCACTTGAGGACACTATGACTCTAGATTTCTATCTCCCTCCTCGTTGTCATCCATTTCCTGTTTTATGTTGAATGCTTGTGGGTGAGTGAGAAGGTCATTTACATGAAACTTGTAAGATAGGGAAAGACAAGTGGCAGGCTGCTGGAAGGTGAAAATATTTGCATAGTCTCATATAATAGTGATTTATGCAAATCAAATATGGCAATAATTAGTCTGTAGGACAAGTTTATGATGGATGTTCTGTCTCTGGTAAGGTTAGTAATTAGTTCTCTATATATTTTTAAAGAAAAACAAATGTAAACATGAAAAGAACACATTATGTGTTTTTTTTTTGTTAAAGGGGTTATCCCAGATTTTTATAAAAAAAAAAATGTGCCCAAGCACTAACAGGCAGGTAGCTACCACCTACCTGCCTGTTGTGCCCGACACCATTTATCTTTGTTCAAGCGGGTGGTCACAGACCGCTCCTGCCAGGGACATCATGGCGGGGTAAACAGAGCTGAGGCAGCTTTTCCGCTCTGATCTGTGGACGTGGGCGCATAACTGACATCACGCTGATTGACAGCTGGCTCCCTCACTACCTGATTGGGGGACTGGCTGTCAATCAGTGTGGCATTGGCTATACGCCCGTTGACGAAGAGGAGACGCCGCCCCCTGTGTTCACATGATGTCATCAGAAGCGGCAAGATCGCTGACAGGAGTGATCTAAGACCACTCTTTGTCGGCAGTGAATGGCGGTGAAGGGTTCCGGGCACAACAGGCGGGTAGGTAGCAGCTACCTGCCTGTTAGTGCTTAGGCATAATTCTTTTTTTTTTTTATAAATCTGGGATAACCCCTTTAATCATTGATGTTTCCAGTAATGATTCTTAAAAAGAAACCTATCGCCTGATTTATGCTGCCCAAAATATGGGCAGCATGATTCAGAGCCTGGCATTGATTTCTCTAAAAGATTTAGGCATTTCAGAGAAAATATACGCTATCCAGCCCTGTATCCTAGCCAGAAACAAGAGTAGTCCAGCTCTGCCTTTGGTTGGCTTCTCCCACTGCTGCTGCAAATGATTGACAGATCTCCCTATATACAGTTAGGGAAGAGACATGTCATGTAAACCATGTAACAGAGAAAACTACACCTGGAGTTCCCTCTAGCCGCTGCTGTTACAGCAAGAAGCCTGCTATGTAATACATTCAACCCTGCCTCAAATGATGTGAACTCTGCTCCTGAGCCTGCATCATATACCCTACCTACAAGCCTATAAATGTATTAGTCTTCCTATAAGCTTGTCTTATAATTAGCATCATGCTTTGAACTGATGAAGTGTAGGGACCCCAAACTGTTGCCTCTAGGAATAGGTCTTTTTCTTTTGGAGATTTGGCAATGCTTGGTAAAGGGTCTTATTATAGCTACCTACACCTACCTGGTCCTGAAAGTTGACTTATCATATTTACTTTTTCTTCCCCAGTGCCCATGTATTTGAAGATATCATAAAAAATGTGTTTCTGCTTGAACAAAGTGATGAAACAGACCCTAAAGAGAATGAAACTGTAATATCTAATGAAACTGTAGATGATAATGTCAAAGAGCTTAAAAATCTATCTCTCCCAACTACAAGTAACGTGACAGTAGAATCACTCAATAATCACAATGCAAAAAAAAAGGTGTACTACACAAAGATGAAAACATTTCAGACTCCACAAAACACAAATGAGACCAGTGTGATGTATCTAAAAAGAAAAAAGAAGATCAAAGGAAAAAGAACTGCTGGGAATAATGGCCAAACCCGTGTACATGGCTTTAAGAATAACGAGACCTCGTATGATGAACACATGGCACAAAATGGTTCTGACATGGGGAATAGGACATTTGGTCCTAGAGGGTTTAGTCCAAGAGGGCATAATCCCAAAAGTTTAAAACCCAGAGGATTCAATCCTCATGAACTCAAATCTGAAATTGTAATAGGAGTATCCAGAAACTTTGAAGGTGATTATGCAGAGTATGACAACGAGGCCAGCCTCTTATCGATGAAGGGAAAACCAAACCTTCATATCTTATATATGAAGAGCCGTATAAAATAGAGACAGAGGATGATGTAAACCGCTATACAAATCCAGATAGAATAGTGGAAAATTTCATGCGAACCTCAAAAGGAACAAAAAGAAATTACTATATTGCGGCTGAGGAAGTGCAGTGGGACTACACAGGAGGCTCAAGGAGGTACGGTACTTATATTTATATGGTTCTTTGTCCGTTACAATACTTTGCAGTACTGTGCCTATGGCTATATTGTTTCATATAACATCTCTGCTGTGGACGTGAGAATTTTTCAAATTTATGGTGATCAATATTATCCCTCCATTTACAAACACACAAGTAAATGCACTAAAATGTATGGATCACAATATCTTGTAGCAATGCTTCTGTACTTTAAGGGAACCGGCAGGCAACTCATGCTGCCCAAACCTTGGGTTCTATGAATCGCAGCCTGGCCAATTGCTGGCAGGTATATTATCATCTCAAGTGCTCCCAGACTTCAAAATATTTTGAAGATTCAGCCAGGGACTATAGCTAGAGACAACAATAGTCTGGCACTGTACCCAACCAGGTCTTCCCAACACTGCAGCAGATGATTGACAGGTCTCCCCTGTTTAAACATATTCTCCAAAGAAGATATATATATATATATATATATATATATATATATATATATATATGCCTATACCTGGCTGTGATTCATGCAGTTTGTGCAGTAAGAATCAACAGACAGGTTCCCTTTAATTCCCCAAAAAAACTCACCAAAATTTAGCTAGGTAAAATATTCGTTGCACCTAGCAGACGGCTGCCAGCTCCACCGGTAGGCAACACAAGTGACCGAGCACCGATACTCAATCCCCGGCAACCCAAGCATGGGGGCGGTTGTAGCACCTGCTTCCAGCCATGCTGATAAGGAGGAGACTGGTGGTATTTATGGACACAAGGTTACCAACAGGGTGTCAGCCACACAGGTCTAAGTGAAGCATAGTGTCAGAGCTCAGCCTATTGGTAACGCCCAACTATTAGACAAGGCGGGACGCTCTGCACCAAATACATGCATCACAGTTTCCAGACGCCCCCCAGAGGGCTCAGCCTCAACCCTTTAATTCCCCCAATAGATCAAGTTGACATAATTTCACTTTTTTGTTTGCTTGAGGACTATGAGTGTGAAAAACCGAGTTAAGTTTTATAGTTTTCACTTTATAGTTTTCATTCACTGGTACCACATCAAAAGTGGCCAGTTATTTATTTTTTTTATTCCCGCAGCTCACCTGAGTTTTTTTTTTTTTTATCAATCTTCAATACTATTCCAGAGAAATTAGCCTTTTTATCTATTGTAAATTTTTCTGGCCTTTACAAAGTGAGCATGGCTCATGGGGACATGTCTTTTTGTGGCTCTATATTATTAACTTGTGTGCCTGTCAAGCTTGGGTGAGGGGAATGCCTGTGTGCAGTGCAACAGAGTAAACCACAGGGATGGAAAAGGAAGGCCCTAGCAGTAAGGAGAGTGGAGATGGGTCACCTCCTGACACACACTTGTGTCTGAACCCTGACAACACTAACAACCCTCTTTGGGTATTTCCCCATGTCGCTGTTATGTGCCTAATCCATAGCTATCTCTCCTCTCACAATGGATAGTGCAAAGGCCAGTGAGCGCACTAGTCTCACTACTGCAGTAAGGCTGGGTTCACATTTGCGGACCCCTCCGCAGCGTTCTGCGGAGGGGATCCGCAATGTGACCACAGCGGCGGCGAGCTCCTATCTTTATAATGGGAGCGCATGGTACTGCGCTTGACAGCGCATGACCGTGCGCACCCATTCACTCCCATATGTGATCTGTGCGCAGGCGAATGCCTGCGCACAAATCACACAGTCTCATCCGCACCAGGAATGCAACATGTCGCGTCCCTGGTGCGGACGAAACTGTGTGATTTGTGCGCAGGCATCCGACAGCGCACAGATCACATATGGGAGTGAATGGGTGTGCACGGTCATGCGCGGTCAAGTGCAGCACCGTGCACTCCCATTATAAAGATAGGAGCTCGCGGCTGCTGCGGTCACATTGCGGATCCCCTCCGCAGAACGCTGCGGAGGGGTCCGCAAATGTGAACCCAGCCTAATAAGACACAAAGAAAGGAGAATGGAGAGAGGGACATGGATAAAATGGATATACTCCAACTCACAATTGCAGCAAAGCACCAGGGCTGCAAGCAACACAACTTCAGCAATTTCCAGAGACTTGTTCCTTCCACGGTGATCAGCATAGAAATGGATTCTACTGTATAATCAGCATCAGATGATGAAACATATAACTATTTAAAGTGGAAGGAAGAGGTCACAAAAAATCTGCACCTGAGATAGGACTAAGAAACCACTACCAGCAAGGAAAGAGTCCTTAAGCCTTGCAGCTCCAAAAGAAAGAATATATGTTTAAAAACTAGAGTTTCACAATGTAATGTGACACTTAGGTCTCAGACTTGTCAAAATGTCTCCCAACAACTGTTTACAGCCATGACCATGACAGAGCCATGCCACCTTGGTAGAGACCATAATAATTATCCATAAATAAAAAGGTTTACATCTATGGATTTATGATTCATCTGATTTAAAAAAATTTTTTAATACTTAGAGGAGCAGTAAAATAAGAGCAAAAATTGCCAAGTTTTGATCTGAAAACAAGTCCATTTTATCTGTCAAAGTGCAAAAAATTGAACAAATTTGTTTTCTTATAGAAACCAGGTAAATGAGAAACCTTTTGATGAAACAGGACAGGACATATACACAAAAGTTGTATTTCGACAGTATCTTGACAGCACTTTTACAAAACGAGATGTAGAGGGTGAATATGAAGAACATCTTGGAATACTTGGACCTGTAATTAGAGCTGAAGTTGAGGATGTTATCCAGGTAAGCATTCAATTCCACATACATGTAATAAATGTTAGAATATTATTAGTAGATCAGTCCTTAGATCTTCAGTAAATTTGTCGACTACTAGTGTCTGTTACCTTCTATATAACATTAGATATATTGATATGTGTTCTGTGTTGTCTGTAGGTGACTTTTAAAAATCTAGCATCACGGCCGTACTCCATTCATGCGCATGGGGTATCTTATGAAAAGTCATCAGAGGGCTACAGATATGATGACGAAACTCCGGAGTGGCTAAAGAAAGATGAAGTCGTAGAGCCTCAAGAATCCTATGTCTATGTTTGGTATGCTACACAGCAGTCAGGACCTGAGCCAGGTGGTTCTGCATGCAAGACATGGGCTTACCACTCAGGTCTTAACCCGGTAAGGAATGTACTTGTATATGATTAACAACTAATATATATAATATTCCCAGAGGCGTAGCTAGGGCTTCAACACAAGGGGGGCGAAACATCATGAGTGGGCCCCCAGCCCAGGTGACCAGCAATAATCACACATACACTGCCCAGAAATCATATAGGACAGGCAGAAGATCCCAGCATGCCACACCCTGACAACACAGAAAGGTGGCAGCAGCTGCATGGAGGCAGACACACGGTACAGCTGCCAATATCACCACACACAGTGCCAGCCACAGCCCCAGTCCTCCTGCACCCCCGTCCTCCTCTCCTCTGTCCTCCTGCACCTCTGTCCTCCTCTCCTCTGCCCCTCCTGCTGCTCCTCTATCCTCCTGCACCCCCATCCTCCTCTCCCTCTGTCCCTCATGCTGCTCCTCTATCCTCCTGCACCCCCATCCTCCTCTCCTCTGTCCTCCCACACCCCCGTCTTGCTCTCCTCTGTCCTCCTGCACCCCCGTCCTCCTCTCCTCTGTCCTCCTGCACCCCTGTCCTCCCCTCCTCTGTCCTCCTGCACCCCTGTCCTCCTCTCCTCTGTCCTCCTGCACTTCCGTCCTCCTCTCCTCTGTCCTCCTGCATCCCCGTCCTCCTCTCCTCTGTCCCCCCTGCTGCTCGGCTGTCCTCCTGGACCCCGTCCTCCTCTCCTCTGTCCTCCTGCACCCCGTCCTCCTCTCCTCTGTCCCTCCTGCTGCTCCTCTGTCCTCTTGCACCCCTGTCTTCCTCTCCTTTGTCCCTCCTGCTGCTCCTCTGTCCTCCTGCACCCCAGTCCTCCTCTCTTCGGTCCCTCCTGCTGCTCCTCTGTCCCCCTCGTTCTGCCCCTCTTTCCTCTTCTCCTGTCCCCTTGTTTCTGTCCCCCTGCACCTCTGTTCTCTTTTCCTCGGTCCCCCTGTTTCTGTCCTTCTGCCCCTCTGTTTCTGTCCTACTGCCCCTCTGTTCCCCTGTTTCTGTCCTTCTGCCCCTCTGTTTCTGTCCTACTGCCCCTCTGTTCCCCTGTTTCTGTCCTTCTGTCCCTCTGTCCCCGTTTCTGTCCTTCTGCCCCTCTGTCCCCCTGTTTCTGTCCTTCTGCCCCTCTGCCCCCCTGTTTCTTCGGTCCCAACGCGCCTCTGTCCTCTTCTCAGTCCCCCTGCGCCTCTGTCCTCTTCTCCTCCGTCCCCCTGCACCTCTGTCATCTTCTCCTCCGTCCCCCTGCGCCTCTGTCATCTTCTCCTCCGTCCCCCTGCGCCTCTGTCCTCTTCTCCTCCATCCCCCTGCGCCTCTGTCCTCTTCTCCTCTGTCCCCCTGCGCCTCTGTCCTCTTCTCCTCCGTCCCCCTGCGCCTCTGTCCTCTTCTCCTCGGTCCCCCTGCGCCTCTATCCTCTTCTCCTTGGTCCCCCTGCGCCTCTATCCTCTTCTCCTTGGTCCCCTGCGCCTCTGTCCTCTTCTCCTCGGTCCCCTCATATGACCCCCCTGCTTCTCACTTGGCTGCCCCCCAGGGCAAGATCTGCCAGTCAGCCCCTGGGGGTCAGGTTCCCTTTAACAGAAGAAGAGCAGAGGTGAGCAGGACTATGACCTCTCTGACACTACACCTGAGCCACAAATCACTGGATGTGGGGATCTCTCTGTCCCCTGTCCTGCCAGTGCTGCTGTCCAGTGTTATCTGTAGCTCCATCATGTCAGGAGAGCAGCTCACCTCATCTCAGTGTCAGGATCTGCTGAGGTGAACAGTGCGCTCTGACCTCTGCCTGTGATGGAGTTATAGATATAACACTGGACAGTGCAGCAATCACCAAGATATGAGGCAGAGTTATTAGCACAGCCTGTCCAGAGATCAGCACTTCCCTGCCTGGTGCTGCAGTGTTATCTGTATCTCCATCGCAGGCACAGGTTGGGAGCGCACTTAAGACTTTCACTTTCCCCTCTTCAGAGGAGGGGGGGTGTTCTGCGGACCGGGGGGGGAAAGTTTGCAGACTCACGGCGGCCGCCGTCCGTCTGCTGTGAGGAGAAGGAGAGGAGGGGCGGGCAGAGCTGCAGGACAGGAAGTCCCGTCCTCCCTCCTCTCCGGCCGGCCCGGGGCCCCCCAGGGGCGCGCAATGGGCCCCTCATGCATCATGCGATCGCCCCCCCTGCCCCCCACCAGCTACGCTACTGAATATACCTCATATAAAAGACTTTACAACACATTCCCAATTTCACCATGAGCATCTTCAGCAGCATGTTCAAAGAATGATAAACTTAATTATTTAAGTCCAGACTTTTTGCCATGTTTCTTTCTGAAATGCTCACACATAATGTCTAAAATTGTGCCACAGAATAAGAATAGTGCTCAGTTATGTCATGGTAAAGAGAAATTAAAGCAGATACATCATAGAAATAAGGAGTCTAGGGGATAAAGTTTCTCCTTTTGCAGGGTGCTAAGTTGGAGTAAGAAGACTTATACAGTTAAGTCCATATATATTTGGACATTGACACAAATTTTGTTTTATTTTACTGGTTTACTGAAACATATTCAAGTTATAGTCTTATAATGGACATGGACATAAAGTCAATACTTCTAGCTTTTGTTTGAGGGTATCCACATTAAAATTGGATGAAAGGTTTAGGAGTTTCAGCTCCTTTACATGTGTCACCCTGACCAATAGTAATTGGACAATTGAATCAGCGGCTGTTTGATGGGCAGGTGTGGGCAAGTCCTTTGTTATTTCATTCTCAGTTAAGCACATGAAAGGCCTGGAGTTGATTTGAGGTGTGGTGCTTGCGTTTTAAAGATTTTGCTGAGAAGTAAACAAGCGGTCAAAGGAGCTTTCCATGCAGCTGAAACAAGCCATCCTTCATTTGCGAAAACAGAAATGACTCATCCGAGAAATTGCTACAATATTAGGAATGGAAAAATCTACAGTTTGGTACATCCTGAGAAAGAAAGCAACACTACTGACCTCAACAGTGCAAAAGGACTTGGACACACAACGAAGACAACAGTGGTGATGACTGCAGAATAATTACCATAGTGAAGAGAAACTCCTTCACAACAGCCAAACAAGTCACACTATCCAGGATGTAGGCGCATCAATATCCAAATCTACCATAAAGATAAGATTGCTTGAAAGTAAATACAGAGGGTTCATTGCATGGTGCAAGACACTTATAAGCCACAAGAATAAGAAGGCTAGATTGGACTTCGCTAATAAAAATCTTTAAAAAAATAGCAGAATTCTGGAAAAACTTTGTTTAGACAGATTAAACCAAGATCATCTTCTATCGGAATGATGGAAAGAAAAAAGTGTGGTGAAGGCATGGTAGCATGGTACAGCTCACGATCCAAGGCTTACCACATCATCTGTTAAACATGGCAGAGGTGGTGTGATGGCTTGGGAATGCATGGCTGCCAGCGGCACTGGGTCCCTAGTGTTTATTGATGATGTCACACACAGGACAAAAGCAGCTGGATTAATTCTGGGGTTTTCAACCACATACCATTGGCTCAAATTCAACTGACTGATTGGTGTTTCATAATAGAGGTAGATGACTCACCGTAAGCCCGTGGACTCCGGTTTAGACAGGCTGTAGCTCCTTCCTACTTGTCACGGGTGGGCCGCGCCTGCCGGTAGTCGGACCCGATTGAGTGCAGATCAAAAGTTGAAGACGTCTTGTAGGAACAGATTAAAGGGGTTAATTTATTCGTGACGCCACCTATGAGTAGTTCGGTAATCGTTACCGACGCTGCGGAACCTCCGGGGGATGGACAGCAGCAAGATGGAACGCTCCCCACAGGCTGAGCGGTGATCCCCGGAGGCTGGAGCTGCTTAAGATGTTGTGCGGCAGCTGCGGTTACCTCGTGTGCGGACGGATGCAATCATAAGGAAGCACGGACACTGAAAGTCTCTGTAATGAGTCTTTACTGTAACCAGGAGGCAGTACATGGTATACAGTTCACGGGTAGTGGACCGGGTGGACTCAGCAGTGATAGGTGTCCCTCAGAGATCCGTAGTGTTCCTCCATTCTAGCAAAGTCTTTTGCCATTGTCGCCCAGGAATACCAGGTCGGGTACGGGGAGGCTGCTTCAATCCCTATCCAAGATGTACGTTATGGATGTTTTGGGGAGCCTTGGGTCCCTCGGTGGGTACACTGCTGGTTAGACGACTGGAATTTGGCTGGTGGTGGGGTGCTCCTGTGAAGCTGCTCCTCCACTCTTCTGGTTCGCGTAGCAGAGGTGAACTGCTGCCAGCTTCGGTACCAGTGAACCGGCTGTGAGTTGGGCACGGGGGTATTTTGGAACCTGTGGTTGGTGATGCCCGATTCCGGTTGTTGAGGCTTCAGGTGCTAACACCCGACCGGTGACGGCCCAGGGCTGCACGAGGTGCAGAGCCCCCGCTCCTACTCCAAGTTTAAGTCTGTGTCTTGTCTCGTCTAGACTCTCCCAGACTCCCTAGTCTAATTGTCTATACTTCTCCTACACTACCCTTGCATTCCGCCCACCAGGACCTTGGATTGGCCTTCTATGTTAAGTGATGCATGCAGGGTTTTTTGATCTCTAAGTTAACCATATGACTGCTGGGTCGGAGAATATTGCGGCTGCATTTATGGCTGCAATACCCTCCTGTGACGCACTCGTTGCGGGGCGCCACATAGACATTGACCCAAAACATTAAGCCAAAGCAACCCAGGAGTTTATTAAAGCAAAGAACTGAAATAGCCCAGTCAGTCACCTGATCTCAACCCAATAGAGCATGCATGTCACTTGTTAAAGATTGAACTTCAGGCAGAAAGGCCCAGAATCAAACAGCAACTGAAAACTGCTGCTGTGAAGGCCTGGCAGAACATTACAAAGGGGGAAACAAAGTGTCTGGTGATGTCCATGAGTTCAAGACTTCATGTAGTCATTACTAACCAAGGGTTTTCAACCAAGTATTAGAAATGAACAGTTCATTTACAATTATTTAATTTGTCCAATTACTTTTGAGCCCCTGAAATGAAGGGATTGAGTTTAATTTCTCATATTTTTATGCAATTATTTTGTTCATCCCACTGAAATAAAGCTGAAAGTCTGAAATTTGCTGAAAAACTGCATCTGAATTGTTTTGTGTATAATCCATTGTGAAAATGTACAGAACAAAAATTAGAAAACTGTTGTCTCTGTCTAAATACGTATGGACCTACGTGTAGGTAGAGATGGGTGAACCCGCAGATGTTTGCATTCGGCAGATCCAGACGGACTGGACCCAAACTTGAGCCCAAAACCCGAACCTCTTATAAGTGTACTAGATGGTGGCCCGATTCTAACGCATCTGGTATTCTAGAATATATTTGTAGTTTATTTATAAAGATTTAAAAATAATGCAGTGAATACACAGGATTTTCCCCAATCAGTGACGCGGCTTCGTTCAATATATCTGCACGTGTGACACCACACCAGTGATCAGTAAGGTACCATCACACTTGGCGACGCTCCAGCGATCCCGACAAACTATGCGACCTGATTGGGATCGCTGGAGCGTCAGTACATGGTTGCTGGTGAGATTGTCACATTGAGCGAGTTCGCTAGCGCCGGTTGGGGTACTTCCGCTGCGAGCAGCCGGGAGATGACCGGCTAACACTGGTCATCTCCCGGCTGCGTCGTTGCTGACCTCCGTGCAGCAGGAGATGACCTGCGGTTACCTTCGGGAGATCAGCGGCTAGCATTGATGATCTCCTGACTCTAGCGGTGGCGTGCGTGGTTCAAATCCTGCGCCAATTCGCAGCTGGACTGCACCTGTCACTGATTGGTCGGGCTCGGTCGGCCGCGACCAATCAGCGACGCGGGATTTCCGTTACAGACAGACAGAATTAGACGATTATATAGTAGGATTGGGACCCTAACTTTAGTGCTATAAAATGGTGGTAGTAAGGGCTGGAGTACTGCAAAAGAAGCAAAATTGGGAATAAAACAGGAAGATCATACTTACCAGTCTCCACGCTGTGATCACACTACTTGTGGGTTTGCTCATTAATCCTCATGTATCCCCTCTGTGACAGAGTCTGTGATTGGTTGTTGCAGTCAGACTGTGCCCCCACTCTCTGTGCCGAACAATGCCAGGCTGGCTCACAACTGTTAGGGTACTCAGAATTGAAAGTCAGTAATATAGAGTGATCTGGCACACCAAAAAACAGAATAAAGTCCAAGATTGTTAAAGAAAAATTGTATTCTTTGTTGATGGTTTTCAGACAAATGATATTTTGCTGTCAACAGATTATCAAAACGTATTGTCAGACATTTCGACCGTAGTCTTCTTCTTATGACATACTGATTAATATAAAGAAAAAAGAGTAAAGAGAAAAAAGAGAAAACTCTCTGCAACTCTTTTTTCTTTATACTATTCAGTATGTCATAAGAAGAAGACTACGGTCGAAATGTCTGACAATAAATTTTGATAATCTGTTGACAAAGCAAAATATCATTTGTCTGAATACCATCAATAAAGAATACAATTTTTCTTCAACACTCTTGGACTTTATTCTGTTTTTTGGGGTGCCAGATCACTCTATATTACCCACTCTCTGTGCCGACATCTGTGATTGATTGTCATACACATTAGTGTATGGCAAACAAGCTGCAATAATATTAGTGTAAGAATAAACAATTCAAAAAAATGGTGTGGGGTCACCTGTATATTGCCACAGAGCACAGATAATGCATAAAGCTGCAAGCTACAGCCCCTAGCTGTGTGCGTTATGTTGGCTGGGTATCAAATTACAGGGTTTCAAAGTTTGGGGGACCCCACGCAGGTTACTTATATAAATAATTTTAAAAAATGGCATGGGAGTCCTCCAATTTTGATACACAGCCAAGAAAAGCACACGACTGGGGGATGATATTCTCATCCTGGGGAGGCCCAAAGTTATTGTGCCCCCCAGGCTAAGAATAGCAGCTCGTAGCCGCCCCAAAAATGGTGCATCAATTAGATGCGCCATTCCTGGCGCTTTACCAGGCTCTTTCCAATTGCCTTGGTGCAGTGGCAATTAGGGCAATATAAGGGGTTAATGACAGCTGTGAGATGACAGCTGAAATCAAGCCCTAGATTGGTGAAGTACAGGTCTCTATGAGACCGCACATTACCAATCCTGTAAGTAAATAGTTAAAAAACACAGAGAAAAATCCTTTATTTGAAATAAAAAACATAGACCCCATCTTTTAGACATTTATTAACCCCAAATCTATCCTTGCCGCTCTAACATAATCCACAATGAGGTCCGGTCCCTCAAGGCTCCTTGGCTTTGCTACATTCAGACCTTGAGCAGAGTGGTGACAATAGACTGCTAGACATCAGAGCTACAAGGGTATGTTTACGGTTATTAAATGGGTAAAAGAGGGTTTCGTTATTTTTTTTTAAATGAAGAATTTTTCTCTGGATTTTTTTTTAACTATTTACTTAGTTCTTAGCCTGGAGGAGGCCAATAACCATTTGTGTCACAACTCACGTGTAACAGGCTGCAGTGGCAAAATGATTAAAAAAAATAGCTTTTTTAAAAAATGTTTGCATTTAGGAAGCTAATAATTAATAATAGAGCATTTAAAAGCGGATTTGGTGTGCTATATAAAAATCATGACCCTAATCTCTTTAAGAATAGGAACTATGCAGCTCAGTCATCAAGACTGGCATAGAGTATGCTTGCCATATGCCAGTCTTGATGGTGTTAGAAGAGGTGCTGAATTCATTAAGAGGTGCACATGACACGCCCCACCAGGGCCATGGGGTACTCAGAAGTGGGCCGGATAGTTCTTTGTGGATGTCATCGGTGGCGTGACCTGGCTCCGTGACCCTGGCCGTGTCATAAAAATGGGGGATAATTCATATGGGATTGAGTCGTGATGCCACTCGTGGTATTCAGCAAGGGATGGCCGACCCTGTGGTTCGGGAACACTGGGGCAGTTAGGAACGCAGCAAAAATTGTACAGCTCCCCACGGGTAGAGCGAGACCCCATGGCAGATAGGACAGTCTGTTCAGGTGTTGGTGACTGTTGGGGTGCAGAGAATAAGCAAGGGACACAGAAAAGTGAAGTTTTCTTTACCTTTTGCTTCTTGGCAGATGATAATGCAATCCAATCCAGGATACTAGTTACAGATGATAGAAGGAGTCCAGCTAGCCTGGAAGCATTCGGGGGTCCACCTCCCCATGTGGAGTTGGATTGCTTCCTACTGTGCTCCCTTTTCGGGTCCTTCGGGTAGCTATACTGCGGCCCTCTCCTGAATGTTGGTTCTAACCCATGTGGCAGACAGCGTGAGCCTATCACGGACACTGCCTTTCCACTTGTAGCCCCAGGCTCTTAATCTGCTGTGGTGCCTCTGGGTGTTTGGTTGGGCAGGGGGCTTGCAACCCCCTGCCCTCCAGATTTGGCTGTCAGGGTGTACAGCACCTGCACAGCCATGGACTTTGGCGTCCTTTTTGTCAGCGCTCTGCTCCACGATGAGCACTGACGTAGCTCCAATTCCCCAGGGCCCTTGTCACCACTCTTCTCTCTTCCCTATCCTCAGATTAACCGCCTAACAGACTTAACTGCCTCCTTTTCCTGACCAGAGAGAGTAGCTCCCTTGAATTTGGATTATAGAGCTTCCCCTTCTGGCCTGGAGTAGGAGTTGTGTTGCATGCTGTGTATTACCTGGCATGGGGACCTTCTCTTGCTTCCAGGCATGACATCACCCCTCTGAGGGAGGTAATGTCACTGTGGCAACCAGACTCTGGGGTGCCACACACACCACTTTATTAATTTGCCATTTCTTGTGAGTAGCGTGTGCCCCCAGGAGTAGCATTTCCAAATACTGCCACTTTTCATGAATAAGAAAAGCCGGTGTGAACACGCCCTGTCCTCCTCAACTTCACCCATTTCTGTGTAGCTGGTCCACACTGCTGTAAAAATGCAAAATTCGCAGTTTTTTTGCACATATCTGTGCTGTGCAAAAGTAAATTGTGTCCTTTTAAAACCTTTACGGCACTTTTGTGGATCGGCCCCAATGAATTTTAATTGGATCCACCAAACTGAGCAAGATGTAAAGACAAATCAAGTGTTTCCTCTATACATCTAGGACAATTTTATTTATTGATCGCCATTTTTACAAAACCAAAAGCAAGAGGTTAGCTGACAATTAATAGGCAGTATATTTATACAGTAATATAGTATATTTATCTGTCTGCTCTCTCATTATTAGGAGAAAGACATTCATTCTGGCCTTATAGGGCCGCTGATTATCTGTAGAACTGGGACTCTGGATACAGAAACCAGCCGCCCACTGGATGCTCGGGAATTCACGCTGCTATTTATGACTTTTGAAGAAGAAAAAAGCTGGTACTTTGATAAGAACTCAAAGAAAAAGTGCACGGAAGAAACTAACAAATCATCAAATGGAATGAACTGTCATAACTTTCATGGTGAGAAAGATCACTCAGAGAGTGAATATGCTGTACATTGTCATTTAACCAAGATGTTATGTCATTCAGTGCACTGTAAAACATCGCCATAGTTTATTTCAGAGGCGTTAGGACTTGTACGGTAGATATAGTCCTACAAATATCTGCTCCTACAAATTAGGTTTTCACTAAGACTTTCCTATATGACAAGTGCTTCACTATAACATTGCTTAAGCAAATAATTATTAAACCTTTTTATTTCTCACTGTTTGTTTCCAGCCATAAATGGAATTACATATAACCTTCAAGGTTTCAGTATGTATCAAAATGAACTGGTGAGATGGCACATGTTAAACATGGGAGGACCCAAAGATATCCATGTTATTAATTTCCACGGTCAAACCATAACAGAGAGAATAAATGCTGAATTTCAGCATCCAGCTTACCCCCTAATGCCTGGTAAGTAGCATGTCATACAGGTATATTACCGTACTTCTATCATAGTTTCTTAGTTAACCCATACCTTGTTGTGCATATTATATCCCACTTTTTGTTATCCTATTCTGACTTTTCATCCAGTGGAGTACACAGAAATCATAAGGCTCAATATGGCAAATCTTACAATGGACGGGAGCGGGTGTATGGGCAGGTTCATGGGGAAGCCCGCCCCATGCTTGGCAGGTAATGGCTGTGTATCACAGCCAGGACCTGCGGTTAACAAACAAGTGGAGTGATTGTTAACCTGTTAAAGTTGCTAAGATGACTGAACTTTTTGAACTCTTAAGTGGAAAGAAATATGTGGCTGAGAGCAATAGACTAGGAGACCATCTGCATATTGGGCCATCCCGTATATGTTGGGGTTGTTTCTAATGGCCGCAGCTAAGTGCTCTATTATCAAAACATAAAGAAGAGGAGAAAGAGCACTGCCCTAACGTGTGTCATTTCTAATTTTAATTAGGCAGGAAAGAAATCCGTTAACTTTGATCCTTACCATTTGGAGCCTATAAAGGGACATAATTCTTTCGATAAACTGAGTTCCCAGCCCTACCTGATTCAATGAGGCCAGCATAAAGTTCCAACTGACCCGGTCAAAGGCCTTCTCCACATCAATAGAAGAGAGTAGGCACAACGGGAGCCTCCTAGCCCTCGCCTGGGCCAGTAATACGAACGTTTTGTTAGTATTATCCCTCGCATCACGAAGCACACTTGATCAGAATGTATCACTTTAGGAAGCAAGGGGGCCAGTCTATTTGCCAGGGCTGAAATGTGTTTCCTGTATCATTACGATTTGGGTACTTATTTTTTGTGCATATCATATAAGATCTGATACCTCTTCTGTGGCATGTTTAATCCTCTGGCGTTTATAGATCCTGTATTAATTTTTGCTATTGCCTATTTGATTGTATGAGGTTACCAGCTAAGAAGAAGGGAAAAGAAGGGGAAGATACAGGTATAGAAACCTCAGAAGAAGAAAAAATAGGAATATAAGAAAAAGAAGAAAGAGTAGTAGAGCTGAGGGAAGTAAATAAGGAGAAGAAAGATATAAGCAGGTTCGTAGTCCACTATTCGGGTGGTAGTTGTTAAACCGTCACTTAGGTGTGACACACCTTCCCAGCGGGTGCATGTGCTTTCCACAAGAGGAGCTCCCGGAGCCACTACAAAACAATAGTAAAGTCTCAAAGAATATAGTGTTCTGCACCATATTGGGGGCAGGGTTTAGTCAATAGAAAGAGGAGATTTTATCCTCCCACTCCACCCCCCACTATATAATCGCCTGATCAGCATTAAATTCCAAGCAACCGATAGTCCACATGTCTTGCGACATAATGTCATGAATCAACATTTGCAACAAACTCTAAATATTAATTTAACGTGTAAGAATACAAGATTATACTAACCATAAAGTCAAGAAACCTCTGCCCTTAATATCTCAGCAAGAGGCACAATTTTGCTATATACAAATGAAGGATATGTGAATCTTCTTCTGTTATTGTGTTCCTCTCATGGGGGAGCAGATCCTCTTTTACTACCCAACACAATGGCCACACCCCACCAGGCGCTTCCATACCTCCCCCCGGAAACTCAGTGTTATGAAAGGCCATTCTGTGATGAACACCTTGGGCAGGTTTAGGGCTTCCATAAAAGCTCCCAGGTACAGTGGGGAATGTATCATATGCAGTCTTCCTCCAAAGCGCACCTGAGGACAAAGTGGAGAACCCCAACTATATATAATGTTCCTCGATCAGAGCAGATCCAGCAAAGGTCTGAATGCCCTCCTTCTCTGTACGGTTAATCAAGATAAATCTGGGAATATCTGTAGCTTGTTTTTGTTGAATATGACAGAAGATCCCTCTCTGGTTCTTAGCAGAACAGCTTTTTTCTGCAGATAGTGGTGTACCTGGCAAATTACGTCCCACTGACAATCGGGGTCCGAGGGCTTAGGGCCCAGAACTCTGTGAACTCAATCCAATTTCTCATTCTCAGGGGGCTCTCCCAGGATTTTATTAAATATATGTGGAAGAGCATGTGGGATATCTTTAGAGTCAATTGTTTTAGGTATTCCCCATGTCCTGGGGTTATTCCTGCATTTATGGTCCTCTGCATTGTCCAGGGACTCTGTTAGGTAGTGGATCTGCTGCAGCTGCAAATGAGTTTCCAGTAAATTTTGGTGCAAGTCAATTGCCTTCTAAACCACTTACAGTTTAGTCTCTTGGACTTGAGCTGGAGTCTCTATTTTTTGAACATTGGAGCACAATGATGACAGATTAGTCCAGTAAGCATTCTCAAGTCTTGTCACATAGGTTTCCATGTCTTCCTTGGAAGGAATTGTATTAATTCTGGATCATAGCTCTCAGTTTGGACAATACCACAAGATCTCTGTTTGGCTTCACCTGTGGCTCACTAGGTGAGGAGATGTGCTGTGGAGCAAGAATGGGGTTTCCATCACCGCTGAAGGGCCAGAGTCTTTGTCAGGCTGGAGCAATTGTACTTAAGGTTTCATCAGTGAGCCACCAGAGTCCATCCCCCGGGAAGAGGGAATACCGGTCCTAAACACCTCCATCCCCTCTGTTGTTATAGGGGTTTGACTGCTGTGCTTAGGTCCACTGCTGCCTTTTGCGGCCGATTGGGACCTGGGCCATAGGCGTAGCAGCTTCACCCCAGGCCCCACCGTAATCCTATGCTTTCACTCAGGTGCCTCCCTGCCTGGGCTGTCTGAGAGCAGGACTGGCATTATCTCAGCGTCTGCTCCATCTGCCAGCTCATCACTCCCCCGCAGCTTAGATGACCTCCTGATGAACCCATCTGGACCCTCCGCCGAGGAAACTCTGCTAAGTCTCTGTGTGGGGACCTGTTCTCCCCCTCTGATGTCCTTTGACTGCCCTCTCACCCCTGCAGCTATGCTGTAAGTACTGTCAGCCATGTTTTTTCCTCCTGCTCTGGCAGGAAATTTCACAGCACCCGGGAAGAAACATTAGATGCCTCTGGACGCAGGTCAATTGTTCCGGATAGGGCGCTTGACTTACCTCTTCTATCCCTCGCAGCTCATAATCTGGTGTCCAGGCTGTAAATGCTGTTTTCTCGTCTGTTATCTGTAGGTAAATGGAGAGCTGAGGTCATGTACTTCCTCACGCTCTCATGGCCAGGCCACACCCCATGTTGCGGATTTTAAACATGTGCTGCAGATTAGTTTCCAGCATGTAATACAAACATGTACAGTGCACGAGATATCTATAAATCACAAAAAAAGAAAACAGACCAGCGGCACTCACCATAGTTGAATCTTCTGTTTATTTAACGATTCCAACAAAGTTACATGAGGAAATCGTGCTGTAGGGGAGGGAGGTGCAGGGACGTCAGGTGGACGACGGTGACCGTTTCCCAGCAGACAGCTGCTTCAACTGGTCCTGAAGCAGCTGTCTGCTGCGAAACGGTCACCGTCGTCCACCTGACGTCCCTGCACCTCCCTCCCCTACCGTGCCGCTGGTCTGTTTTTCTTTTTTTGTGATATAATTACACTTACCTTTAGCGGGCACCACCTGATATTGTGATATCAATCATTTGGACTGATTCTTACCACGGATAGTGCCCGGTTCTCTTTACCTCTGTGCTTAGAGTTTTGATATATCTATAAATCACATTCACTTTGCTGGAACTGTAAAATAGTGCATTTTTTTTTGCATCCAGCATCAAACACATACCAAACACTCATTGGGGGAACTTAGCCTGACAAGTTCTATTTTGTCTTCTCTTAGGTACATTTGCCACAGTTGAAATGAAGCCAGCAAGGGCTGGTATCTGGCTGCTTGATACCGAAGTTGCAGAATATCAGCAAGCAGGAATGCAAACAATTTTCAATGTTGCAGAAGAAGGTAAATTGAAAAAATACTAACACTCAGTTTACTAGTATGCCTTTATCGAAAGACAGAGCCTGAAAAAAATGACACGATTTGTGACAGCATGCCATAGCTGTCATTAATGAAGGGTTCACATTAAAAACATGCAGATAAGTAGCTGCTTGTCATTCTGTTAGCTTATTACATGGTGATGGTGGCTAACTTATGGCCATACCAGTAACCAAGACTGTGTATGCATGCAGCATGTCTCTGTCTGTAGGTATGTATGTGCTCTGGGTAGAGCTAAACAGAAAAAGGAGGAAACAGAAGCGCAATAGTGTCTTATCCTTTTTACAATGACTATGCAAATTGCAAATGTTGCTGCTCACCTTGTCAGGTTGTAAGACCCAAAACCGGTGTATGTGCATGCTGCAGTTGCTGCAGGACCCACACTTAACGTAATCGTTGTGGCTGTAGAAATAAATCCAAATGGACTGTGCTATTTGATCCACGCACACTGATACAATGAATAGAAACTCCAGTGGATGAAAGGTAATGGTGCCTTTATTCTCAACACGTTTCTGAGCGTAGGTTGCTCTCCTGATGAAGTAGTGGAGATACGCTCAGAAACACGTTGAGAATAAAGGTGAGGCGGTCGACAGAGTATGGGGTACTCGGGTTCCGGGGCTGATGACGGCTTTGATGGGGGATCACTGCTGGTCGATCCCCGGTCCCGTGCCCTGGACCCTCAATGGCAGGGAACGGTGAAGAAATAAGGTGATTGTTAACGTGACGCCACCTATGGTACCTGGTAACGGGTATACCAGCGCTGCAGCCGGCCGCTGAGGTGATGGTGGGTGCAGCAGAGTGTGGAACAGCTCCCCACAGGTGGAGCTTTACCTCAGGGCAACGGGGATGGATGAGGGGAGTAGTAGTTAAGTCTTTGCTGACACAGCGGTGAATTGCGGCGATTAGGCACACAGACACACAGGGATTATTGTTTCGGTACCTTTTACTGGTGACAAGATAACAGGTACAGTCCAGATTATTAACCAGGTCCCCGGTGGAATTTGGGACTTCCACCTTAAACTCTTTGATTCTGGAATAATTGTTAAATGATTGCACATGGGTGATGGTAGGGGGTGTGTACATGTAAAGTTTCCTATATATGTGTTGTGCAGACACTGCTGTGTATGCCTATGATTAAGGTGCTCTAACCGAAATGCGTAAGGCGTGGGAGGGGGCTTGTGTACCCCAGAACTTGTGTTTTATTCGTATGGATGAATAAAGAATTGGAGTTTTAAATCAGAATACCCGGTCTGTGCGGAATTTTTCTATTTACTTCACGGCTAATCTGGATACCAGCTTGGATTCCAGCACAAACAGCCTAGGAAGGCCATGGTGAGCTATACACTTTGAATCTTTATTACAAAATCATCAGGCAGTAGCAGAGTCAAAAATCCAGGCAAAGGTCAAGGGCAAAAACCAAGAGGGCAGCTGAGGTACAAAATCAATAGGCAGAGGCAGAGTCAGAAATCCAGGCAAGGTCAGACACGAAACTAAACACACACACTATCACTGGGGAACCAAAACTATATCTGGCGGCCTGCAAGCCAGGCTCCAATGTACTTGAAGGGCACGGCTACCTCCCATAGGCTGGAGCTCACAACCTGATGACCTCATCCGGACCGCCCCTAGATCCAGGCCAGATGGAGATGCACGACTGGCTCCACCCACGGCACCTCTGACAGAAGAACGCAGGCTGCGCCTAATGGACACCTCTGCAGGGCCCTTTCCTCTGCGACCAACACCACCCAGAGGGGAAACACAGCGGCGCTCAGCGACAGAGGCAGACGTCGCGGGAGCAGTTCCATATGAGGACAAGGCCCTCCTATCACCGGCGCCACCAGCCAAAGGAATCCGGCTCCTCCCAGCGGCCGAGGCAGGAACACCAGCCACCGAGTCCAATGGTGATGTGACACAATTCACCTGGTGTCCTTGCGCACCTTTGTTGAAGTTGGTTTCTTGTCTTCCTCTAGACTTTTGCAGACTTCTCTCAACGCATTCTTGGATTTTCTGGTATTGTTCTTTCCTACGAGTATCCCAATCTGCATCTGTAGTATCTGCTTCAGGAACTACTATGCCTATTTCGAAGTCTACTGGCAGTTTTCCTGGTCTTGCTCTCATGAGGTATGCAAGGGGACAATTTGTTGAGCTTACTGGGTTGTTGTTGTAGATGTCAACTAGATCTGGTAATTTCTGTGGCCATTGGTTTCGTTCTTCTAAAGGCAGAGTTTTCAGCATTTCAATTACCATGTGATTCATCTTTTCACACATTCCATTAGTTTGAAGATGGTAAGACATGGTGCGAATTTTCTTTCATCCGTATAGGCGACAGAACTCTTGAAATATTTCAGCTTCAAAGGCAGGTCCTTGTTCTGTCAATACCTGTTCTGGATAACCATGGGGTCTGCAGAAATAAGCTTGAAATATTCTTGCTGCTGTCTCAGCTGTTAAGTCTTTTACTGGAGCTACCACAAGGAATCTGGAATAGTGGTCTACCATGGTAAGAGCATAGATGTAGCCTGATTTGCTGGGTGCGAGTTTGACATGATCTAAGGCTATCAGTTCTAATGGTTGTTTGGTGATGATAGGTTTGTGTGGTGCTTTCTGGCTGTTACGGTCTCTTCTTCTTAATGAGCATGGTCCACCGTTTTTACACCATCTCTCAATGGAGGCTCTCATGCTGATCCAATAGAATCTTTCACGTAACAGTATTTCCAGTTTTCTCCATCCAAAGTGTCCCGCTCCATCGTGGTACGCTTCCAATACCATTTGGACATCTCTCTTTGGAACCACAACTTGCCATACCATTTCATGTGTTCTTGGATTGATATACCGTCTGCACAGTTGACCTTGGTAGATGAATAACCCGCTTCTTTCTTTCCACAGGTGTTGGGCCTCTGGTGGAGCATTCTTTTCAAGTTGGGAATCTGGTTGGTTTATTACCTTCTTTACAAGGCTCACTGCTGGATCACTGTCTTGAGTCTCCTTCCATCCATAGTGAGGCAACGGGTTTAGTTCAACGGTCTGACGGTTCTGGTAGATGTGATCTTCAGCGATTTTCCATTTTCTACTTTTATGGAAAGCTGGGGGTTCTATTTCCTCTAAGTGATCCTCTTCTTCTTCAATTCTTCGTAGATGTACTTGAGGGTTTCTGGAGAGGGCATCAGCATTTGCGTTGTTTGCGGCCTGCCCGATATTTGATAGTAAAGTCATAGTTCGATAGTTGGGTCTTCCAACGTTGCTCCAATGCACCAAGCTTCGTCGTATCCAGGTGTGTGAACGAGTTATTATCTGTGTAGACGGTAAATTTCAAAGCTGCTAGGTAATGCTTGAATCTTTCTGTTATAGCTCAGACCAAGGCCAGGAACTCCAACTTAAAGGAACTGTAGTTTTCCGGGTTCCTCTCGGTGGGTCGAAGTTTTCTGCTGGCGTAGGCAATTACTCTCTCTCTACCATCTTGAATATGGGAAAGGACTGCTCCCAGGCCTACATTGCTTGCGTTGGTGTAAAGGACAAATGGTAGGTTATAATCTGGGTAAGCGAGGATTTCCTCACCGGTCAAAGCCTGCTTCATCTGTTGGAAGGAGTTTTCTTGTTCTTCTCCCTATTCCAATGGTGGCTCTGAAAATCTTCTCTTCTTAGATTGGCCTACCAGAAGATCTTGTAAGGGCGCTGCCATCTTTGTGTAGCCCTTAATGAATCTTCTATAGTACCCAACCAAACCTAAAAACTGACGTACCTCTGTGACGGTGGTTTGTCTTTGCCAGTCCTGGATTGCTGTTACCTTTTTCGGGTCTGGTGCTACTCCATCTGCGCTGACCACGTGTCCCAGGTATTGGACTTTAGGTTTCAGCAGGTGACGTTTAGATGGTTTGAGCTTCATCCCGTACTTTACTAAAGCCTCAAATACCTCTGCCAGGTGTTGCAGGTGTTCTTGGTAGGTTTTGGAAAACACGATGACGTCATCCAGGTATAACAGTACTGTCTCGAAGTTCCGGTGTCCCAGGCAACTTTCCACGATTCTTTGAAACGTTCCCGAATGGCATGCTGTTGAATTCGCATAGTCCCATTGGCATTGTGAATGCAGTTTTCTCTCGGTCTTCTTCTGCAACGGAGACCTGCTAATACCCACTAGTGAGATCTAATGTGGAGAAATACTTAGGAGTCTTTAATGCAGCAAGAGACTCCTCTATTCGGGGTAACGGGTAAGCATCTTTGTGAGTCATCTTGTTGACCTCCCTGTAATCCACACACATCCTCATCGTGCCATCCTTCTTTCTGACTAGGACTAAAGGGGCTGCCCAGGGACTACTGCTATCTCTTATAACCCCAGCCTCCTTCATGTCCCGCAGCATCTCTTTGGCATGTTGGAAGTGACCTGGTGGAATGGGTCTGTGTCTCAACTTAATTGGGGTATGATCTCCTGTGGGTATGCGATGGTGTACCCCTTTAATCCTCCCAAAATCTAGTAAATACTTACTAAATATTTGTTCAAACACCTGTGCTACCCGGTAAACTTTGCACTTTTGGTGAGAAGGGGTGGCACCAGTTCCTACGTGCAACTGCTGTCACCACTCCTCTAGCTGTCCTTTGGAGTTGTTATCCTCCGCCTGGTTAGAGGAGGAAACAGGTCCCACTGTCTGTTGCCGTCACAAACAGTATACAGCTTTGCTATAGTAGTATACCGGGGTAGCTTTGCTTCCTCTTGCCCACAATTTAATACACGAATTGTTACTCGTCCCTTGCGTACATCCACCACCCCTCTGGCTGTCAGTAGTGTAGGTCTGCTCTGAAAATACCGACTCTACAACTGCCTGGTATTCCTGTCCTCTGCGACCTATCGCTGCTCGACACCATGTCATCATCTCGCTTTTTGGTGGTAACACAATGAGAACCGGTCTGTTACCTGCACACTGCCAATTTCTCTCCCAGACAGATTTACCTGTTTCTTGTAGACGAGGGCTCAGAGCTCTCTTTGGATGACTCTTGTCCGCCCATTACCAGCAGTCTCAGCAATCTGTCGGAGTAAAAACAACACTTCTCCAAAGCAGTTTTTAATAACATTAGTACCAATTACAATTCATTAGGATTGTCCTCTACCACAAATAACCCTTGGCCTTTTAATTCCTCCCTCCCCAACTTTATTGTAGCTTCTCTGTACCCCACCTGTTTTTGTGGTTGTCCATTAGCTGCAATAATATAAAAATTGGGGTTTGGGTGTTCAAAATCATTATCAGACCAAAATTGTTTGTAAAGGATATGTGGGATCGTAGTGACCTGCGACCCGGTGTCCAGTAGGGCCGACATGGGGATTCCTTCTAGCATAATGTTGAGGTACGGACGGCCTCCCATGTACCGGTTACGCCAGTCATTTGGGCCCAGCTGCTCTTCTCCTAGGGTCTGGCCCTCAGCCCAGGAATCTCGTGTTTAAAGGTCATCCTCTTGCAAAGTAGCCTGGTTTGTTGCATCGCAGGCAGATGAGTTGTCCTGAAGAATCTGTGTAGTCCCTGGCTCTGCGTTGGAATGGTGCGTCGGTCCCCTGAATGGGCAACTTGTTGGTCCCCTCCCCTCCACGGGCGACATGGGTCTACGTTGGAATGGTGCGTTGGTCCCCTGCACGGGCGACTTGTTCTTCCTCTGCATCCATGGGACGTCCTCAGGGCTATCAGCTAGTTGGATTTTGCTTGGTGGTGGTGCCTCAGGCATAGTTTGCAAGAGCTTTAGTATATAGTCCATGTTTTTGGTTAACTGCAGCACCTGGTTACGCATGTCATCATCTGAGTTATCTGCTACAGCTTGTCTTTCTACTTTTGCAGGATCTGTAGAAACGGGTAAAAAGTCTAGGGGAGAAGTGTTAACCTGCCAGGATTGAATTGCAGGCTCTGAAGACACTGGATCCCTTAACACGGTTATAGCACGATCTTTTAAGTCATTAAAGTTCACAGTTGGGTGATCCAATAACCACATATGTACCTGCTGGCGGTGATAGTCTGACCTCAGTCCCTCTGTAAACTGTTCTGCAAGCAGTTTATCCTCTTCCAATACACTTGCCGGGTCTACCTGTTTTAAAGACCGGAGTGCCCTTTGTAAACAGAGGGCATAGTCTCTGATGGTATCCTGCGGTCTCTGCTTACACTGGTAGAACAGCATCCTCAATTCAGACTGTGTGCGTTTTTCAAAGACAATTTTTAGCAGCAGAGTCACTGTCAGCATCACTCCAGAACTCAACCTACAGCTCCGCTAAGCCTGTTAATTGTCCCAGCACAACGGTGGCCCGCTGCTTCTCTGTCATCGTATACATGTTCAGCATTGCACACATCTTTTGCTTAAAGGCTGCTAAGGTACCAGGTTTGCCTTCATATGTTGGTAACCATTTGGCACTTGGTATATATGGCAAGGCTATCGGCATTATTTGGGCCGCTGCTCCGGGTGCTTCATTCCGGGCATCTCCCCTGTCAGGGACCTGTGCATCATCCGAGTCACTCATGATGATGCACAAACAAACTTTTTTGGCCGTCGGCGGCTCTGCAGAGGGAGCAGAGCACCTCGGGTATTTACAGAGCAGGGAGCTGCGCTTCGCGAATCTCCGGCAGAGTGAAGGGGTGGGGCTTATCTTCACGCTCTTTTCTACCCGCGCTGTGGCGTAGCTCAATTTCTGTAATGGCGGCCCAATTGTACAATTCAGAAACAGTTAATAAAGTTCAGTTCTTGGCACACAGTACCCTGTTCTACCAGGTATGGGATCCTGTTCGTGATGCCAGGATTGAGGCGGTCGACAGGGAATGGGGTACTCGGATACCGGGGCTGATGGCGGCTTTGATGGGGGGATCACGGCTGGTCGATCCCCGGTCCCGTGCCCTGGACCCTCAATGGCAGGGAATGGTGGGGGAATAAGGGGATTCTTCATGTGACGCCACCTATGGTACCTGGTAATGGGTATACCAGCGCTGCAGCCGGCCGTTGAGGTGATGTTGGGTGCAGCAGAGTGTGGACCAGCTCCCCACAGGTGGAGCTATACATCAGATCAGCTTTGGACTCCGGTGTCCAGGTGTACTAAAGGGCTGTAGCAACCGGTTCCCTTTTCTTAGTTCCCTTCTTTCTCCACTTGCCTCCGACCCTTTCCCTAGGGTGCACACAGCGGTCAGTGGTCCCTGGTCCTTTGCCTGGATCTCTTCCAGCGACCAGCTCCTCCGTCTCCTCTCTTCCCTCTCACAGCAGACTCTAGACTGACTACTTCTGGGACTGACTAACTCCTCCCCTCAGGCCTGGATGTTTTAAAGGGGAACTGGCTTAAGGCAGCCAGTCGAGCTCCCCCTTCAGGTCTGGGGTGGAAGGTGTTGTGTGCTGCGTGAACCAAGGTGTAATTCCCTCCTTGCACCGGTGGATCCTGTGTCAATCCCCCGCAGGGGATACCACAAAGGCACCATTATCTTTCATCCACTGGAGTTTCAGTCCATTGTATGTAGTGTGCGCGGATCAAATAGCACTGTACATTTGGATTTTTTTCTGTATTTAGGCACTCTCTGTATGTGTCTGTCTGTGTGTATGTATGTGCTTTGTTTATGCATGCCTGTGTATTTGTGTTGTGTATGCATGTCTCTATATGTATGTGCTTTGTGCATGCATGTCTCTGTATGTATATACTCTGTGTATACATGTCTCTGTATGTACAGGGTGGGCCATTTGTATGGATACACCTGAATAAAATGGGAATGGTTGGTGATATCAACTTCCTGTTTGTGACACATTAGTATATGGGAGGAGGAAAACATTTCCAGATGGGTGTTGACCATGGCGGCCATTTTGAAGTCAGAAATTTTGGATACAACAATGGTGTACTTGGTTTTAACGTAACTTTATTCTTTCATGAGTTATTTACAAGTATATGACCACTTATAAAATGTGTTCAAAGTGCTGCCCATTGTGTTGGATTGTCAATGCAACCCTCTTCTCCCACTCTTGACACACTGATAGCAACACTGCAGAAGAAATGCTAGCAGAGGCTTCCAGTATCCGTTGTTTCAGATGCTTCACATCTCGTATCTTCACAGCATAGACAATTGCCTTCAGATGAGTGATGAGGCAAACTTTTTTGTGAATGGTGAAGTTAACAAAGAAAACCACTGATATTGGTCTGACATTAACCCACAGTGGATAGATCCCTCCAAGACTGGTGGAACACAAAAGTTGATGTTATGGTGTGGTATATGAGGTACAAAGATAGTGGGGCCATTCTTTATAAGTAGAAACTTCAATGCCACTAGATATCTGAAATTGCTACATGATTCAGATATCCAGATATCCAGTGGCATTGAGGTCATGCAGTCATGGGCAGACATGGTGCCTCAGTGGTTAGCACTGCAGGCATGTAGCACTGGGGTCCTAGGTTCAATTCCCACCAAGGACAACATCTGCAAAAGAGTTTGTATGTTCTCCCCGTGCTTGCGAGGGTTTCCTCCGGGTACTCCAGTTTCCTGCTACACTTGAAAGACATACTGATAGGATGTTTAGATTGTGAGCCCCAATAGGAACAGGGTTGCAAATGTATGTAAAGTGCTTTGGAATCAATAGTGCTAAGTAAATTAATAAATATTATTATATTATTATTTAACAGCCTGAACGCAGCCCCTGTAGATGTAACCTTAATGTTTGACTGTGATGGTGCAATATGTTAGCTTTTGGGGCGCCACTTTAATCTTTTGCCCAGGGCTCTGCATCGAAAAGTGTTTAAGTTCCCCATTGACTTTCATTTCAAATTTCTTACAATAAAGTTACTTAATTTTTGTATCAAATGGTGCATGGCAGAAAAAAAAAAGTAATATGTGAGCACTAGCAGCCTCAGGTGCTCAGCACTCGTAACAAGCAGTTGAATGCTTAAATGGGAATACAACCAGCAGGCGCCTGCACACTTACTCAGGTGGTCGCCATATGACACCTAAGTATATAAAGATGGGGGTGGCGTGACCCGGCGCATGCATGCGCACTTACGCCGCCGCGATCATTGGACATCTGGGCTCAAACGTTAGAGCCTGAGCACACGAAGGGAAAAGAAGACAGCACAGGGGAGAGAGAGATACAGAACACAGGGGGAGAGCGCAGAAGGGGGGAAACAGTTCCAAGTAGAGCGGCGCACAAAGTGAAGATGACAGCACACAGGTGGAGATATAGTGTGCACAAAGGGGAAGAGAGAGAGCGCAGGAAGGAGAGAGAAAATGCAAAGGGTACACAGGTGAGAGAGAGTGCACAGGGGAAAGAGAGCACACAGTTCGGATGGAGTGTACAGGTGGGAGAGATTGCAAAGGGGGCAGAGACACAGTGCTCAGTGGGTAGACAGCGCAAAGGAGAGAGCACATGCAGGGAGAAGACAGCACAGGGGGAGAGGATGCACAAAGGAGAGAGTGCACAGGGGAGAAAGAGAGCACACTGGGAAGAGACAGCACACAAGGGGAGACAGCTTAAAGGAGAGAGCACACAAGGGGAGAAGACAGAAGACAGCACGGGGGAGAGAGAGAGTGCACATGGGGAGAGAGCAGCAAGGTAGAACACAGCACAGGGGGAAGAGAGCGCCCACAGGTGGTGAGTGCACAGGGTTGAGCGGTGAGAGGGAGAAAGAGAGAAAGCGCGCAGGGGGAGAGTGGATAGGGGAAAGAGTGCACAGGGGGAGGTTGCTCAAAGGAGAGAGCAAAGAGGGGGGAGGATAGCACAGAGGGAAAGAGACAGCACACAGGGGGAAGCGCACAGGGTCAATACAACACAGAGGGGGAGAAGGCAGTACACAGGAAGAAAAGGGCACAGTGGGAAAGAGCACACAGGAGGGAGCGCACAGAGGGGAGAAATGGCCATCCTCAGCGCCACAGAGCCAGCTCACATCATGATGTCATCATCCTCCCAATGTGATAGCATCGGGCACCCATCTAGTATATATATATACAGCCTGCAGCCTCTATATTATAATCATGAATTGTGGTACGTGTTAAAGGGGCCCACAGACTCTCCCGCGGCCCACAAAAACATGGCGCCAGCCCGGTCTTAAGGGCCCCTTACATGTTTCAATGTCCCAGTGATCCGACCAACGATCCGACTTGGCCGAGATTGCTGGGACATTGTTTAATGATCACTGCTGAGGTGTCACACATACAGATATCGTGAACGACGCAGCAACGATTCATCATCAAGCGAACAATACTTGCGGTCGTTTGGTCGCCTACTTGCTTCAGTTCTGAATAGGCAAAGTCGTAAACGAGATAGTTGGAAAAGTGTTACACAGAACGATGTTGCTGGTTGAACGAATGATGGACGACTGATTTATGGTCCTGTTCATAAACCTGCGATCAACGATCAGCCGACTTATCGTTGGTCATATCTATGTGTCACACGCAATGACATTGTTACAACGTCGCTGCACCGCCCCAAAAGCCATAACGTACCAACGATATTGTTAACTATATACTGTGTAACGGGCCCTTTAGTTTTATGGTATTATTACTTGATTTCTATTTTGTAATTCATGTGATAAATTTATATAACTTTATATGATATTTTACATAAGATTTCTTTTTTTTTAGGGTGTAATTTTCCAGTTGGCATGGCAAGCAGAATAATATCTGATGAACAGATTACAGCATCACATTATACAGGTAAGTAAAATAGTAAGAGCTTATTCAGATATTTGTGATTCCAGTACATGTTCTATCGATGATTTTCATGAATAAAAGACATACCGTATTTTTCGAATTAAAAGACGCACTTTTGTTCCCCCAAATTTTGGGGGAAAGTGGGGGGTGCGTTATATAATCCAAATATACTGGTATTGGGGGACAGCTCTGGAGTGGTGTCCGGGGACTGGAGGAGGCTGGCTGCGAGCTGCAGAGAAAGCAGGACATCATGTGACCCCCGCTCTTTATACTCATTTAATAAATGCACCCGCCGCTGTACACCTCTGTGCTGAAGTTGCGCTGGGAGATGGACAGGGAGAGTGGTGCATATTATGTGAACCTGCTCTGTCCCCCAGTCCTGCACTCACCCTCCACCTTAGCTATGGCCCCCATTGTGAACTCACTCCTTCCATGACCCTGTCACTCATTATGTCTCCATACCGTAGAAGAGGGGTAGTCTTATACGGCGAGTATATTCCAAATTCTGTATTTTAACTGGAAAAGTTGGGGGTAGTCTTATACGCCCAGTCGTCTTATACGCCGGAAAATACGGTAAATGAATTGATATATTTTGTTTTTATTTTGTATAGATGCTTGGGAGCCCAAGTTAGCCAGACTGAACAATTTTGGCTCATACAACGCATGGAACGCACATCGAAATAAATCTTCACTGCCATGGATTCAGGTACTACCATATATTATTATTATTAATTATTTATAGAGCATTATTGATTCCATGGTGCTGTACATGAGAAAGGGTTACATACAAACAAATTAAAAATACAATGAAAAAACTAACAGTGACAGACTGATACAAAGGGGTGAGAGGACCCTGCCCTTGCGGACTTACATTCTACAAGGCAGTGGTGACATAGACAGTAGGTTGGGTCTGATTTGGTGGTGGTGGAGCGCCGGGTCCAATGGTGGTGGAGCGCCAGGTCCAGTCGTGGTGGAGCATCGAGTTCAGTGGTGGTGAAGTGCACTGTGGTCATTGCAGGCTGTAGGCTGTCCTGAAGAGATGGGTTTTCAGGTTCTGCTTGAAGGTTCCGAATGTGCGGGAGAGTCGGACGTTTTGAGGTGCAGAATTCGAGAGAATGGGGGATGCTTGGGCAAAGTCTTGCAGGCAGTTAGATGAAGAACGTACAAGTGTGGAGGAAAGAAAGAGGTCTTGGGAGGATCAAAGATTACGAGTTGGATGATATCGGGAGATAAGTTCAGCGATATATGGGGGGGGGGGGGAGAGATTGTGGACGGCTTTGTAAGTCAGAGTTAATAGTTTGAATTGGATTCGTTGATGAATTGGGAGCCAGTGAAGGGATTATTTGCAGAGGGGAGAAGTGAAGGAATAGCGAGGAGAGAGGTGGATTAATTGAGCAGCAGAGTTAAGGACAGATTGGAGAGGTGCAAGGGTGTTAGCGGGGAGCCTGCAGAGGAGGAGATTGCAGTAGTCGAGACGGGAGATTATGAGGTCGTGCACTAGTAGTTTAGTAGATTGAGGGTTGAAGAAGGGATATATTCTGGAAATATTTATTCTGTATTTATATGGATAAACAGATTTATTTTGGCCCCCCCACCAGCTCTGCATTAGGTATTATGGCCCCCATCAGCTTCCCATTCAGTGTAATTGCCCCACCTGCTCCCTATACAGTATGATTTGCCCCACCAGTTACCCATTAAGTATTATTGCCTCTCCTCAGATGCACATTCAGTATGATTGGCATCCACAAGACCCCCATTTAGCACTACTAACCTAACCCCATTCACCAAGTGCACTGTTCTGGTCTGTGCAATGTGAGTACTGAGTCTGCTGCACAGCAGGTGCAATGTAGTGATGTCATTGTGCATGCAGTTAAGAGAGTTTCAGGCTCATTTGTGGCGCCCGTGCAGTCTGGCTGCTACAGATGCACATACATAATGTAATACCATGTCTGGGGAGAATTGAAATGTCCTCTGCTGGAAACCCAAAGCATCCAACACTTTCCAAGCTACCACCAGACAGTTGAGAGTGGAAGACACCCACCTCGGGCAGAACCCAGCTCCTGGTTGGAGGGAGGAGTTAGGATAAGGAAGGTAGAGGTAGGCAAGTAGAAGAAGTCAGTCGGTGTCGGGTCAGGAGGTCGACAAACTGCAGGCAGGGCATCAGGCCCTAGGTGGCGAGGTTTCCAAGATCTGTCCACACAATCTGTAGGTTCCTGGGCTTTATGTCCAGTAGCCAATCTTGTTGGCCTTTGTGAGGAAAAGTGGTAAAGAGGGCCAGAGAGCTGTTAGGTGTAGAAGCTGCTCACAGGGTCTGCATCCCCTGCCTGGCTGGAGAGTATCCACCACACGCAGAGGAGTAAAGAGAGGAGTGTAACAGCATCTAGAAACTTGAACCACCAAAGTCAGCAGGGAGGCCATTAATACCTCGCTCCAGCAGAGCGGACTTCAGTTCTTCCCCGATTGGCTGGACCATGTGCCTGGTAGTGTCTGTACTCTGCATCTGTGATAACATCTGCAGTAAAGGTAAGGAATGCAGAGACTGTCTCCTGTTGTCACGTGCTGACATTGCTGGATGCTACTGTGTATGCTTGTCATTAAGAGCTGCATGGTTGATGGTTGTGAAGGTCCTGGCCTCCTGTGTTGGGCTCCAGAACTGCATTCACTATCAGGTTCAAAGTGCTGGTTGAGGGGATAATGTGTGACTCACATGAACTCCCCTCCCCTAGCCTTTAAGTAGCCTCTCCTTAGACCAGGTAGTGCTGCTGATAGTTTTACTCTATGCCTGGAAGCCGTGCTGTGCTGACCTGTGTGTTTGTGTGGCTGATGTCCTTTCTGTTGGAGTTGCTGTATCCTGTTTCTGTGGAGGGAGGTGAGAGGGAAATAGCGCAAGGCTGGTGGAGGAGATTTAGGGACAGGCTGGAGTCCCGAACCTTCTCACCATCAGAGATACCTTCGGGATCAGGGCCATTCAAGGTTTCCAGACTAGGGTCAGACTAGTCTTCCCTGTTCACCCTGCCTGTAACTGCCATTCCCTCATCAGCATTCTCACTACACCGTGACACCTGTGCCTACTTTCCTCCTGTACACAGCTACTACTACCACAATCATCTCTTTCTAATCCCTCAGGAGCCAATCCTAGGTGGAGGGAGTTATACATCTCACTTATTAAACATCTGTCTCCTGGGGATAAACCTACAGTGCCGGCCATCTACTGGCTGGAAACTCCAAATGGCGTCACAAACTATTGTAACTATTATCTTTTATTTATTTTATAAAAAGAATTTTTGCCAGAGACCGTGCTTCTATTTCTTCCTTTATTAAGACGTAGTTAAAATGGACAGGACTGAACGCTGGACGCGTTTCGAGGAAGGCACCCCCTTAGTCCTCAGCATAACAAATAAAAATTCACATGTATTTAAACATAAAAGCTGTCCATTTGTTTACAGGTGATACAAATGAAGCTAGGAATCAATTTAACTTTTACAGTGCTTGGTTCAGAGCAATAGTGCATTACCGGATCATGGTAAACAAATGGACAGCTTTTATGTTTAAATACATGTGAATGTTTTTATTTGTTATGCTGAGGACTAAGGGGGTGCTGTCCTCGAAACGCGTCTAGCATTCAGTCCTGTCCATTTTAACTACGTCTTAATAAAGGAAGAAATAGAAGCACGGTCTCTGGCAAAAATTCTTTTTATAAAATTGCTATATATGGATGGACACCAGCCATCCGGCCAGCTGACCAGGATCCTGGAGATATGTGAGTGAACCACTCCCCTTCGCTTCCCTTCCCTCACTTCAACATTACACTGGGGAACACAATTTTTTAGGAGTTAGGTCAGACAACTGTTCTTAATTAATTTTTGGATGCTGAATCCAGAAATGATCTCAGTTTTTCTCTATCACGTCAAGTTTTTGAAATATAGGATTTGTGTCTTCTCAAAAATATGTAAACTACTGTACCTAAAAAGTGTTTTTTGGTTTTTTAAATAGTACAAATATGAACAAAAAATGAAATATATAATAGGCATGACAAATATGTTTTTTAACACTACAAGTTGCCACGCAGCTCTATATGAGTCGAATTGTAATCAGATAACAAGTCTTATTACAGATATCACTGCAATTGTGCTTCTCTGGCAGGTAAGTTGTGGAGGAAAAACTTGACGTGCTAGAAAAAAACTGACTACATTTTTGGAATCAGCATGCCAATTTTAGTATAAATCAGCTCAAAAACCTAACTCAACAGAAATTTTTTTTCAAATTGTTCCCTAGTTTTTATTTGTTTTTCTCCATTTTTGTTTTTTCCCTCTCCAATGTGAGCCGGGGACCCAGCCCTTGGTGCAGCCAGTGTGATCCCGACCACTGGTCCAGCTGCTGGGTACCCTAACCCTTAGTGCTGAACACATTAGAGCAGGAGCAATGATGGATCAGGGAGCTAAAGGCCCCTCCGACTCACTGGTACTATAGCAACCACTATGGATGGTGCACCCTTGCGTTTGACACCACAGGGCTGATTTACTAATACTTTCTTAAAATAAACCTGCCATGAGTAGATCCAAGATAACCACCGGGGGAGCTGGACATGTGTGAGAGGGTTCCAGGTAGGCAACACACAATCCACCTCATCTGACCTGACCACTGCCCTCCACTCTGAGTGATCATCACCAAAATCGCCCCCCAAACAACCCGGAACAGATGTGGCTAACTATTGATCCCAGCAAAGGAACCAGCATGGTGTAGTACGCGCCCTGAGTACACCAGGACCAGATCCAGCTAGGCCTCCACAGTGTGGATGAAGAAGGTGACATCCCCATCATGCCAGGATTTCCCCTGGCAGTAATCACTCAGAGATAGGCGTCCGAGACACCTTCTGGTGAGAGAGCCCCGGGGACTGGAGGAAACTGAAAAGTTGCAGGCAATGGAGAAAGCGAGGGCCCGCGCTGTGACACATACCGTTGCCCTCTTACCTGCTGGGATCCCTCACCGCTGACCACCAAGACTGTTTCCTCTCTGCTCTTGGTGCATCTGATACGATCTGTGGTGGATATGGGGAGACACCTGGCAGCAGATCCTGCCCCCCCCATCCCCGTGGAACACAGGTGCAGGAGCCGATGACTAACAGAAGCGGTATATTGCACGGATAAAGGTACCGTTACACAGTACGATATCGAAATGATCTCACTAACAATCTCAGGGGTGCGCAGTCATTAGGACATCGTTTTGACATCGTTGGTGAGATGTCACACGTATAGATATCGTGGACGACGCCCCAACGATCCAGCAAGCAGGTATCGTTCGCACAACCCAGCGAACGATACTTGTTCATTGATGTGAATGGGCGAAGTCGTGAACCACATTGTTATCGCGGTGTCACACAGAATGATGCAGCAGGTTGGCTGATCATGGATCTTCTGATTTGAGAACATGTTCTCAAATCTGTGATCAACGATCCAATGATTTATCGTAGTCGTATCGCGGTGTTACACGCAACGACGTACTAAAGATGTCGTTTGAACGACTCCAAACTCGTGACGTTTCAGCGATATCGTTCATGATATTGTACCGTGTAACGGGGCCTTAAATCTGACTAACCACAGCGTGATAGTGTTGTAACAGTCCAGGGGATCCTGCATTGTTGTAGACACAGGTGAGAAAATTGCTACAACTGTAGCATCGGACGCTGGTGGTGAGAGTTGGATCAACGTGTTAGTAGTGATGGGAGCTGGGTGTTCTGAAAAAAAGGATCTGGCATTTCTGAAACAGAGTACCACATACAGCTGCTTTAGACATATAAATCTGTCTAAGGGTACCGTCACACCTGGCCATATCGGCGGCGATTTCATAGGCGACGCAGGGGCGTGGCCTATTGCCGCCGATATGGCCGATGCGTCGACCAGTGAAAACAGGCGATATCAACGCCTTAGAGTGGTCGCCTGGTTTCCCAGCACTGCTCTGAAACAAGGCGAACACTCTGGGGCAATGAGTACACATCGCCCCATGTAACATAGCGATCGCCGATGTTACAGGCGATGGGAGCCATAGGCTCCCATGTTACAGGATTGCTGCTGGGGTTTGTGGACACCCCAGCGGCGATGGCGCCTGTAACATCGCCGGAGCGTCGCCGGAGGTATTGCCACGTGTAAACACGCGACAGCGATGCTGGCGGGGCGCCAGAAGCTTCCGTGCGTCGCCAGTGATATCTCCGACGAGGTGTCCAGGTGTGACAGTATCCTAACACAAGAGACTCATTTAAAAAAAAAAAAAAAAAGCACCCCAGCTATACATTCAACTAGGACAGAGTATTTGTTGCTACTGAAAGAGCCCATCAGAACAAGAGTACAAAAGCCAAAGCCAGTCATCATAATAACTCCCCATGCTAATATAAACTAAAAGTACTTCCCTACCACGAAGTAACTACATCCTAGATAGCTGTCATTTCAATCCAGGTCCCCCCCAGCAGAAATGACAACTCTCAGTATTGAAATTGTGTGGCTCTCGGTTCATGCACTGACAATGTGAGGGATAACAAAATATGTTTCTCGCCTTCAGCCAATATCCTTATACAGCCCATTGCTCAACGCAAACAAATAGTCCGGTATACGAAAACAGGGTTGTCCTGCTCCTTGCCCTCACATTATACCCATTTATGGACCGTCATCTACTAGGTAGCGGGCAGAAACAACATGCCCTCTTGTGGGTCTGCCTCCGGTGAAGATATTGAGATGGCATCAAATTACACGCATGATGAACCAAACCCTCATAAAGAGGTAAATGAGGAGTCCACCACCCTATCTAATGCGGACACTACACTTTCCTCAAAAGGCCATGAGTCCCAGGTAGATATCTCCCTAGTTGCAGGTATCATCGCCAAAATTATACCGGAAATCACTATCATTATACACTCCACCCACAATACGGCTTTGGAGAGGTTGCAAGACAGGCAGGACGAACAGGCGGAACACATATCAGGGCTAGAGACAAGATTGTCAACTATCGAGGATGGTACTTATAGAGATAACAATAAAATTCTGGCACTCCCTAAAGATAACGCCATGCTGTAGGACCACGTCAAAGACCTTGAGATCCAGTCCCGCAGAAAAAATTAGCATTTGGTGGGGTTACCGGAGTCATTTCAACAAAGGAAGCTGAAATCTGTGTATGAAAATAATCTGTCAAAGGCTCTACTTTACAACTCCCCACAGCTATAAATGTGGAAAGAGCCCACAGGGTGGGGCCACCTTCAACAACATCTGAGGGAAGGTGAGCGGGCCGACCATGTCATCATGAGATATCTGGACTTTAGTGACAAAAGTTACATTTTACAAGCATTATGAAAACAAACCCAGCCTGTGATACTGGGTGGCCATAAGATTCTCCTTTTTGAGGACTTCTCGGAAGAGGTTACCAGAAAGCATAAGACCTTTAGCCCTATATGCACAAAAATATGCAAAGGGGGCTTCTGCTTCCAGCTGAAGTACCTGGCAGTTCTGATGATAAAAGAATAATGGGACCGGTAATAACTTCATTTCTCTGGAGAAGGCAGACATATTTTCTAACAGATTATCGAAATCTTGAGGTTCGATCAGCCTGAGGCAACTTCTGTGGGACAAAGATATCCAGAATCATTCACAGGGCCCAGCAGAAATCTTTGATCACGGGTCCTTGAGAGGAATCCAAGCACCTACCTGAAACACCATGGACCTTTTAAGATATTACTAGGTAATTTTACATGGTTAACTGGTTAGGATAGACATGTAATATGCTGTTTGCAGTTTATCTGATTATAAGACTCTAACTTAGAAATCTTGCTGAAATGTTAAGCTATACTTTAAAGCTAGGATGTGAGGGTTGTGGGACCTTTTCTCCCATAGGGTTGGTAGAGGTGAAGTTTGTCACACCCACTAGGGACCGGCGTACTTGGGGCCAGACCATATAGTTTCTGGGGTGTCAAGGTGCCGTGGCCTGGCTCCGTGGTCCCGATGCGGCAAAAAAAAAGGGGTATTTACAAGGAAGATTTAAGAGTTTTTCACGATGCCACCCGTAGTATGTGATCAGGGTGACCACCGCTGCTGTATTCCTGCTGGGGGACGGTGATGAGGGGCAGCGTAGATGGTAAACCCTCCACAGGTAGGGCTGGATGTCCCCGGGACAGTTGTAGTGGGGGCTGTGTACTCTGGATGCTGTATCAGTTCCTCTTGGCAGCTTCTCCAGCCAGTACGCAGGGACAGCAAGGCGGCTCTGCAGGTGGGGATTCTGCTGCAGTTTAGCAATAAACAGTCTCTGGCACTTTTGAGCTGGCTGGGTACTTTACTTAGTGGCTTTGCAACACAGATCATAGTCACAATTCTTTACCACTGCTCCGGGTACCGTATTCAAACTGCAGCTCAGATGGTTCCTCTGCGTCGCTCCCTTCAGTGTACCTTTCAGGCCCTGCTTATCTCTCCCTGTCCTCGCTCACGGGTTCGGTCTGGCAGTCACGGGCTCTTTAATGATGCTTCCCTCTGCTTTAGGGTCACTAGCCCTAGTACGATGGCTGTGTTCCTACTCCATGGCGGTAGGTAGGTCGCAGGTCATAGAGTCCCCGTACCACGCCGGGTTGTCTCGTGATTAGGGTCGTGAAGTCTCCCCAGTCACCTCTACAGAGCCGGCTCTCTGGTCGTCCTGGCCTAACCCTCCAATAACCCAGGTGTAATCTGTGCTCACCAGGCTCCTTCTGTCTCTCCGGTTGTCAACTCTGGGTCCTCCGGCCAGCTATATTAGTGATAATAATAATAATAATAATAAAACTTTATTTGTATAGCGCCAACATATTCCGCAGCGCTTTACAGTACAATGGTACATGTAAGAAAAATATTACGGTACAGAAGGGTAATGCAGAACAGTAGTTACAATCTAAGACGGGATGGGAACACAAAGTACAGGGGCTTATAACAATGAATATCTTATGTTTAGGTGACTACTGTTAGGGAGAAGGATAGGCCGCCCTGAAGAGGTGTGTTTTTAGGGAGCGTCAGAAGCTATGCAAGTTGTGGATGGTCCTAATTTCTTGGGGTAGAGCATTCCAGAGGTTTGGTGCAGCTCGAGAGAAGTCTTGGAGTCAGGAATGGGAGGTTCGGATTAATGCTGATGTTAGTCTGAGGTCACATTCAGAACGAAGGGGACGGGTGGGGTGGTAGACAGAGTTGAGGGTGGAGAGGTAAGAAGGTGCCGCACCATGAATAGCTTTGTGGGTGACAACGAGCAATTTGAATTTGATCCTATAGTGAACGGGTAGCCAATGTAGTGACTGGCACAGAGCAGAAACATCTGAGTAACGGTTTGCTAGATAGGTGATCCTGGCTGCTGCATTGAGGATAGACTGGAGAGGGGAAAGCTTACTGTGGGGGAGGCCAGCTAGTAAAGAATTACAGTAGTCAAGGCGGGAATGAATCAGGGCCACTGTGAGGGTTTTAGTTGTTTCCATGGTGAGAAAGGGGCAGATTCTAGAGATATTTTTCAGGTGCAAGCGACAGGAGCGGGTGAGAGATTGTATATATTGGGGGAAAGAGAGATCAGTGTCCATCAAAACACCGAGACAGCGAGCCTGCTGACTAGGTGTTATCGTGGTGCCGCACACCGAGAGAGAGATGTCAGGTTTAGGGAGGTTGGCAGAGGGTGGGAGCAGAAGAAGTTCAGTTTTGGAAAGGTTGAGTTTCAGATAGAGAGCGGACATGATATTGGAGACTGCGGTTAGACAGTCGTTGGTGTTCTTTATTAGAGCGGGAGTGAGGTCAGGAGCTGAAGTGTATAATTGTGTGTCATCAGCATAGAGATGGTACTGAAAGCCAAATCTGCTGATAGTCTGTCCAATCGGGGCTGTGTAGAGAGAGAAGAGGAGAGGGCCAAGGACTGAGCCCTGAGGGACCCCAATAGTGAGAGAAAGAGGGGAGGAAGTGGAGCCAGAGAATGATACACTGAATGAGCTGTCAGAAAGATAGGAAGAGAACCAGGAGAGAGCCGTGTCCTTGATGCCAATGGAGTGCAGCATAGAGAGTAGGAGATGGTGGTCAACAGTGTCAAAAGCCGCAGAGAGGTCAAGGAGGATAAGCAGAGAGTGGTCACCATTACGTTTTGCTGACAGAAGGTCATTGGTCACTTTGATGAGGGCAGTTTCTGTAGAGTGTAAGGGGCAGAAGCCAGACTGCAATGGATCTAAAAGAGAGTGAGTGGCCAGGTAATGGGTGAGGCGGGTGTAGACCAGGCGCTCCAGGAGTTTTGAGATGAAGGGGAAGTTGGAGACAGGTCTGTAGTTATTTGTGCAGGATGGGTCAAGGGATGTTTTCTTTAGTAGTGGAGTAATAATAGAGTGTTTGAAGGAGGAGGGGAAGATGCCATTGGAGAGGGAGAGATTGAAGATTGTGGTTAGGTGAGTGGTGACCACTGGAGAGAGGGTCTGGAGTAGGTGTGAGGGAATGGGGTCAGAGGTGCATGTAGTGGGACGTGAGGACGAGAGGAGCCTGGAGACTTCTTCTTCTGTGGCTGGGTCAAAAATGGACAGTGAGCCAGAGGGGATGTGGGGACAGATGGGAGTAGAAACACTTGAAAGTTGGGAGCTGATTTCCTGACGGATGTTTTCTATTTTCTCTGTGAAGTAAGAGGCCAGATCATCAGCACAAAGGTCAGTGATAGGAGCCTGCACTTTCGGACTGAGGAGAGAGTGAAAGGTGTCAAAAAGTTTCTTTGAGTTGTTGGCTAGTGAGGAGATCAGGGTGGTGAAGTAGGTCTGTTTGGCGAGGTGAAGGGCAGAGTTGTAGGTTTTTAGCATGAATTTATAATGGATAAAGTCTCCTGGTGAGCGAGTTTTCCTCCATAGACGTTCGGCACTCCTCGAGTATCGCTGGAGGAATCGAGTTTGTGATGTGAGCCAAGGCTGTTTTACTCTGTGTTTGGAGGTTCCGAGGGTGAGGGGTGCTACTTGGTCCAGGGTACTTTTGAGAGTCTCATTATAGTAATTCACAGCCAGATTGGGGCAGGAGAAGGAGGAGATAGGGGACAGTGATGAGAGAAGAGAGTCTGTGAGTGTATGAGGGTTGATGGCCTGTAGATTTCTGAATGTGTGATAGGTCGGACTATGCTGTGATGGGCGAGGGTTTGTGAGTGTGAAGGAGAGAATGTTGTGATCAGAGAGAGAAGGAGATGAGTTGTCTAAGGAGGATGTAGAGCAGAGTCGGGTAAAGACCAGGTCAAGGGTGTTACCATCCTTATGTGTCTTAGAGGTTGAGAGTTGCGAGAGGCCAAGAGAAGTGGTTAGAGATAGGAGCTGGGATGCAGATGTGGAGTTGGGGCTGTTTATGGGGATGTTAAAGTCTCCCAGGATGAGGGTTGGTAATTCTGAGGACATGAAGTGCGGCAGCCACGCGGAGAAGTGGTCGAGGAAGTTGGTGGGCGAACCTGGGGGGCGATATACCACCGCTACTCTGAGGGGGAGGGGACGGAACAGCCTAATGGTGTGAACCTCAAAAGAAGGGAATGAGAGTGATGGAGCGGGGGGGATGACCTGGAAAGTGCATTGCTGGGCCCGTTGTTCTCCCACTATCTTTAGTGTCCAGCTGTGGAGTGTATCTGCTTGTGGTGCTTTTCCCTCACCTCTTTCTCTAGGGCGACCTCCCTCCTGGGTATACTGCCTACAGGGAACTGCTGCCTCCAGGGAACCTCTCCTCCTGGGAATCACATACCTCCAACTTGGTGTTCCAGTGTTATACTACTGTTTCTCCACCCACTTGTCCGGGTCTGTCTTTCTCTCCACCCACACTTCTCTAAACTCCCGCCACCCCTTGCCCTACATTGAGTGATTGGCTCAGGGTCGGTGTGTTTGTGTTTTGAATCGACTGTCTTACCTCATCTGGCTGCAGTTCACCCTGTGGCCAGCCTGGTCGCAGGGGCACCACAAGTCCATGTCTTTTTAACCTATTTTTCTGGTGAGGGAGAGCCTGAGCGATCAACTACCACTGGGCAAATAGTTAATGTTAATATTAATAAGGTTAAATGAGTCTCAGTTCAGATGCTTAAAATGCCGAAAGTTTCTTTCTCTGTGTTTTTTCCTTTCATTTTTCTTTTGTCACTCATCATACATATAGCCAAACTGTCGCCAATTATTTCAGATCGTATTTCATTTAGCACCTAGAGCTCTAATTCCAGAATTCAATTATGAAGATTGTGTCTTGGAATGTTAAGGGGCTGCACTCCCTCAATATCGCATGATGGTACTCAGACATTTACAATGGTTTAAACCAGAAATTGCCCTTCTGGAGGACTCTCACTTCCCTGAGGTTGACTTTGTTAGGATGAGTAAACTATGGGTGGGGGGTGTCTATAGGTCCCCATCAATGCATATAAAAGCAGGAGTTGTAACTAATTAGTAAACATTTCGTACATCATCTAGTTAGCCAGCAGTCAGAGAGTGAGGGCAGACTATCTCTACTATCTAACCCTGTCCACACAATTGGGAGATATATCAATTTAGAATATATATTGCCTCATTGATGGACATAAAACATTCTTTAAAAACCTAGAAAATAGACTTTTTGTGGACCACACACCGAACAAAATAGTGTGTGGGGGGATCTTAGTACTGTTGTTTCTGTCCCGAGGACAGGAAAAATTATTCTACTCTTTGCCAGATGATAGCAATACATGATGATTCTTGGAGGTTTCTTCATCGCAGTGACAGAGACTACAGTATATACACTATTCACATGTGAAGGAATCTTGGTTCCGTATAGATTATTAATATTCCTGACTCTCGTGCCCTAATTATCGGTACTACAACCCCTGGCAAAAATTATGGAATCACCGTGCTCGGAGGATGTCCATTCAGTTGTTTAATGTTGTAGAAAAAAGGAGATCACAGACATGGCTCAAAACTAAAGTCATTCCAAATGGCAACTTTATGTCTTTAAGAAACACTAAAAGTAATCAAGATAAAAAATGTGGTAGTCAGTAAGGGTAACTTAATTCAGACCAAGCAGAGGTAAAAAATTATGGAATCACCCTGTAAATTTTCATTCCCAAAACTAACACCTGCATCAAATTAGATCTGCTCATTAGTCTGCATCTAAAAAGGAGAGATCACACCTTAGAGAGCTGTTGCACCAAGTGAACTGACATGACTCATGGCTCCAACACGAGAGATGTCAATTGAAACAAAGGAGAGGTGTATCAAACTCTTAAAAGAGGGTAAATCAACACGCAATGTTGTAAAAGATGTTGGTTGTTCACAGTCAGCTGTGTCTAAAATCTGGTCCAAATACAAACAACATGGGAAAGTTGTTAAAGGGAAACATACTGGTAGACCACGGAAGACATCAAAGCGTCAAGACTGGAAACTTAAAGCAATATGTCTCCAAAACAGGAAATGCACAACAAAACAAATGAGGAATGATTGGGAGGAAACTGGAGTCAATGTCTGTGACGGAACTGTAAGAAACTGCCTAAAGGAAATGGGATTTACATACAGCAAAGCTAAACAAAAGCCATCATTAACACCTAAACAGAAAAAAAACAAGGTTACAATGGGCTAAGGAAAAACAATCGTGGACTGTGGATGACTGGATGAAAGTCATATTCAATGATGAATCGCGAATCTGCATTGAGCAAGGTGGTGATGCTGGAACTTTTGTTTTGTGACGTTCCATTGAGATTTATAAAGATGACTGCCTGAAGAGAACATGCAAATTTCCACAGTCAATGATGATTATCATTGATATTTTGGACAGTTTTCTTAGCCCATCAATTGAAAAGTTGTTTGGGGATGATGAAATCATTTATCAAGATGATAATGCATAGAGCAAAAACTGTGAAAACATTCCTTGAAAGAAGACACATAAGGTCAATATCATGGCCTGCAAATAGCCCAGATCTCAATCCAATTGAAAATCTTTGGTGGAAGTTGAAGAAAATGGTCCATGACAAGGCTCCAACCTGCAAAGTTGATCTGACAACAGCAATCAGAGAAAGTTGGAGCCAGATTGATGAATAGTACTGTTTTTCACTCATTAAGTCGATACCAGACTTCAATCTGTTATTAAAGACAGAGGTAGTGCAACAAAATACTTGTGATGTATTGGAGTGTTCTTTTGTGTATTTGTTTCTCATGATTCCATAATTTTTTCCCTCTGCTTGGTCTGAAAAAAATTACACTTACCGACTACCACATTTTTTATCTGGATTTTTTTTAGTGTTTCTTAAAGCCATAAAGTTGCCATTTGAAATTACTTTAGTTTTGTGCCATGTGTGTGATCTGCTTTTTTTCTACAATGTTAAACAACTGAATGAACATCCTCCGAGTCAGGTGATTCCATCATTTTTGGCAGGGGTTGTAATATTGAGAACATGGTCATATCAGACCACTCCCCGGTGATGATGAACCTGATGGATTCATATCCTAAAGGCACTGACTTCCTCTGTAGATTCCCTAACTATTTATGCAAGGATAACTCATTTGTCTCTTCCCTAAAGATGTGGTGGCATAAATTCCTAACCGACAAGATACATTGAGATAAAGTAATGATAGCAGGGTATAGGGCTTACTACACCAGTAAAGTGAAGCAATGGCCCAACAATATAACGAAATTAAAGGGTGAAAGGTTAAAGGGGTTAAAACTTAACCTTTATTTGTCATCTCATAAAAATGACCATAGAGTCAATAAAAATATAAAAACTACAAATAGTGCAAGATAGCACTGTGACTGTCACCAGTGTCAGTGATATTAAACTATCCCTGTATAGTCACAGGGTCATAGTGTATAGGGTTACCAACCTCGCACCTTTTATTTAACAGTATTAGAAGTATACCCATATATCTCTCACCACCTAGATCAAGGTCCCACTATCTCTTGTGGTCCTTAGGTGAAAGAGATATATGTAACGAGAGCACAGTAAACCCACACTTCCCAAATTAGAAAGGTCTCACCGGGTTGTCTCTTGTCGTTACCACTTGAGTCTTCCCAACTCCATATGGTCCTATGGCTTTTTTAACCAACGGGTTGCCAACTCAACAGTTGTTCATTTTATATATGCCACCACGTCCTTCCTCCCGACGCGTTTCGTGTCAAACTCTCATCAGGGGAGTCATGGTTTTCTGGAAGCAGGGACCGCTACACCGCTGCAGATCCCCCTTGTGGTCTATGGCAAAGTTTATAGGGGTATACTTCTGGTACTGTTAAATAAACGGTGCGAGGTTGGTAACCCTATACACTATGACCCTGTGACTATACAGGGACAGTTTTATATCACTGACACTGGTGATACTCACAGTGCTATCTTGCACTATTTATAGTTTTTATATTTTTATTGACTCTATGGTCATTTTTATGAGATGACAAATAAAGGTTAGGTTTTAACCCCTTCAACCTTTCACCCTTTAATTTCGATACATCGAAATAAACCATTGCTTTTGTGGGAAATGGCTAAGGGCCCTATCACATCAGCGGTTTACGCTGATGTGCAGCAGATCCAGCAGGTGGTGCCGCATCTACCGGATCTGCCGCCTAACGGCCCGGATCCGGCAAGCCCCATGTATTGTCAATGGTTTTGCAGTCCAGTTCGGCAAGTGCGGTTCTGCTGGATGCGGCATATCGGCACTTGCGGCCGCGAAAAATAAAATGCTGCAACCGCCGCTTTTTCTTCATGGCCGCAAGTGCCGGATCTGCCGTATCTGGCAGAACTGCGCTTGCTGCACTGGACCGCAAGCCCCATAGATAATACATGGGGGTTGCCGGATCCGGGCGGCAAGTCGGCAGATGTGGCATCACCTGCTGGATCTGCCGCACATCAGCGTAAACCGCTGATATGATAGGGCCCTTAGCCATTTCCCACAAAAGCAATAGTTTATCTCAACGTAAACTGCTGATGTAAAAGGGCCCTAAGATAGTCCTGTGTGGGAGATCCATGGCATTTGTTTACTCACATAAACAGAATACTATGAGATGATACTCATGCTGCAAGCGGTGTGTTTTTTTTCGCGGCCTCAAGTGCCGGATCTACCGCATCCAGCAGAACCGCACTTGCCGAACTGGACCGGAACTCCATAGACAATACATTGGGCTTGCCAGATCCGGGCCACCAATCGGCCGTTAGACGGCAGATCCAGCAGATGCGGCACCACCTGCTGGATCTGCTGCACATCATCGTAAACCGCTGATGTGAAAGGGCCCTAAGATAGTCCTGTGTGGGAGAATCATGGCATTTGTTTACTCACATAAAAAGAATACTATGAGACGATACTGAGAGCTGACTGGGGAACTCAGACAGGCATTTATGGATTTCTTATCAGATCCATCACCAGCAAATAAAGAAAAATGGTTACATAAACAATCCAACTTCAACATATATGCAGATAGGAGGAGGAAACTTTACATGTCCAGGAATGAGGTCTATTTCTATAGATATGGCAACAAGGCAGGCAGAATGATGGCTAGTGTGGCAAGGGGGATGAGGACACCACAAGGTATATATCAATTGAAGCAATTGAAGGTATAATGGGCACGTTCATACCAATCCACAGGCAGTCAACAACATTTTGGGATCATTCTTAGTAACTTGTATAGGGATCCCAAAAGTTCGGATACCCCTCCCCATACACTTTTAGATGAGGTAGCCATATTCTCGTTTTCAGAAGAACAAAAGGCCTTCCTAAATAGAGCTGTCTCTCAGGAGGAGATTGCCAACACTATAAAGAGTCCAAAAACTTGCAAAGCCCCGGGATCGGATGGCTTCACCAATGAATTCTTTAAAATGCTTATCCTCGAGTTTTCTTCACTGTTGAGATAATTGTTTAATAATATACTACAAGGCAACCCACTTTTCAATCAGACAATATGGCTTACATAAATCTGATACCAAAACCTGATAAAGATCCTATGCTTCCAAATTCCTATAGACCAATCTTCCTGATCAATTCTGATGCTAAGATAATCTCCAAAATAATGGCCGACAGATTGGCGTTCATTCTCCCAGACATTAAAAAAGCCTGCATGGAAAGGTGAAGTAAAGAGTGGTCGGCAACCCTGAACATAAGGAAAGTACTTCTGGCACTGGATAAAGTAAACTCATATGGGGACCAACCTGGTGTTGGAGGTGCCCGGCGCGGGTAACCATTGACTCGAAGAAAGTGTATGACAATGTCAAATGGAATTGGCTATATTCGGTACTAAACAAAATGTCGCTGTCAGACCCCTTGTTGGCTGTATATGTAACCAATAATAAATAAAATTAACCTAAAGTAATACAATCAGATAAATGCAGTCTACTTTAAATTACTTCAACCTACAGCATTGATGTCACAACTACAACATAAATCACTTCTACAATCAATCAATACCTTCAGTGGTTGCACTGATGTAAATGGAACGAGATGCTGAGCCCAGTGGCTTGCTTCAGTAGTGATGTGTGCTGTAGTTGTGACGGCACCCCGATAGCCAGTAATAGGAGACCAGAGCACTGGCAGAGAGCTGGAAAGTGACTAACATCAGATATTATAATTCTCAGCCATACAAACCATTCGAGGCCAGAAAGCGTTGACAACAAAAAGACCATTTTAGAGGACCTGTCACTTGCACACAAAATGGAGTTAAATATCTTGTAAAAATTTTAGTTTTCCTTATTCTGCTGCTGTATTCCATTTTGCGCTGCGTCACTCCATTGCAGAATTGCTTACATTGGTCATTTTGGAGCACACAATGTGAAATCTCTGCTTGTAGTACAACTGGTTATTCCATTAGTCTTCTCTAGGGGTGTCCGCTCCCATCCTCCCCTCCCAGACATTTCCAATGACAGCCCAGCAGCACTTCGGATTGCTAGATCGGCTGCTGAACAGTGACTGGCAGCGCCTGGGAAGGAGTTGGGACTGCACATGATCCCAGAGAAAATTCAGAAGAAACACGCAGTTGCTCTGCAAGCAGATATTTCACATAATACATGCCAAAAGTAACAAATATGAATATCTCTGAAATGTTGTAAATTAGTGCAAAATGGAAAAGAGAGGCAAAATTAGGGGAACTCAAGAATATTTACACGGCATTTAACTAACTTTTTTGAGCAGTCACCGGTTCTTTTTAAATACATCAGTGCAAATGTAATTGGTTGTTTGCTATTGTGTATCAGTCTAGAGTCCAAGTTGGTTAGTTCATAGATATGAATGAGCGCACCCGGACGGTAAAGTGTTGAACCCCGAACAAGGACTTCTAAGGGTATGTCCATGTTATTGTTTGGGTTTGGCACGTACGTGCCCAAACACTAGATGTTCAGTACAGACCCGAAACTTTACAGTTCGGGTTTGCCTATCACTATACACGATGTCTTTTAGGCATGTTTCAGGAAGTAGACATTTCAAGTGTTGCCGGGGTCCTTTGTCCTTTTTTTGCATTTTGTTCTCTTGTTTCCTGAGTGCTTTTTGTTATATCTTTACTGTGTTTTTTACTGATATTGTATAAACTAGTTAGTGGCTTCCAGACTGAAGCCATACAAATCTAGGGGGGTGTTCAGTGGCCCCCAGGAAGTTTGTGCCCCCTCCTGAAGACATCATTGTCATTATATATTATTGTATGTATTTTACAGTTGTGGCCAAAAGTATTGACACCCCTGCAATTCTGTCACATAATACTCAGTTTCTTCCTGAAAATGATTGCAATCACAAATTCTTTGGTATTATTATCTTCATTTAATTTGTCTTCAATGAAAAAACACAAAAGAGAATGAAGCAAAAAGCAAAACATTGATCATTTCACACAAAACTCCAAAAATGGGCCAGACAAAAGTATTGGCACCCTCAGCCTAATACTTGGTCGCACAACCTTTAGCCAAAATAACTGCGATCAACCGCTTCCAGTAACCATCAATGAGTTTCTTACAATGCTCTGCTGGAATTTTAGACCATTCTTCTTTGGCAAACTGCTCCAGGTCCCTGATATTTGAAGGGTGCCTTCTCCAAACTGCCATTTTTAGATCTCTCCACAGATGTTCTATGGGATTCAGGTCTGGACTCATTGCTGGTCACCTTAGAAGTCTTCAGTGCTTTCTCTCAAACCATTTTCTAGTGCTTTTTGAAGTGTGTTTTGGGTCATTGTCCTGCAGGAAGACCCATGACCTCTGAGGGAGACCCAGCTTTCTCACACTGGGCCCTGCATTAAGCTGCAAAATTTGTTGGTAGTCTTCAGACTTCATATTGCCATGCACACGGTCAAGCAGTCCAGTGCCAGAGGCAGCAACGCAACCACAAAACATCAGGGAACCTCCGCCATGTTTGACTGTAGGGACCGTGTTCTTTTCTTTGAATGCCTCTTTTTTTCTCCTGTAAAATCTATGTTGATGCCTTTGCCCAAAAAGCTCTACTTTTGTCTCATCTGACCAGAAAACATTCTTCCAAAACGTTTTAGGCTTTCTCAGGTAAGCTTTGGCAAACTCCAGCCTGGCTTTTTTATGTCTCGGGGTAAGAAGTGGGGTCTTCCTGGGTATCCTACCATACAGTCCCTTTTCATTCAGACGCCGACGGATAGTACGGGTTGACACTGTTGTACCCTCGGACTGCAGGGCAGCTTGAACTTGTTTGGATGTTAGTCGAGGCTCTTTATCCACCATCCGCACAATCTTGCGTTGAAATCTCTCGTCAATTTTTCTTTTCCGTCCACATCTAGAGAGATTAGCCACAGTGCCATGGGCTTTAAACTTCTTGATGACACTGCGCACGATAGACACAGGAACATTCAGGTCTTTGGAGATGGACTTGTAGCCTTGAGATTGCTCATGCTTCCTCACAATTTGGTTTCTCAAGTCCTCAGACAGTTCTTTGGTCTTCTTTCTTTTTTCCATGCTCAATGTAGTACACACAAGGACACAGGACAGAGGTTGAGTCAACTTTAATCCATATCAACTGGCTGCAAGTGTGATTCAGTTATTGCCAACACCTGTTAGGTGCCACAGGTAAGTTACAGGTGCTGTTAATTACACAAATTAGAGAAGCATCACATGATTTTTCTAACAGTGCCAATACCCACCTCCTTTTTTATGTTTGGTGTGGAATTAAATCCAATTTGGCTTTAGAACAATTCTTTTTGAGTTTTTTCATTGAAGGCAAATTAAATGAAGATAATAATACCAAAGAATTTGTGATTGCAATCATTTTCAGGAAGAAACTGAGTATTATCTGACAGAATTGTAGGGGTGTCAATACTTTTGGCCACAACTGTATATGTTGAGTTATTTATAGCTTCCACTTGGTGTCACATTCCCATGTTTCTTTTAGTGAGTCTCAGTGGGATGAAGTGGGCAGCAGGGGTTAATATTTTTCTAGTACTATGAGTGGGTAGGGATTAGAAGGTGGTAGAGAGAGAAGCAAAAAGTCATGAGTTAGTCTTGAAAAGAAGGAAGATAAACTGAGTTGCAGAGACGTGTTGTAAGGGCCCTATTACACGTAGCAATGCTCCAGCGATAACGACAATGATACGACCTGGTAGGGATCGCTGGTGAGTCGCTATGTGGTCGCTGGTGAGATGTCAACAGTCAGATCTCACCACGCAGCAATGATATGGAATGATACGGAGGTCGTTGGGAACCTGTCTCTCTCGGGCGTAGTATTGACATCGTTGGTCGTTGTCCCTGTCAAACATACTGATGCAGCATGCCCAGCAGGAGACGACAATGAAAAATGGTCCAGAACAGTTTGTCATGATCAGCGATGTCACAGCAGGGGCCCGATTGCTGCTACGTGTCACACATAGCAAGATCTCTGGCGAGGTAGCTGTTGCGTCACAAAACCTGTGACGTAACAGTGATATCGCTAGCGATATCGTTATGTGTGAAGTACCCCTTAGGAAGTCAAGATCAGATAGAGCCAGCAGGAGAGATGGACTCCTATGGTGCTGAAGTGAAGGCAGTAGAGTACTGGTATGTGGCAGCACTAGAAAAAGAAGTCGAAGATGGGAGTAGGCTGTTTCAGATGTGCTCTTGTCAGGGGTCGGGCTGTTGGGCACCATCCTAATAAATTGTCAAGGAAGAAGAAAAAAGCTACAGGTATCTCTGGGGAGTTATCCAAGTGTTCTGCACGGACCCTCATATTTCCACTAAGTGGCTAGGTGCTTGCATAACCTTATAATAATAATAATAATATTAATAATAAATCTTTATTTATATAGCGCCAACATATTCCGCAGCGCTTTACAATACAGTGGGTAATAGACGAAAATACACAGTATAATACAGTACAATAATAGGAAACAATACAACCGTAGTCTGTTTCCCTTATCCTGTGGTGGCCTCTAAAGTTGCAAAGTAACATGCAATGTGCCTCTGTAGAAATGACCAGCGATTATGTAATGTGAAAATGGAGAGTGGTAGTTTGTACTAGCGAGTGTGTTCAACCCTGCAAAAGTAAAGTTTTAATGAAAAACCTGTGAGTGATGGCCTGCAGGAACCTTGTGAGGGACACCTCGGCACCTTCTTCCTGATGCAGGAAAAAAAGCAGGAGGCTGTTGGCCTGGAAGCATCAGATATGAGAAGATTGGACACTACACTCCAGAAGAATCATCCGTTGTAGCAGAAGCAGAGGATCCTGCAATCAGTGAAACTGCCAGCCCTGTAGTGAGACTAAGGCCGTGCAGACAGTTACACAGTTTACCTATAACACATAGAGCATCCCAAAACACATATACCTCTACACATCACATAGTGTTGAGCACACCACCTGAGACACAAACACTACGTAGGTTTTGTCGTAATAGCCAAGGTCAACCCCTGTCCAGGTATGGAGAATAGGTATAATGTGTAAAGTATAAAATGTAAAGAAAGGTAACATGTAAATATGAACCAGAGTGTACATTAAATATGAATAGTAGTGTACAGAAGGAAGGAGGAACTGGGTCTAGCCCCATGCACACTAAGTTAGGAAAAGAAAGTGCCTGGGTCGAGAGTAGGTACCAGGCCTCCTAAGCAGAGACACCCATTGGAAAAATGTTTCTTTATATATGTTTGCTGGACTTTGGAAAAACTTTAAACCCATTAAACCCTGAGCCTACAGAGACTTGCTGTAAGGATTTAAACATTTTCCCTGGATTTTCCCCACTTTACCTTTAAACATAGACCATAATCACAGAACTGGTTGTGATAACAAACTCTTTACAGCCTGCGGCGGACGGCTTAGCACTGTATGGACTGCTTTCTACTTATTTTCCAACATTTTTGCAGTGGTTTTTGTACATTTTTGATTTTGAGGCTCTGTATTATGCCTGAGATTGTTATTATTGAATGTTTTGAAAATGTTTCTCAGTCCAGGAGTACTGATGTCAACTAGGGGGAATATGGCGCCCTGCCATTACAGGTAGCCACAGAACCACCTAAGGCATGGAAGGATTTCCACAGTAGGTACCCATATACACACAACACCTTCCACCACAGACCCGTAGGGGGAGCTCCACTTGCTGCCTTTAAGCAAGATCCCCTATAAATACTGGTGCTGGGGGCGGAGTTAGCTAGTTCTGTACAGAGCAGTGCTGAGGAAGACGTCCTGGTGTGTCGGAGCCGCGCTAGGCCCGAGCAAGTAGACCAGCCTAGCTAGTGTAAGGGCCTGAGAGTGAGGTCAAAGGCAAGGCGTGAGAAAGACAGAGTAAAGGAGCAGACTGAGGGCAGGGGAGCCATACCGGTTCACCCCAGGAAGCAACCCGGACACTGGAGCCCGAGTCTGTAGCAGAGCATCAAGCCCAGCAGAAAACACCAATTCACCAAGGAGATTCCAGTCTCCCAGACACCTGTAAGGGTACCTTTACACGCAGCAACTTTTCTAGGAATTTCACTGGCAACTTACTGGTTGCAGTGAAATGATGGACACATTGTTCCATTTGTACACAGCAACAAGATAGAATAATGTGTCAATGATTTCACTGCAACCAGTAAGTTGCCAGTGAAATTCCTAGAAAAGTTGCCGCGTGTAAAGGTACCTTAACGCAACCAACAGGGGAGCCAGGGACCCCACAGGAGAAGCCATAGCGGTAGCCCACACAAAGGTTCTCGACACTACAACACGGGTGAGAGAGACAGAGTAGGTCAGGGGACTTCATCGAGGGAAAAGAAACAAGGAGGCTTTATCCATCATTCACTGTGGAAATCCAGAAGTGCTTCTGTGGAGCCCACTGGGATTGGGTACTCGGTACCGGACCGGGGTATCATGGGGGTTATCACGGCGGTCTTGGTTCGGACCGTGTCCCCAGCCCACAAGTAAAGGGATTGTTTACAGGGATAGTCGTGACGCCACGCACGGGTTGTGGTCAATGGGGACCACCGCTGCTGCTTGCTTCTGCCAGGAGGATGGTGCTGCAGCTGGATGGATGAGCCCGCCGTGGGTCGGGCTGGTCCTGACAGGGTAAATAACAGTTTAACATGCAAGGAAGCAAACACTGGAGACTCTGGCAGGGTTCACGGGGTTTTACTTGAATTCTTCACACTACAGTTCACACACAGTTTACTCTTTGCCGGTACCCCTCCTGCAGTCAAGCCTTCCTTCCAGTTATATCCCCTCCTTCTGACTCCTTTCAGGCCCTTCTTTCTCCAGTTCCTGCGTGCCGTATGACAGGCTGCACGGGTTCTTTCACTGAGACCCTATCACTGGGTTAAGTGTTTTTGAGCCCTTCAACGCTGCTGTGTCTCATAGCACTGAGTTAGGAAATCAGACATGCGTCTCCCCGCTGGGATGTCTGTGATCTGGGCTTGAAACTCCCCTCACCTCAGCGCCAGTGCTCTGGTATTAGCCTAGCCTCCAGTATCCCTGCTGCACTAGGGATCCACCGGGCTCTTTCTTACCCGTGTGACTTCTGCACCAAAAGGGATTCTCCACTTCAAATGCTGCCGTTTGCCTCTCCAGCCCAGCTGTACTGGCCTAGTCCTGGTCTTTACTGCTCGGCACCCTCTGGCCTACTATTTACTACTTCCTGGTTTTTCCCTTTAATCCCAGGCTGTCACCTTGACTACGTCTCACCCACTTCCCTCTAAACCCTACCACCCCTTGCCCACCTAGAGTCCCGGGCTCCGGGTTGGGTGTTGTATTCTGTGGGTGTGTTTTGGGGTGCTTTTGTGTTAGCTGACTACCCTCTGCTTGACTGCAGTTCCCTCTTGTGGCCACCCTGTACGCAGGGGCGCCACACTTCTCAACCACCTGGAACGTAGCCTGGACGGTGCCTGCCATAACACCAGTAAAGATATAGAAACAATTCACAGTGTGTGTGTCAGTTTCTTTTCATCCCTGACCCTGTCTGGCCTAGAAACTGTAACAGCGGCCCGGCTGCCTAACCACCTCCCTGTGCAAATCCCCATCACCTCACCCCTGCCCCCGGGATCCCGCTCTGCCTGTGGGGAGCTGTACTACTCAAGCTGCCCGTCCATCATCCCCGGAGGTCTGCAGCATCGCTGGTGCCTTCACCAGATTCCACAGGTGGCGTCATGAGACTCTATCCTTTTATTTTATCCCCCATTTTTAAGCGAACACCAGGGCCTCAGGCCAGGGCAGGCCACCCTTAACATTCTGACTGACCAGAAGTTGCTTCACAAGTTCCCAATGCATCTCTATGAGGCCAAAACGAGGCTGTCATAGAGATATATTGAGTTGTGACCTCCAATGCGCTCAAGGAAACACTGGAGATGTCGGCAAATAACAATTTGCCTAAGACCGACAGGAGCAGCAGCGATAGAAGATGAAGCCACTAAAAGGTGAATATAAGACAGCGAACTTAGATTTAAAGGAAGGACCACTCCAGCAATGCAATTAAGAAAAACTCTGTGGTGGTACTCTATTAAAGGGAACCTGTCACCAGCTTTTTGCCATCCTATCTGAGAGCAGGATAATGTAGAAATAGTGACCCTGATTCCAGCAATGTGTCATTTACTCAGCTGCTTGCTGTCATTTTGATAAGTGTTTTCTCTGTTGCAGATTTAGTAGTCTGTGAATATGCCAGACTACCTGGCAGCAGGCCAAGTAGACTGCTAATGATAATCTCCAACTGATTAAACAGTGATCTTATCAAAACTACAATGAGCAGCCCAGTAAGTGACACATCGCTGGAATCAGGATCTCGGGTCCTATATTGTGCTATTCTCAGATTAGGTTGCAAAAACCTGGTGACAGGTTCCCTTTAAATCATGTACTGCTAACTTCTTCTGCCAGATACCACAAAACACCTTCAGAAACCTTGCCCACGCTCAACAAGTCAGAGCTGTTTTGTCAGCACAGTGAAAACTTGCAGAATATAAGAAGGGGGTTTTTAATGTTCTGGCTCATTGATGTCGTTTATAATATAATGTAGAAATAATTGTATTCCTTTGGTATATTGCAGGTTGATTTGCAGAAAATCTTCTTACTTTCCGCAATACAAACACAAGGAGCAACTAAATTATTCACCCAGCTTTACATCAAAGAGTTCTTTGTTGCATATAGTAAGGACAATAGGAGGTGGAACGTTTTCAAAGGAAACAGCACAGCTACACATAAGGTAAAAGAAATTAACAACTTTTTTACTTTATTTAAATCACTATTTTAGGACATAATTTTCCACATTTTTGCATGATTTTTTCCTAAAATTTACTTCTGCCAAAAAGAAAAATATTTTCAATCATTTCGTAGTTGTCTCTACTTCTGGGAAAAAAATAATATAGTCATTGTCGCAACTCCATGAGTTTTATTGCCAAGCTTTTGTTAGTGTTTCCAAAGCGCCAACATATTCCGCTGCGCTTTAGAATACAGTGGTTCATATACAAACGCAATACACTAAACAGAGAATCAATGTAAAAAGTAATTAAAGCAAAGAAACAATGTAAAAAACACAGAACAGTAATTAAATACAATACAATAAAAGGAGAATCAATGTAAAAAGTACAATACGATAATTAAGGCAAAAATAAAGGTGACCCTGCTCAAAAGTGTGGCGCCACACTGGGTAGGCTGTCACCAGAGGTATTGCACTTCTGCGATTAGGGAGCGTTGTGCCTCTGCTTTTCAGGTGCTGGGATGGTGCACTTGAGCCCAAAGAACACACACAGCACACAAACCCTAAGGCCCCTGGGACAGTGGGTGGATCCAAAGGGAGGACCCAGGTTCATATAGGGGGACAGAGAAGTGTCAAGGATTAGTAGTAGTAGTAATGAGGAGGAACAGCAACAGACTAGGAGGAGTGTGGAAGTCGGGAATGTAGAGGCGGTGTGGTGTCCACTCCTGTGGGCTGGAGCATGACCACGCTCGCTCATGGGAGGAAAAGACCGACAGGTGAAGGAGGAAGAGAGAGCCCTTGGGGTGTGGAAGAGACATCGATCTCCATACGCCCATATCTGGCAAGACAGAGGGGCTGGTGGATGACACAGGGACCCAGCCTTGAACACGGCGCGGATGCTGTATGCCCGAACCGTTGAACCGGAGACCCCAGGCGTCTAACGAGATATGTGGCTGAACACCCAACAGAACTTGGGGAACGTGGCCGAACTAGGGAGCAGTGCCATTGAGGGGACCCAACAGCACCTGTGGCTTACTGGTTCTTGAGCTCTGTGCTGCGGAGATGTTGAGAGCCTGGGGGGCCGAGCAGTGTCACGCTAGCCCCAGAAGAGAACTACCCCTTATAACGCTGGGAAGAGAATGATAGAGACCACCAGAGACTAAGACATGTAGAGAGAAGGAAAGGACACCAACCAACTGCACTGTCCCGGTTCTGGAAATAACGCTGAACGCTGAACTCTAGCTGTGCTGTGAGACTTTTATTAGCGGCGACCACTGGCCGCATGAGACATTGGGGTAATGATGACTCAGTGAACATCTGCCAAGGTATGAACTGATTCCTCCATCCCGCTGTCCTAGGGGACCGCGCCCCACCTGCGGGGAGTGGAACCATCCAAGCTGCCGGTTTTAGAAGCAGCGGCGGCCACCCTGGCCACATACCGCAGGTTGCATCACGAATACCTGTAATCTCCTCAGACTTTCCCTGTCATCTTCCCCCCGTTTATTAAAATTACGCCGCCAGGGTCATGGGACCGGGTCTCAGCCCCTGTCTGTCCCCGTGAAAAGAAACGAGAAGGTGAAGAGAACAACGAGTAACTCCCCAAATCCCCCAGCCCTGGAGTGGGTGTGTCAAAAGAGGTTACAATTTACAACTAGATAGGCGTTACACAAAGTACAAGAGCCTATTACAGTGATTGTCCAGGCAGTAGACCTTTCCCTATGAAGCGAGTAGTAATGGCTGAATTTTCCGTATTGACAATAGATGACAAATCAAGGATAGTTTTTTTGGCTATAGCTTCATTTCTATTTTGATGAAAGTTATGCTGCTTACTAACTGCATATTCCTCCTATGTGGCATCACCGTATAAAAAGTAGCTGCATGTAAACTACACGGCTCAGTCCACACGTGTCGTCACTCTGCATACACCCTCCTGTAAAATCAACATTCACTAATCACTAGGAAAGAAAGTTATTTGAGATCCAACTTTCTGCAACTAATTTAAGTTTTCTAGCTGTAATGCTTGAATGGTTTAGGTGACTGTATTCTGTGCCAGTATTCAACTGAAAACAACATCTGGGAGAAGCATTGTGAAAATGTGGAGCCAACTGGGACGGGGTACTCGGTACCGGCCGGGGTACTGCTGGGGATATCACGGCGTTCTTGGTCCGGACCGTGTCCCGGGTTCCGCAAGTAATGGGGGGAATAATTACAGGGGAGTTTTTCGTGACGCCACCTATGGGTTGTGGTCAGGGTGACCACCGCTGCTGCAGAACCTCTGGGGATGATGTTTGGCAGCTGGGGATGTAATGGCTCTTCCGCAGGTAGAGCCTGGTTCCCCGGGCAGTGATAGTTAAATTCTATGATTGAAGCTATGGATGTTGCAGGATAGGGATGATAGTGGAGGCCATGGCTGCTTGTGAGGGAAAGTAGGGCTTGAGTACAAGGATCACACACAGTCATGGTTTTGAAGTTTTCAAAGACTTTACTGTAGATGTTGGTAGCAGAGTATTGTCCACGGAGTCTGTACCGGGGCCGGGTTGCTCCCACCCTGACCGGGTCCTCAGCTTCCCACTGCTGCGCTGTATGTGTGGTCCTGCTGCTGCTTTAGCTGAGCTGCTGGCACTGTCTCTCCTCACAGGTACCCCCTTTCCTAGGCAACTTGAGTCTTTCCCTGTGCTTCTGACCCCGCCGTGTTGCTTTGCTGAGGTACAGTATAGATCTACAACCTCCACTATCCCGGTGTTTTCTGTGCTGCGTGTTTCAGTCACAGATTTGGATCCGGTATCCGGTCTGTGCACTCCTCCGGGACGAGTTATGAGGTGACTCAGTCTCCCAGATGTGTTCCTCTGTTTCTTGCACTCCTTCCCTCAGACCCTGGCTAGGCCTGGAATCGAGGAGCAGACTGTAGAGAAGCCTGAGGCAGCCTCTTTACACTACAGTCTCTCTTCCTCAGTTCTCCCAGGAACTGAACTAACTACTTCCTCTTGACATCAGAATATATAAGGGAGCTGCTTTAGCTCCCCCTTCTGGCCTAAAGGTGCTAGCGCAGGTTCAGGTGTTGTGTGGAGAGTGAACCCGTGTTGATGTTACTGTGGCACTTAACCCCTGGGGTGCCTCAAAAACAACCCTGTCAGCTTCTCTCTATCAATAGGTTTTACTGAAAGCATTAGGTAAAGCTGATTGGTTATTATTATTATTTATGTATATAGGCCATTAGATTCCATGGCGCTTTACATATGAAGAGGGGAGAACGCGGACAAGACAAGTACAGTAAATTTGAACAATCTAGTTTACAGATACAGGAGGAGAGGGGACCCTGTCCATGAAGGCTCACAATCTACAGGGGCGGGTGAGGTAACAGTAGGAGAGGGAAGCAACAATCGTGTGACGGTGCGGCGGCCGGGTCTCAGTGTAGGCCATATGCTTGTCGGAAGAGGTGAGTCTTCAGGTTTCTCTTGAAGGTTCCCAGGGTAGGCGAGTGTCTGATGTGTTGAGGAAGAAAGTTCCAGAGTATGGCGGATGTACGGGAGAAGTCTTGAATGCAGTTGTGAGAGGATGAGATAAGGGGGAGTAGAGAAGGAGCTGTTGGAAGGATCGTAGGTTGCGTGTGGGCAGGTAGCTGGAGACCATGTCAGAGATGTATGTAACATTTCAGTCGAATGTCAGAACATGCTTCAAGACCTGAAGTGATGTCACAAGCATGTGACTATAATAGGCGAATCTAAGTCTTCATAGCGCATAATGATTTGGCTTGCTTAGCTCTGCCCACTATGGTCACATGATAATTACATCACACAGGTCCTTATGACAAGAGAAGTTAATAGTGAGTTAACTATTAACCTGCCAGATAGACTACAGTCTCCAAGATGTAGACTGACTGCCTCATTCACATAAGAAAATGTAAGTGTGTAAATGCTTTTTTTTCACCTTTAACATTACACTATGGGCTCAGACAGGGATGGTTAAACTAGTATTATGAAGCTACAGGTACAGACAGTGATAGCTGGGAGGACAAAAACAACCTGACAGGTTCCCTTTAAAGCACTACTCCAGGAGTGCAATGAAAAAAATGATGGAGTGGTACCTTCATGTAACTTTTAAAACTCAGAATGAAGAGCTAATGGACTTACATCAAAGGAGCTGTCCACTACTCCTGCAACCCCTTCTCAATCCCTGTTTCATCCTTGTAATCACTCGCCTTCGGTGAGCAGCATGTCTCGCTTCCTCCAGATGTAAATGATTTATCAGAAGGTATGGAGAGTGGAACAGCCACTTATTGGCAACAAGGATCACATGACATAACCTCATCCTTGTCCCCTTGCAGTAATGTCCCTTCCTGGCCCCATCTTGTAGTAATGCCCCATCTTTGCCCCCATACAGTAATGTCCCATACTGGCCCCATCTTTGCCCCCGTACAGTAATGTCCCATCTTGATCGGGGTCATTTGGATGTTTTTTGCTGTCATTATGATTTAAAAAGAGAAAACACAGTAGTTTGACAATAAGTGGCTTCACCCAACCACTAACCATGAGTGGAAAAAGTTTTTGTGTTATCATTCTGCTGGCGTATGTAAACTTTTGAGCTCAACTGTACATCATGCCACCAATATTCTACAAACACGGGTACAGCCTTACTTTGATGTTATCAATACCATGGATTGCAAAAAGAACAAACAAATCAATTTTGGAACAAACCAAGCGACACATGTCACTCCAAACAAGGATACCGAAGCTACGATTTGCCTGCTTTGGACACATCATTTGAGGAGAGCAATCACTGGAGAAGAATACCATGATCGGAAACATTGAAGGATCAAGGCGAAGAGAAAGACCAGCAGCCCGATGGCTTGATCCTATCAATATAACGGAGAAGAGCTTGGTGGACCTATCTAGGCTTGCACAAGATTGATCTTCCTACAGAGTGTACATCAAGTCACCATAACTTGAAATTGAACTGAAGGCTATTAATCAAAAATAATAGTAACCTATGGGTTTTAAATGCGCGCTATACCCCTTGATAAAATCGTGAGGGCTGTATATTCTAAAGTAGGGTCACATGTGTTTTTTTTTTCTGCTGTTTAGGTATTTTAACCCCTTCACCACCCAGCCTGTTTTGACCTTACTGACCGGGTCATTTTTTGCAATTTTGACCAGTGTCCCTTTATGAGGTAATAACTCTGGAACGCTTCAATGGATCCTAGCGATTCTGAGATTGTTATTCGTGACATAATGGGCTTCATGTTAGTCGTAAATTTAGGTTGATAATTGTGAAAAAAAATTGGAAATTTGGCGAAAATTTCGCAATTTACAAATTTTGAATTTTTGTTCTGTTAAACGAGAGAGTTATGTGACACAAAATAGTTAACCAAAAACATTTCCCACATGTCTACTTTACATCAGCACAATTTTGTGAAAACATTTTTTTTTTTGTTAGAAAGTTATAAGGGTTCAAAGTTCATCAGCAATTTCTCATTTTTCTAGCAAAATTTGCAAAACCATTTTTTTAGAGACCACATCACATTTGAAGTCACTTTGAGGAACCGTTGTGGCAGAAAACAACCAAAAGTGACATGTTTCTAAAAACAGCACCCCTCAAGCTACTCAAAACCACATTCAATAAGATTATTAACCCTTCAGGTGGTTCACTGGAACTAAAGCAATGTGGAAGGAAATAATGAACATTTTAATTTTTTCAACAAAATGTTACTTTAGCCTCAAATATTGCATTTTCACAAGGGTAACAAGAGAAAATGGACCCTAAAATGTGTTGATCACTTTCTCCAGAGTACACTGATACCCCATATGTGGTCGAAAATCACTGTTTGGTGGCATGGTACGGCTCGGAAGGGAAGGAGCGCCATTTGACTTTTTCAATGGAAAATTAGCTGGAATCGTTAGGTGACACCATGTCATGTTTACAGAGCCCCTGATGTCAGCCAAATGAAATCTAGCAATGCACTTAGCAATGCTTCTGCATTATTTAATGGACCCTGACCGCATCCTGTTAAGTGCATTGCTAGATTTAATTTTGCTGCCATTGACTCTCTGCATAATTGATATCAGTGTGAATGGAGTCTTGTGTGTGGAGATTACCTCGTGCATGGTAAAATCACCTCCCCCATGTATAGCAGATTGAGGGTGGTTCTGTGCACCTGCTTCTGCATTATTTAATGGAGTCTGACCACATCCTGCTAAGTGCATTGCTAGATTTCATTTGGCTGCAATCGGTGAGTTTTTCTGAACACTGCCTTATACTATCTCATTTGTTTATTGAGCCACTGATGTGCCTAAACAGTGAAAAAAAACACAGGTAACCATTTTGGAAACTAGGCCCTCCAAAGAATTTAGATGTGTGGTGAGCAGAATCTGCAAGTAGAGAATGGTTGTTCTCTCCCTACAGACTAGATGAAGAATCGTGGAGGGTTATGTGGGAGTAATAAAGATGGAGTTGAGATATGTTTGTTTATTTTTGTAATAAAATTATTTTTCTCTGTGTGTTGTGTATTGTTTACTAGAGATTCCAAATTGCTGGGTCAAACATTGGCTCGATATTATGAAGCTCAGGCTTTGTGCCAGCTGCCAATACAAAGCTGGCATTAACCCCTTTATTACCCAGTTTGCCATCGGCACCAGGGCAAATGGAAGAGTTGGGGTACAGCACCAGAAAATTGCACCTCTAATGAATGCGCTATTTTCTGGGTGGCTGTGAGCTGCAATATGCAGCGTCCAGAATATTTGGGCCTCTCACGCTGAGGATTCCAGTCCCCACCTGCCAAGATGTACCTGACCAGCATCCATAAATACGGCGAAGCTCCATGTTGTTTTTTTACTTGTAGAAATAATAATAATAAAAAAAAGACGTGGGGCTTCACCGTATTTTTGGTTGTCAGCCAGGTACAACTTGTCAGCTACGGATTCCCACAACCCCCCAGCTGCTTAGTTTGGAAAAAAAATGACGTTGAGCTTTGCTGTATTTTTGGTTGCCAGCCAAGTACAACTAGGTAGCTGGGGCCTGGAATCCTCAGCATGGAGAGACCCAAGCATTCTGGGCCCCCCATGCTGTGAATTGTTGCCCACAGCCTCCCCAGAAGATGGTGCATTCATTGAAGCGCCATTTTCTGGCAATGTTCCCTGACTCTTCCAGTTGCCCTGAGGCCCGTGGAAAACTGGGTACTAAAGAGGTTAATGCCAGCTTTTTTATTAGCAGCTAAGTCCAAGGTTCATAATGTTGAGCCCATGTTAGACCAAGCCATTAGGAATCTCTAGTAAATAGTAATAAAATACACCACACAGAGAAAACATTTATTGGCAAAAACACAAATACAAATTTAAACTCCATCTTTATTCCTCCATACCCTCCAAAGTAGGCCACAACAATGGTCCCAAGATGCTCGATCACCTCTACTACATCCAGAGACTGCAGCAAGAGATCAAGTATCATGTTCCTGCAGTCTCTGGGGTTTCACCGATAGTGCACTATATGGCAGATCATTGCCATACAGTGCACCATCACAGTGATCCCACAGTGATTGAACAAGAGGACACTTGATCCCTTGTTGCAGTCCCTGGAGTTACACAGATGGTGCACTGTATGTCAATGATCTGCGATACAGTGCACCATCAGTGTGACAAACCCAAGTCCCAGAGATCACATGATCTCTGAGGGTTGGGTCAGGTGACCGAATGTTGCCATGGCAACGTTGGGTTACAATGATGATTGGCCCACCACAATGTCATTATGATGGCCGATCACTGCTGGAGGTAAGAGACCCTGTGCTCCCTCTCCCCGGACGCTAAGTGCTGTGATCGGTAAGATCACAGCACTTAGGGGGTGACAGAAAGCCAGGGTACAGTGACCATACTGATCACTGTGCCCTGACTGTCACATTGGTCCTTCGCAGCCTCATCTACATGATGAGGCTGTGGATAAGAAGGGGGCCACAGTGGCAGGTGGGCAGAGGGCACAAGAGGGGTGACGGCAGGCAGAGGAAGGGGATCGGTACCAGAGGGGAACGGCAGGAGAAAGAGGAATAGCAGGAACAGGAGTGGGCAGAGGAGCTGGCACAGGAGGGGGGAGCAGATACAAAAGGGGAGCAGAAGGAGGAAGAGGGGGAGGTGAGCACACATATCCTGCACCGCCGTCCGCTGTCACACCACTCCTCTGCAGCCTGATCTGATGAGATGAGGCTGTGGAGGAGTAGCAGGCACAGGTGGGTGAGTTCACACGGCCTGCACCGCCATCATACTTGTACAGGTGAGAGTGATCACTCCCATCAGCGCTGGAGGGGGCAATACCCACCCCCTCCAATGCTCCATTCAATGGAAGGAGCTATGACAGCCCCTTCCATAGAGGGAGAGTGATAATCCCTGGGATTGGCTGTTCAACAGCCAATCACAGTGATCGTGGGGGCAGGGTGAGGAATCCACCCCCCCAACACCAAGGTATTCTGTGATCCCTCCATGACGTTGTGGAACGTCACAGGTCAGGAAGTCACCGAAAAGAATGACGTCCACAACGTCACAGGTCAGGAAGGTGTTAAGGGCTCTGCAAATGCAACATGGTGCCCACAATCTATTTCAGACAAATTTGTGTTCCAAAATTCAAAATTCCAAAACCTGCAGTTTGTCTAAACAAAACGTTTCTGACCTCACCTATCAGCGTGCTCAGAAGAAACTGGGTAACAAATTGTGGGGTCCACTTTATCGAGCTATCTCTGGTAAAAATGAAAAAATTGGGGCTAAAGCTACATTTTCCAGGAAAAAATTTCAATTTTGTTTCATTCTATGGTGCATTAATTCCTGTGTAGCACAAGGAGAAATATATCTACACATACCTGTAAATATCCAATCTTTTTCTGAACAAATCTTTCCAGTTTGTACCTATGATAAGTTAATACTGTATGGGTTTTGATCATCTATTTCTGAAGAAAACTATTCTAAAAGGGCTCATCAGTGGCCTAGACTAGAGATCCCGTGATTTTTATTGTATCAAAATGTACTAATTAGGAGTAAGGAGAATTCAGTACAATATAATTTTATTATTTCTACTGGATGGAATTGTATGGTTGAACTGGGTACATTGATCTACCACTGTCAAGATTAATGGTAATATTTTCATTTAATTCATATTTTCTACTCCTACAGCTTTTTGAAGGTAATTCTGATGCACATAGTATAACCACAAATCTATTTGACCCACCAATTCCTGCACGGTACATCAGGGTATTTCCTACAAGGTTTGAAAACCAGCCTGCTCTCCGTATGGAGCTACTTGGATGTGAAATACAAGGTAACAGTCAATGTAAATTTGTTAGTCTCAATTTATTTTGTACATGATTTTTTGAGCTATAATTTATGTTAAAAAGCATTCTTTATTCTATTTCACTGCTCAGTGGTGTATTAAATCTAAGTCCCCTGTCACCGGTCTCAGACTCACCTTGTACCGTTTTCATCCTTTTTCGGCGCTGGTCTGGCGCTGTAGCGCCATCTTGTGACTATAACTTCTGACTTTCTCGTAGTCAGAAGTTATTTCACAAGATCTCAATACAAGTCTATGATAGCCAGAACTAGGCCACAATGAGGCTCCCATATATATGTACTGATTTGTGACCTCCATGGAACACTGGAGCTGCCAGCAGTACTCAAAGTGCCAGACACCGATGGGAGTATCGGTAAAAACATGAAGATGTCGGAAGGTGAGAACAAGAAAGGGGGCAAAGTACCACTCCAGTGGTGCATGATAAACAATACGCTGGGGTGGTAATGTCAAATACTCTTCATTATTATTTTTTGGCATCACTAAATTCATTGTTTCATTTTATCTTTGCTATTGTTGTTATATTACCCAATGTAATATAAGAATCTGTTTTGTAGGTTGTTCCGCACCACTTGGTATGGAGAACTATAATATCAAAGATGCACAAATAACAGCTTCCTCATACAAGACTTCCTGGTACTCTTCCTCTTGGCTGCCATCGTTGGCACGTCTTAATAAGGCTGGTAGCGTTAACGCTTGGCAAGCAAAGGTATGCGCATTCATAATTTCTCTGATGTTACAGTGTTTATCAATAATATGCACAAAGATATAGTGTGTTTAACATATATTTCTGGGGGTGGTGATGTGGGGTAGCGCAGGGCAGTAGTCATGGACGAGGGCGATCACAGCTGCTGCGCAGCCATGCATGGTAGTTCATGCCCCAGGCACCTCCACAGTGCAAGGGATGATTTTTGGGGAAATGTAGTGCATGGCCCTCACACGTGGGCTAGATGCCTCCCTTGTTATCTTCTCCTTGGCTTCTTTTAGTCTGCCGGCTACAGCTGGCTTCCTTTCCTTAGCTTCGGTAGTCATTGCACATAATTCAGCAAGCACCAAATAGTTTTCTTCAACTATAACTTTACTCAACATTTCCGTTTCATCATATATGTTCACAGTATAAGAGGCATAACATCTTTCATCAACTATATTCATGGAACAATACACACTCATATTGTTCCTGCTTATCACCTGGACTATATCTGCTTGCTGTCTTAGGAATCACCAGCCCAGTCTCTCTGCAGCTTTAGGGCCCATGACTCTCTTACCTGACAACTCCTTGTATGACTTCCCCTATACAGAAGGGGCGGCTATCTGGTGATCTCCTAACACCAGCCCCAAGAGTTTAGCTCCAGTAGTCTAGATGTCTTCACACCCGGGATTTTCAGTGTTCTGCCTGCCAGACACAACTGGCCCGACAATCCAGGTTCATCTACTACTTCTTCCCAGGTCTGACAAGCCTCTCTATGGCTTATCTCCTCTTGGCCTCCACATGCTACTTTCTAACATGGCCACTGCTTTGCAGCCTTTGCTCTGGCTTCCCCCACATTAACTATTTATCATCCTTTAGAAAAATCTAATACAATATTACTGACTACGGGATGGGGACATTACCTTCTTAAACATTCTAAAGTCTTATTTCACAGTATAGCCTTCATAACATACTCCCTTATGTTTCTTTGCAAACATTAATGATTCAGCTACATCTCACACATCTACATTAATACATACATCCTTATCCTACTATATAATCACCTTATCATGTCTGTCTGTCTCTCTGTAACGCAAATCCCGCGTCGCTGATTGGTCGCGGCCGGCCACTGCACACAGACACCGGCGCACACAGATAACGGCGCACACAGACACAGCTGAACACCGACACTGCTGTACACCGACACCACTGAACACCGACACTGCTGTAGGTATCTACTATATAATTGTCTAATTCTGTCTGTTTGTCTGTAACAGAAATTCCGTGTCGCTGATTGGTAGCGCCAGCCGCCCGCGACCAATAAGCGACAGGCGCAGTCTGGTCGTGAATTCGCGCGGGATTTGAACCACGCTTCGCATTGCATTATTCTTAAATGTTCATAAATAAACTACTTACATGCAAGATATTAACATAACCAGCACCACTGGTATATTGGGGGCAGGAACTTGTGGTAGTGATCACCCTCTTCCACTGCAAAGGTTTAATAAACACTATTCCTAGTGATAAAGAGATTTTATTTAAAAAAAAATATTCCTGATGATCTAGAGGTTTTATACATAATATTTCTGGGGCTCTAAAAAGATTTTAAATAATATTTATGATGGTCTAGCAGTTTTTTGTTTGTTTTTTTTAGAAATTCGTTTTACAAGAAAACAAAATATCAGAATAACAAAAGATATCATCATATTCACATATACAGCTAGAGAATATTTTAGTAATAATGTGTACAGTAATTGCGAGATACCCATTTTACAAATACAAATACTAATTGCCCATTTACCCAGGCCGATAAAGTATAGTAATGCCACGTCTAGATCTTTAAATGACCCAGTGTGTCTTTCGAATCCTCCAGCAGATACCAAGTAGAGTTTTTCCATGGCGAGACTTTTCGCTTCAGTTCATCTGGCGATAATCTCGATATAAACACTCTTCATGTTGTGAACAAGTTCTCCGTCAGCACATCCTTGTTCCTTTCAGCCTCCAGTCTTTCAGTGTGCATGGTGTCTTTCAACACTTGTACCATCTCCGAGGCAAGATTTATTTAACCAGTCTCGCAATAATAGCTTTTTGGCTACCATTGCGATAACATGTAATAACCTAGCGGATTTCCCCTCCCAAGTGTCCGCAGTCGGGAAATGTAACAATTATGCCAGAGGGTCTTGTATTAAATCACTGCCATAAATAGCACATACTAAGGCAAGTACATGTCCCAGAACCTCTGTACATTTGAGCATACCCAAAGGCCATGGAACATGTCAGTTTTCGGGGTACTGCAATTCGGACAGCTTTGTGCCCTATCTGGCGTCTGTGCCGACGGGGGTATGATGAAGCCATAGATCGTTCTCTGCATAATGCGGAACTGTACGTCTCTCCATTTTTCATTAACCCCTTCCCGACCCGTGACGCAGCATATGCGTCATGAAAACAAGTGCGTTCTGACCTTGGACGCATATGCTGCGTCATCTCGGGTTTCCCTTGCTGCTGCTCTATTAACCGCGGTCACTAAGGGGTTAATAGAGCCGCAGCTTGGTGACAACCTATACTTTAGCCCAGGGGGGTGGCTTAGCCCTCCCGTGGCTAAAGTCGCTTTGATTGGCAGTTTGAAAATGAAACTGCCATCAGAGCGAATGAAAGGGATTCACCCCTCCAGATCTGATTGGAGCTCTCCAATCAGATCTAGAGGGGCGGATCGTCAAGTGTCCTCCCCCTCCTCAGCCCCCTCCCGCACCATTACTCACAAGGGGCCCACTCCCGTCCCCCCGAACCGCCCGCCCCCCCTCTATTATCATGTATCTGCCGGCAGGCTGTACCCACGGGTGCGTCCGCCGGTCAGACTTCACGATCCCCACCTCTGGGCCCCGTGTCCTGGACCCCCCAGCACCTCTTCCGGCGGGCTGCACATGCCGATGCACCCGCCGCTGTGCCCGCCATTGCGCCTTCTCTGCTGCGGTCGGTGGCCCCGCCTCCTCTCCCGGCCTCCTCCTCCTAATCGGTGGATCGAGAGGGAGGTAAGTATGTATGTATGTATGAATGAATTGATAGATGGGTGATGGATGGATGATGGATGCATGGGTGAATGGATAGATGGATGGGGGGTGCATGCGTGGACGTGGATGTGTGCGTGCATGAACGTGTGTGTGCGTGGGCGTGTGCGTGCGTGGACGTGTGCGTGGACATGTGTGCGCGGACATGTGCACGCATGGACGTGTGTGGATGTGTGCATGCGTGGATGTGAGCGTACATGAGCGTGCATGGACGTGAGCGTGCGTGGACGTGAGCGTGCGTGGACGTGTGCATGCATAGACGTGTGTGTGCATGGACATGTGTGCGGATGTGTGCGAGCGTGGATGTTTGCGTGGATGCGTGCGTGCATGGATGGATGTGTGCGCGGATGTGAGCGTGCGCGGATGTGAGCGTGCGTGGATGTGAGCGTGCGTGGATGTGTGCGTGGACGTGTGTGTGCGTGGACGTGTGTGTGCTTGGACGTGTGTGTGCTTGGACGTGTGTGTGCGTGGACGTGTGTGTGCGTGGACGTGTGTAGTGCATGGACGTGTATGTGCATGGACGTGTGTTTGCGTGGATGTGAGCGTACGTAGATGCGTGCGTAGATGTGTGCCTGCGTCCGTGGATGTGTGCATGCGTGGATGTGTGCGTGCGCCCGTGGATGTGTGCATATGTCCGTGGATGTGTGCATGCGTGGATTGGTATGTGGATGTGCGTGAATTCCACCATGCGTGGATGTGTGCATGCGTGGATGTCAGCGTGTGTGAATGTCAGCGTGCGTGGATGTGTGCGTGCGTCCAAGGATGTGTGCATGCGTGGATGTCAGCGTGCGTGGATGTCAGCATGCGTGGATGTGGATGTCAGCATGCGTGGATGTGGATGTCAGTGTGCGTGGATGTCAGTGTGGGTGCGTGGATGCGTGCGTGCAAGGATGTCAGCGTGTGTGGATGTGGATGTCAGCGTGCGTGGATGTGGATGTCAGTGTGCGTGGATGTCAGCGTGCGTGGATGTCAGCGTGCGTGGATGTGTGCGTGGACGTGTGTGTGCGTAGACGTGTGTGTGCGTGGACGTGTGTGTGCGTGGACGTGTGCTTGCATGGACGTGTGTTTGCGTGGATGTGAGCGTACGTAGATGCGTGCGTGGATGTGTGGATGTGTGCGTGCACCCGTGGATGTGTGCGTATGTCCGTGGATGTGTGTATGTGGATGTGCATGAATTCCAGTGTGCGTGGATGTGTGCGAGCGTGTGTGAATGTCAGCGTGCGTGGATGTGTGCGTGCGTCCGTGGATGTGTGCATGCGTGGATGTCAGCGTGCGTGAATGTCAGCATGCGTGGATGTGTGCGTGCGTCCGTGGATGTGTGCGTCCGTGGATGTGTGCATGCGTGGATGTCAGCGTGCGTGGATGTCAGCGTGCGTGGATGTAAATGTCAGCGTGCGTGGATGTGGATGTCAGCGTGCGTGGATGTCAGTGTGGGTGCGTGAATGCGTGCGTGCAAGGATGTCAGCGTGCGTGGATGTGGATGTCAGCGTGTGTGGATGTGTGCATGGATGTCAGTGTGAGTGCGTCGATGTGTGCATGCGTGGATCTCAGCGTGCGTGGATGTCAGCGTGCGTGGATGTCAGTGTGTATGCGTGGATGTATGCGTGCGTGGATGTCACCTTGTGTGCGTGGATGTCAGCGTTCGTGCGTGGATGTGTGCGTGCATGGATGATGGGTGCATAGGTGGATAGAAGGGTGCAACAAGGGATCAAGTGTCCTCTTGTTGTAGTCTCTGGGATCATTGTCATACAGTGCACCATAACTCTGACCCTAGAGGCTGTAGGAAGAGGACACTTGATCCCTTGCTGCAGTCTCTGGATTGAGCAGAGGCGATCGAGCGTCGTGGGACCTTCGTTGTGGACTACTTCGGAGGCGATTGAGCGTCGTGGGACCTTCGTTGTAGACTACGTCGGATCTTTATAATAAAGATGTAGTCCGAATTTTGTTTTTGTTATTTTTTCAAATAAAAAGATTTTTCTCTGCGTGTATTTTCTGACTATTTATCAGAGATTCCTAATGGCGGGTCTAACATTGGCCCTATATTATGAATCTCGGGCTTAGTGCCAGTTTGCCACCGGCACCAGGGCAACTGGAAGAGTCTGGGTAACATAGTAACATAGTAACATAGTTTTTAAAGTTGAAGGAAGACTTTAAGTCCATCTAGTTCAACCCATAGCCTAACATGTTGATCCAGAGGAAGGCAAAAAAAACCATGAGGCAACACTAAGCTCCACATTGGGGGAAAAAATTCCTTCCTGACTCCAGATATGGCAATCAGACTAATTCCCTGGATCAACGCCCTATCAAAGAATCTAGTATATATAACTGGTAATATTATAGTTTTCAAGAAAGGCATCCAGGCCCTTCTTAAATGTTAGTAGTGAGTCACTCATTACAACATCATGTGGCAGAGAGTTCCATAGTCTCACTGCTCTTACAGTAAAGAATCCGCGTCTGTGATTATGATTAAACCTTCTTTCCTCCAGACGTAGAGGATGCCCCCTTGTCCCAGTCTCAGGCCTAAGAGTAAAGATATCATTAGAAAGGTCTCTGTACTGTCCCCTCATATATTTATACATTATTATAAGATCACCCCTCAGCCTTCGTTTTTCCAAGCTAAATAACCCCAAGTTTAATAATCTGTCTTGGTATTGCAGACCCCTTAGTCCTCTAATGACTTTTGTCGCTCTTCTCTGGACCCGCTCTAGTTCAGCTATGTCTTTCTTATACACCGGAGACGAGAATTGTACACAGTATTCTAAGTGTGGTCGCACTAGTGACTTGTATAGAGGTAAAATTATGTTCTCCTCATGAGCATCTATGCCTCTTTTAATGCATCCCATTATTTTATTTGCCTTTGCAGCAGCTGCCTGACACTGGCCACTAAATGTGAGTTTGTCATCTACCCATACACCCAGGTCTTTTTCAGTGACAGTTTTGCCCAGTGTTTTACAATTAAGCACATAATTATACCTTTTGTTTCCTCTGCCCAAGTGCATGACTTTACATTTATCCCCATTAAAGCGCATTTGCCATTTAGCAGCCCAAGCTTCTAGTTTACATAAATCCTCCTGTAATATAAAATTGTCCTCCTCTGTATTGATTACCCTGCAGAGTTTAGTGTCATCTGCAAATATTGAGATTCTACTCTGTATGCCCCCTACAAGGTCATTAATAAATATATTAAATAGAAGCGGGCCCAACACTGACCCCTGTGGTACCCCACTGTTAACTGTGACCCATTCTGAGTGTGTTCCATTAATAACCACCCTTTGTTTCCTATCACTAAGCCAGTTCTTAACCCACTTACACATATTTTCCCCTATCCCCATTGCCCTCATTTTATGTATCAACCTTTTGTGTGGCACCGTATCAAAAGCTTTTGAAAAGTCCATATACACCACATCCACTGCATTTCCTTGGTCCAGTCCAGAACTTACTTCTTCATAGAAGCTTATTAGATTAGTTTGACAGGAACGGTCCCTCGTAAAACCATGTTGATAATGGGTCATGAGGTTATTTTTGTTCAGATATTCCAGTATAGCATCTCTTAGAAAACCCTCTAGGATTTTACCCACAGTAGAGGTTAAGCTTACTGGCCTATAATTTCCAAGTTCAGTTTTTGTCCCCTTTTTGAATATTGGCACCACATTTGCTATACGCCAGTCCTGTGGTACAGACCCTGTTTTTATGGAATCATTAAATATTAAAAATAATGGTCTATCTATGACAGTACTTAATTCCTGCAGCACTCTGGGGTGTATCCCATCCGGGCCCGGTGATTTGTCAATTTTAGTGATTTTTAGACGATGCCGTACTTCCTCTTGGGTTAAGCAGGTGACATTTAATTGAGACTTTTTGTTATCACTGATCATATTGTCTGTCATGGGATTTTCTTGTGTAAATACTGTTGAAAAAAAGTCATTTAGCATATTGGCTTTTTCCTCATCCTCATCCACCATTTCACCCAGACTATTTTTAATGGGGCCAACACCATCATTTTTTAGTTTCTTACTATTTATGTAGTTAAAAAATATTTTGGTATTCTTTTTACTTTCTCTGGCAATGAGTCTCTCTGTCTCAATCTTTGCTGCCTTGATTTGCTTTTTACAAATGTTATTTAATTTTCTGTATTTATTTAATGCTTCATCACTACCTACTTGCTTTAATTCCCTAAATGCTTTCTTTCTGTCACATATTGCACTTCTTACCGCTTTATTTAGCCATAGTGGTTTCCTCCTATTTCTAGCATGCTTATTCCCATAGGGTATATATTGTGCACAGGTCCTATTCAGGATGCTAATAAACATCTCCCATTTGTGTTGTGTACTTTTATGTCTCAGGACATCGTCCCAGTTTATTGCACTAAGATCATCTCTCAACCGTTGGAAATTTGCCTTCCTGAAGTTTAGTGTCCTTGTGGCCCCTCTACTACACGTCTTAGTAAAGGATACTTGAAAGCTTATTAAGTTATGATCACTATTACCCAAGTGACCTCCAACCCGTATATTTGATATGCGGTCTGGCCTGTTGGTTAATATTAGGTTCAGCAGTGCCCCCCTTCTTGTTGGGTCCTGAACCAGTTGTGAAAGGTAATTGTCTCTCATAGTTTTCAAAAACTTATTACCTTTGCTGGAACTGCAGGTTTCTGATCCCCAATGTATTTCAGGGTAGTTGAAGTCCCCCATAATAATGACTTCTCCCTGAGTCGCTGCTTCATCTATTTGCTTTATGAGGATATTCTCCTCCACTTCCATTATTGTTGGAGACTTATAACAAACCCCTATCCGTAATTTATTATTTTTTCCCCCTCCCCTTATCTCCACCCACAGGGACTCTACATTTCCATTAGATTCACCTATATTATCACGCAGGATGGGTTTTAAGGATGATTTTACGTACAAACATACACCTCCTCCTCGCCTATTTGTACGGTCATTTCTGAACAGACAATAGCCCTGTAAATTAACAGCCCAGTCATGGCTCTCGTCCAGCCAAGTCTCCGAAATCCCCACCATGTCATAATTATTTTCCAACAAAATCAATTCTAATTCCTCCATTTTGTTGGTGAGGCTTCTGGCATTAGTGAACATGCACTTTATGCATCTCTCTTTACCTCTCTTCCTTCCTACTAGATTGTCTGTTCTAACCCCACCCCCCATGCCACCCCCAATTTTATTACTTGTGCCCAGGTTACTGTTTACACTATCTTCCCCTCCTATACAATGAATACCCTCCCCCCCAATCCCTAGTTTAAACACTCCTCCAACCTTCTAGCCATTTTCTCCCCCAGCACAGCTGCACCCTCCCCATTGAGGTGCAGCCCGTCCCTAGCATAGAACCTGTAGCCAACAGAGAAGTCGGCCCAGTTCTCCAGGAACCCAAACCCCTCCTTCCTACACCAATTTCTGAGCCACTTATTTATCTCCCTAATCTCCCGTTGCCTCTCTGGTGTGGCACGTGGTACAGGCAGTATTTCAGAGAATACTACCTTGGAGGTCCTTGCCTTAAGCTTGCAGCCTAATTCCCTGAAATCATCTTTAAGGACCTTCCACCTACCTCTAACTTTGTCATTTGTGCCAATGTGCACCATGACCGCTGGGTCCTCACCAGCCCCTCCCAGTAATCTGTCAACCCGATCAGCGATGTGCCGGACTCGAGCGCCAGGTAGGCAGCACACTGTTCGACGATCCCTGTCTTTGTGACAGATTGCCCTATCTATTCCCCTAATAATTGAGTCCCCCACTACCAGCACCTGTCTGGCCTGCCCTACTCTCCTGTTTTCCCCCTTACTGGAGCAGACACTCCTCTGGCTTTCAGAGGTCATGCCCTGCTGCAGCAGTGCTATCCCTGAACTTACACCCCCCTCATCTGCCAACATAGCAAATTTATTGGGGTGTGCCAGATCAGGACTAGCCTCCCTGGCACCCTTCCCTCTACCCCGCCTTCTAACTGTCACCCAGCTAGCTACCTCACGGTCCTGCAGCTCCATACTACCATCCTCCCCCACATCTATCCCATTGAGCAGCTGTTCAGTGAGCAGCAGACTCCTTTCCATATTGTCTATGGATCTCAGCGTTGTCATTTGTTCATTTAGATCCAGTATCTGGGCTTCCAAATGCATAACGTACTCACATCTCACACAGCAGTATGAACCCTCGATCGGCTGGTCAAGGAATGCATACATGTGGCAAGATGTACACTGGATGGCATTGCCAATCATGGAGCTAATTTCCTAATGGGGATTGCACCAGACAGAAATGATAAGTAAAAAGAAATGCAAAGTATTAACAAAATACAACCAGCAATTCAGTAAATCCTCCCTTCCAAACTCCCTGAATCCAAAGTCACTGAATCACAAGTCACACACTTACTTCTGTCGCACTTGCTCTGTCACACTTAGCTCGCGGTCACACTCGCTAGAAAATCAGATATAAAGAGGGGTTTTTTTGTTTTTTTTTTCCCCTTAGCAGAAAATCAGCCTGTATCTCAGTGTACTTCCAAAGGTACAGCGCCAGAAAATGGCGCTTCAATGAATGCGCCATTTTCTGGGGTGGCTGCAGGCTGCAATTCGCAGCATGGGGGGCCCAAAACACTTGGGCCTCTCCATGCTGCGGATTCCAGCCCCCAGCTGCCTAGTTGTACCTAGCTGGACCAAAAATATGGCGGAGCCCCACGCCATTTTTTTTTCTAGAATTAGTCCTAGAAAAATATGAAAATGGGCTTCGCTGTATTTGTGGTTGCCAGCCAGGTACAACAAGGCAGCTGGGGGTTGCTGGCAGTCCGTAGCTGCCAAGTTGTACCTGGCTGGACCAAAAATATGGCAAAGCCCTACATCATTTTTTTTTTATTACTTCTACCAATAAAATGACAAGGAGCTTTGCCTTATTTTTGGTTGCAAGCCAGGTACAACTTGGCAGTTGGGGGGCTATAATCCTCATCGTGGAGAGACCCAAATGTTGTGGCCCCCCCACGCTGCAAACTGCAACCCACAGCCACCCCAGAAAATAGCACATTAGAGGCGCCATTTTCTGGTACTGTACCTCAACTCTTCCAGTTGCCCTTGTGCTGGTGGCAATGCTGGTGGCACACAGGAGCACTCTATACGCGATATGGTGTCCGCTAACAAGTTGAATGGAAAATTAGCTCCAATTATTAGCAGACACCATGTCGCGTATGGAAAGCCCCTGTGTGCCTAAACATTGGAGCTCCCCCACAAGTGACCCCATTTTGGAAACTAGACCCCCCAGGGAACTTATCTAGATGGGTGATGAGCAGTTTGAACCCCCAGGCGCTTCACAAATTGATACATAAAAATGAGAAAGTATTTTTTTTTTCCACAAAAAACTTTTTTCATTTTTGCAGATCAATTTGTCAAGCTCCTGGGGGATCAAAATGCTCACTGTGCATCTAGATACGTTCCTTGGGGGGCCTAGTTTCCAAAATAGGGTCGCTTGTGAATGGAAAATTAGCTCAAATTGTTAGCGGACACCATGTTGCGTTTGGAGAGCCCCTGTTTGCCTAAACATTGGAGCTCCCCTACAAGTGACCCCATTCTGGAAACTAAGACCCCCAGGGAACATATCTAGATGGGTGGTGAGCATTTTGAACCCCCAGGTGCTTCACAAATTCATCCGTAAAAATGAAAAAGTACTTTTTTTTTTCACAAACATTTGAAGTTGTTGGGCAATTTCTCCTGAGTACACCGATACCTTATATGTGGTCATAAACCACTGTTTGGGCGCACGGCAGGGCTCAGAAGGGAAGGAGCGCCATTTGACTTTTTGAATGGAAAATTAGCTCCAAAAGTCAAATTGCGCTCCTTCCCTTCTGAGCCCCGCCGTGCGCCCAAACGGTGGTTTATGACCACATATGAGGTATCTGTGTACTCAAGAGAAATTACCAAACACATTTTAGGATCCATTTCATCCTGTTGCCCATGTGAAAATGAAAGAATTGAGGCTAAAAGAACATTTTTGTTGGAAAAATTAAAATGTCCATTTTTTTTTCTACTTTGCTTTAGTTCCTGTGAAGCACCTGAAGGGTTAATAATCTTCTTGAATGTAGTTTTGAGTAGCTTGAGGGGTGCAGTTTTTGGAATGGTGTCACTTTTGGGTGTTTTCTGTCATGTACACCCCTCAAAGAGACTTCAAATGTGATGTGGTCACTAAAAAAAACGGTTTTTAAATTTTGGTTGAAAAATGAAAAATTGCTCATGAACTTTGAACCCTTATAACTTCCTAACAAAAAAATTTAGTTTCTCCAAAATTGTGCTGATGTGAAGTAGACATGTGGGAAATATTATTTAATAAATACTTTGTGTCACATAACTCTCTGGTTTAGCAGAAAAAAAATTCAAAATTTGAAAATTGCTAAATTTTCAACATTTTTGCCATATTTTTTATTTTTTTTACAAATAAACGCAAACATTATTGACCTAAATTTAATACCAGCACGAAGCCCAATATGTCACGAAAAAACAATCTCAGAATCGCTAGGATCCGTTGAAGCGTTCCAGAGTTATTACCTCATAAAGGGACACTGGTCAGAATTGCAAAAAATGCCAAGGTCTTTAGGGTCAAAATAGGCTGGGTCCTGAAGGGGTTAAAGATATGTTTTCTAAATATCTCCCATCCCCTGAGTATGTTATCCTCCAAATCATCAGTTTGAGTAAGCTTTTAACCTTTAAATACTTGTCTTGATCCTTCCAACTACGTTATATGTCCCTCATCTTTATCTAGTATATAAAGCTGAATGTGTGTATGTATGTGTGTGTGTATGTATGTATGTATATCCGGGATTGGCATCTACACCGTCGCAACTATAGCCACAACATTTTGCACAGTCACACGTCTGGACCCCGAGAGCGTCATAGGCTATGTTGTGAGGCGAAATTTTAACCCTGCGCGTTCCAGTTCACCAAACAATTTTGCCCCTATCTACATAATGGGGAAAACGTGAAAGGAAAAGTGTAGGAAGAAAATCGACAGCTGCCAGCTACAGCCACAAAATTTTGCACAGTCACGTCTGGACTCCGGGAGCGTCATAGGCTATGTTGTGAGTCGAAATTTTAACCCCGCGCGTTCCAATTCACCAAACAATTTTGGCCCTATCTACATAATGGAGAGAAAGTGACAGTTATCAGTTGACAGTTGTGAATGAGAGGGGCTTAATGACAGCACCAAAGACTAACAGCATATACCAGCATATAGTCACTAAGGTGGGGCCCTGAAATGGAATATTCACCACGCACGGGGACATGGATAAACACCACATGCACACAAAGAGTAACAGCTAAGGTGGAGCCCCAACATTGCATACTCACCACACACCCGAACACAAACACACACACACCGCAAAGAGACACACACCACACAGACACTCCCCCACAGGGACACACACACACACATATGCACCCTATAGGGACACATGCACTCACCCCACAGGGACACACACACCACAGGGACATACACACATACACACCCCACAGGGACACAGAGACACACACATACCCCACAGGAACACACAGAACCCATAGGGATGGACACACACCACAGAGACACCCCTCCCCCCACAAGGACACACACCACAGGGACACCCCTCCCCCCCAAAAGGACACACACCACAGGGACCCCCCCACAGGGACACACGCACACCACTGGGACACACACACACCCAGGGACACACACACCCCAGGGACACACACTCCACACAGACAGACACAGGTATGCACAGATCGCCTCACACAAATCGATTCATACGTCTGGTATCTTTAATTTCCAAAAATAAACATCTGATTAAAAACAGCCAATGTGCAACACAGGTGCCATATAGGGAATTAAGGCAGATGTCAGTCACATGAGCTGTCTATTATGTGTATGTGTGAGGTAAAATATACTGCCCGGCCGGGGGAGGGAGATTTATTAGGCTGCCTATAGCAACCAATCAAAGCTCAGCTTCTATTTTCCTACAGGTCATTTATATGACATATTCAAATTCTATTTTGTTATAGCGAACAGCAGTTATTTATTAACCCGGGCGTAGCCGGGGACTATAGCTAGTATATATATATATATATATATTAATATGAGATATTGATGTCATTAATATCTGTATACACCAGACCGTCCCATACATTAGTGACACATTCATGAGAAACGTCTCTCAACTGCCGCAAAACATGGAACTGCAGCTGCCCATACTGTAACACATGTGTGGCTGGCAGATTATATTTCTCCATTACCTCCAGCCCCCTCAACCAGCATCTTTCAGTCACGTGTAGTAAGTCTCCCAACCTTAGTATTCCCTTATCCAGCCATTCTTTAAATGAAATATTTTCTCTTCCCAGCTTAACTCCAACATGAGCCCAAGGGTTTAGGTGTTTCCAGACCTTCCACGCCAATTGGAGGTTTTTTTTAACCGCTTTCCAACATATCGCCGTACCCGGAATATCAATACATTTTTCAGGAATTGCGGCACGTCAGACCAAGAAGCATGGAGAAGGCTATCCGGGTCCCATGGCCTACAAAGTTCCACCTCATCCTCATAGTTAGAATGTTTGCTTGATTTTTTTAGCCAATCCAATGCATGGCGTAGGAGACAAGCCAGGTTATATCCCCTAATATCCGGGAGCCCTAACCCTCCCCTATCTTTGGAAAGCATTAGTGTATGGCTCTTTATTCTTGCCCACCTTCCTTTCCAGAGGAATCTTGAGAATGCTGTGTTTAACCTCCTGACATCAGTATGACGCAATAAGAGGAGAATTGTCTACAATGGATATAACAACCTTGCGAATCTGATCATCTTTATCAGGTGGCATCGTCCCATTAGAGACAGTGGTAGATTTTTCATCCTTCTAACTCCCTCTTAATCTTGGTGATTAGTGGGCCATAGTTCAGGGAGTACAAATAGACCCCTAAGTATTTGATATGATCCCGTTTTACCTTAATGCCGCCTATCTGCTTAGTCTCCCCCTCACTAGATATATTTTGCCAGTTTTCTCCTAATCTTAGCAATTCACATTTACATTTATTTAATTTAAAGCCCGAGAAGGAGCCATAGACTTCCGGTCTAGCAGTTTTATAAGTGAAATTCCTGGTGGTGTAAATGTTTTATAAACTATTTTCTTGGCAAGTGTCCCCCACAACCCCAGTCCTCAGGCGCTACTCATAGGGCATGTTTTCAGGTTCTTAGTATTGTACAGGTCATAATGTAATTACCTGCACAGGTGATGATTACAACATCTGTGAAATATTAAGGAAAACGTGAAAAACTGCACTGATGGTGGGTCCTGAGGACTGGAGTTGGGGAACACTGTTCTAGAGGTTTCTTTTAGCAATATCCCTAGTGGTGGTCTGGAGATTTTCCAAATAATTTTTCTGGCAGTCTAAAAGTTTTCATAATTATTAGAAAGAATAGGATTTGATCTGTCACTAAACATTCTATGGAATTACACTCTTACACTCTGTATAAGACCCACTGAGCAAGACGCACACAACTCTGTGACAGCTGTGACCACCCCATTAGATTTCACAGTGTATTAATATACACTGCGAAATCTAAATTAAACAAAACCAAATGTATGTAAAATAAAAAAGAATGAAATACTTACCTGTCCGACGCCTTTTCCCTGGTGTCCGGTGGCGAGGCCAGGCGATGTGTGTTCTGCCAGGACCTGCCGTGATGTCAGAGGGGCGTTCCCGGCGCTGATTGGCCATTCACGGTCATGTGATACATATCACATGATCGCGAGTGGCCAATCAGCGCCGGGAACGCCCCTCTGACATCACGGCAGGCTCTTGCAGGACACACATCGCCTGGCCTCGCCACCGGACACCAGGGAAAAGGCGTCGGACAGGTAAGTATTTCATTCTTTTTTATTTTACATACATTTGGCTTTGTTTAATTTAGATTTCGCAGTGTATATCAATACACTGCGAAATCTAATGGGGCGGTCACACCTGTCACAGAGGGGAGGAGGAAGCAGGATTCTTCCTCCCCTCTGTGATATCACTTGCGCTTTCTGGAATAAAGAAAGCACAGTGTGTGAAAGCCCTTGTGTATTTTATTGTGCTTTTTTGTACGGCCGAAAATCGCGGCAAAAAGTGTGTGCAAAAAAGCGCAACAAAATACGCAAATGTGTGAACGGAGCCTTATACTGTTTTATACCTATTTATTTTTTTTATAGTCACACAACAATCAACAATGGCTACAAATAGATTTCCTTGTGACAAAAAAAATTACTGGAATTATGACACAAGGGGCCAGATCTTTTCCAAGCGAGCTCTATGTGAAGTCTTATGTTGTCCAATACAGCAACAATGGAAAGGACTGGAAATCCTACATGGACACTTCCACATCAATGGATAAGGTAACTATGGATTTGGATGAAATCTACAGAATGACAGAGTTTATGGGTTTGACCGTTCTTCTTGTCAATACAGTTCCTATACACTCTGCTACCGTCAATACTGTTCACTAGGAATATGGTAAGGACCAGTTATTTCACACATTTTCAGATGGAAAAACAGAGGAGTTAGAATAAAAATATGCTCCAGAACTGTTGGTTTATGGGACCTGCATGTATTTACTAAAACAGGCATATCCAGCAATGACCAGATCTAAGAACGACGCAAAATACAGTGCCTTGAGGAGCCATCACATGAGCACGCAAACCTCTTTGATTGAGCCATCCACTACACTGAAACAACCATAAAAGAAACGAGATGCCCCAACAGTGAGATCTGTGTGCATAAGATGTCTTTACAACTGTTTGTGTGGATGCAGGATTCTGTTCAGACAGTCAAAACACAGAAGGAATAGGGGCACCAATGCTGCCGGCTTATTGGAGAGAACGCTCTGGAGCTTCCGGTGTTCGGCCAGGTGGTGCCCGTCACTAGGCAACATACAATATAATCTTGAAATAAGGAAGACGGCACTCACCGGTCTGTTGCTGTGCTTTCATTCAGGGTGCAGTACTGCACCCTGAATAAAAGCACAGCAACAGACCTGTGAGTGCCGTCTTCCTTATTTCAAGATTATTCTGTTCAGACAGGGTTCGCTACTAGGGATGAGCGAGTATATTCGCTACTATTCGGTATTCACTGAATAGTAGTGGTATTCGGGCTACTCGCTACTCTCCGAGTACTCATGTGTATTTATAGATACACTGCGAAAGTAGCCTAAAAGTGAGTACAAGTTGTTAAAAAATAATAAACTTACATACTTACCTTCCGACGCCTGCATCAGGATCGGCAGAGAAGACATCCGATTGCTGGACAAGGACCTGTCACTACAAGCCAATCAGATGGCTGGTAGCGATCTGGCCAATCAGATGGTGCCACTTCACAACCACGTGATCGCTAGCGGCCACCTGATTGGCCAATTTGCAAGGTCCTAGATGTACTATCAGGACCTTGCAAACTGGCCAATCAGGTGGCCGCTAGCGATGACGTAGTTGTGACGTGGCGCCATCTGATTGGCCAGATCGCTACCGGCCATCTGATTGGCTGGCAGTGACAGGTCCTTGTCCAGCGATCGGATGTCTTCTCTGGCAGTCTCGATGCAGGCGTCGGACAGGTGAGTATGTAATTTTAATATTTTTTAACAACTTTTATTCACTTTTAGCCTACTTTCGCAGTGTATCTATAGATACACTGCGAAAGTATTCGTACTCTCTATACTCGCAACAAGTAGCGAGTACCGGTACCTACTCGTTGCGAGTATAGCGAGTACGAATATTAAGGTACGCTCATCCCTATTCACTACCTGAAAATATTCTAGACAATGAAGACAAGGATTAGAAGGGTTGTCCATCCCTCAGGAAGTTTTCAGAAAACCCTACAGCTATGTATTTTACCATTGGATGAATACACACCGTTTGTTCAGTAGTCATGTGGCAGCAAGTATGTGATTTTCATAGTTGTGGACGGTCACGTGCCACTTAGAATCTCAGATGTTTCTCAATAGAAAGATGTGGCTGTGACCATAGTTGGCATGTGACCACAATGGTGCAAATCACACACTGAAGAACCCTTTCAAATGGCAAGTGGAGGTGAATTCTAGAGGTGTGTATATTACACTTTGTTGAGATTCAGCAAGCTCATGAGCCTGAATAAGGTTTTACCAGGGGTGGGCAACCACTTTAATACACTGATTGGAGGCTTTTTATAGGGCTACATCATCCCTATGACTGTGTACTTAGTTTAATTTTTGTTTTGGGTGGGAGGGGGTGACAGACTCCCTTTAATCATGCCTCCTCTCTACTCCTAGGTATATATCAGTCCTCCAGATCTCTATGCTACAGTTGTGACATTTGCTTAAATGGAATCTATAGCTTCTTGCTATCCCATCTGAAAGCAGCATGTGGGGCAGAGACACTGATTCTAGTGATATGTCAATTACTGGGCTTCTTGCTACAGGTTTGATAAAGTTGCTGTTTTATCTGCTGTAAATGTACAAGTTCTCTAAATGCTGAGCTGTTGGAATATGTTTAGTGCAACAACTCCATTCCTGTGTATGTAAGTGTTCTATTGCTAGGTTTGTGTATTATCTATGAAGTTAGATAAAAAAAAAAATCTCCCAGAGGTTCACACACAAGAAAGACCATGTGACTGTAACCAGTTTCCTGTGTCTGTGCATGAGAGGAGAAGCAGCCTGCTGATGCTGCACAGAGACACTTATGATATGTTTATTACAGATTCCACAAAGCCTATCATATCTGTACCTGTTTATTGCTAATTAATGCTCTGCTCTGTTGTCAACACGCTTGAGAGTATCCTGAATGATCTGCTGCCAACATGAGCCCTGTATGACCCCCGCCCAGAGCACTGATTAATAGCTTTAAATATACACTGTGTGCCAATCAACGTTGGGAGTGGGGTCTAGGTTATGAATATTTAGGTCAACATGACAGCAGATTTACTGGTTCTTGAATGATAATCTTCTGCTGATAAAACTGTAGTTTTATTAAGATTACAGCAAGAAGCTGAGTAAGTGACATAAGTAACATCGCTGGAATCAAGGTCCCTGTCTCTACACAATGCTGCCGTCAGGTTAGGTGGCTGAAATCATTAAGATGCGGATTTTTACTTATAAGGTTGCTTTCACATTGCGTTGTCCTACATGTTCAGTGGGGTTACGTCCGAATCCCCTGCAAAATGGTATTCAGACATATGCGCCGATGGAACCATGGACTTTACCGGTGTAGATGGTGTGATCGTGTGCACTGTCATACACCATTTTTGGAAGTATACATCTACTGCAGACAGACACCCAGGCTCAGTCTACTAAGTCTGGGTGTCTGCCTGCAGTAGACATATACTTTTAAAATGGTGCAATGGCCTCATCGGTGCATACATCCAAATCCTGTTTGGCGGAGGGTTTGGGTGTAAACCCCAACAAGATTACTGAAAAGATAGTAGAACACAATGTGAAAGCACCTTTAATTACACAATCACAAAGATTGTGGTTGAACATTTATCAGTATATTTAAAAAGGATTATAATCTAAAATGCATTCTACCATTGCTATTTCAGATATTCAAAGGTAACAGCAACACCTATGGATATGCCAAGAATGAATTCAATCCACCCATATTTTCACGATATCTGAGGATAATTCCAAAAGTTTGGAATCAGGGCATTGTAATGAGGCTTGAAGTCTACGGCTGTGATATATAAATCAGCACTGTTTGTACTGGTTTTTATGGTGCCATCAATTAGTTACCAGAATTGAAGTTTTCTGTACTCCAGAAACTCAGCTAGACAATTGTTTGACTTTACAGGGAATTGAGAGTTTTGAACATGTTTCCAATTTGTTTTATTTTATGTTTAGTCTATTATTTATAACTTTTGTTCAAAACTTTATTATTATTATATCCATGCTTCCTTTTAAAAAAGCGTATTATTCATTTGTGTCAATTTTTCTACATCTAAAAGCCATCCAATATTTCTGTACAACTATAGACTTCAGTGACTTTCTGTAACCATTTGTACTGAGGACATTTTGGTAATAAACCAAAAGCGTATTCTGCAATTAAAAAATGCTATTATATATGACTGTGGTTTCATTCTAGTATACACCATGTACGGTATACAATATTTAGGCAAATCAGTTTTTTGACCAGTTCACTATGCAAGATGGATGTGAGTCCATGTTACTGTTCAGGTTTAGAGGTAAAAAAAAGCAAGATGGTGATTAAAATGCCAGCATTATTCTTACTGAGGACCGCACGCTTTTCCTTCTGGGCTGCTCAATAGAGTGACCGGATCTCATATGGGGGGGAAAAAATGTCGGAATCTTGTTAGTCTGGCCCCACAAAACAATTCCAGTTTCCAGATATTCCAAAATTTGAGCTCGATCAAACGTCGTTAACCCGTGCCGCTCGTCGCTCAAAGTTTGAAAAAATCCAAATTTTTGGCCAAAAAGCTGACATATGGAGCCATAACTCCAGAACAGTAAATAATAAAAACACGCTTAATATCTCAAAAGAAAGCTAATGTTGTTCTTCAAAATTTATATTTTATACATAATTGTTATTTTAAGTCAAACTGAGTTACAACAGCTTTTAGCCCCAAGAACGTGACCTGGTACCAGTAGGAGCATACTTCGTATATTTTGTTATTAAGTGATAAATTTTGGGGTTTTTTGGTATGTTTTTGAATTTAAAGTAGAAATATAATAAAAAAACAAGTAATACTGATAAGTCTAATGACATTTTTTATTTGAAAATATAAAAATGAGGTGTATAATACATACAAAACAGACACAGAAAAGATACAGACGTAGTACCTACATGAGTTGATAATTTTACATAGTTATCTAATCTATTCTAGAGCTTTTGTTAAAGTAGTTTTTGAAACGTCAGAATATAATGCTCGGCATCTGCTTACAACTTGCAGGACATATTGCTTTTGTTCTTCATCTTTTGTCAGAAGGTTGTTAAAGTCGGTTATTAATTTAACACCACGCTCAGCCATATCATTAACTACTTTTAATGTTTTGACAATTTTCAATCCTTCTTGGAAGTCATTATTTTGAGGCCCGGTGTTTGGATTTTGTCTTAGGAAATCTGTTTTTATATTAAATCGATCAAAGAATGTAAACGTTTCTTTGGTAAGTAAATTTACTTGGGTGCAGTACCACTATGGTGACCAGACTGCAGGGGTGCCACAACATCACTTCCTCCTACTCTTTTGGGGGAAAATTGCCACCGAAAACAAACTGGCACTAAAAATCACCGCCACAAAACGTGGAAAAATATGCCTGCGCAAAACAACTGCTAAATGCGGTGTGTGAACGTAGCCTTATTGCTGTGTTTTTACCTAGGTTTTATGTAAATGGTTGCTGATTTAATCCTGAGCTTTTGATTCCCAGCAAAACCTATGTGATTCAGGCAAGGCTACCACTAAGAATTTCAGGGCCCCTAACGGGCAAAATTTTGTGGTTCCCTTGGGTTTCCCTTGAGGCTCTGCCCAGGCCCCACCCCAGCTTCACCTCCACCCCAGCTCGCCTCCAGAACCTTCCACAGTAGCAATGCCCACTCTAGAAAAACTCCATTTCTGCACTTCTTCCCCACCACACACACACACAGGGCCGGCGTTAGGGGCAGGCATCCTAGGCATTTGCCTAGGGCCCCCAAGCTTCAGAGGGCCCCCTGGCCCGGCCGGATGATAGCCGGCGCGGCGGCGCCGCGGCCGCTTGCAGACAGTGCTCTGCACCGCGCTCCGGCTTCATCCGGCTTGACCGGCGCCGGGCGCAGCCGCAGACACAGTCGTCACAACAGGAAGCAGCCAGGAAGAAGTCGGAGCGCGGTGCAGACTGGCGAACAGCGGCAGCGAGTAAGTATGATGATGTGTATGTCTTCTTTTACAGGGAGGGGAGGAGGGGGCCCCTGTACACAGTCACCAGCAGTGGCCTGGGGCCCTGTATACACCACCACTGGGCCCTGGGGCCCTGTATACACCAGCAGTGGGCCCTGGGGCCCTGTATACACCAGCAGTGGGCCCTGGGGCCCTGTATACACCACCACTGGGGCCCCTGTATACACCACCACTGGGGCCCCTGTATACACCATCACTGACTGGGGCCCTGTATACACTACCACTGGGGCCCCTGTATACACCATCACTGACTGGGGCCCTGTATACACCACCACTGGGGCCTCTGTATACACCATCACTGACTGGGGCTCTGTATATACTCCAACGGGGCCCCTGTATACACCACCACTGACTGGGGCCCTGTATACACCACCACTGACTGGGGCCCTGTATACACCACCACTGACTGGGGCTGCCTGTATACACCACCACTGACTGGGGCTGCCTGTATACACCACCACTGACTGGGGCTGCCTGTATACACCACCACTGACTGGGGCTGCCTGTATACACCACCACTGGGGCTGCTGTATATACTGCTGGGGCCTGTATATACCACTGGGGAGGCTGCTGTAATACTGCTGGGGCCTGTATATACCACTGGGGAGGCTGCTGTATACCACTGGGGCTTGAGTATATTCTGCTGGGGCCTGTATATACAACTGGGGAGGCTTCTGTATACCACTGGGGCTGCTGTATATACTGCTGGGGCCTGTATATACCACTGGGGAGGCTGCTGTAATACTGCTGGGGCCTGTGTATACCACTGGTGAGGCTGCTGTAATACTGCTGGGGCCTGTGTATACCACTGGGGAGGCTGCTGTAATACTGCTGGGGCCTGTATATAGCACTGGGGAGGCTGCTGTATATACTGCTGGAGCCTGTATATAGCACTGGGGAGGCTGCTGTATATACTGCTGGGGACTGTATATACCACTGGGGAGGCTTCTGTAATACTGCTGGGGCCTGTGTATACCACTGGGGCTGCTGTATATACTGCTGGGGCCTGTGTATACCACTGGGGCTGCTGTATATACTGCTGGGGCCTGTGTATACCACTGGGGCTGCTGTATATACTGCTGGGGCCTGTATACCACTGGGGAGGCTGCTGTAATACTGCTGGGGCCTGTATATAGCACTGGGGAGGCTGCTGGATACCACTGGGGCTGCTGTATATACTACTGGGGCCTGTATATACCACTGGGGCTGCTGTATATACTGTATACAACTGTACGGGTACTATTTTTATTTCATAGTTTGGGGCCCCACTCTCAATCTCGCCTAGGGCCCCACTTGGTCTAAAACCGGCCCTGCCCGTGCCCACGCTCAGCACTCTCAATTAAGCCATCCACCTTCTGCATTATTGCTGCAGCCATCCCGAACCTCAGAGAAAAAGTTAGCTCTATAATGCAGTATGTGTGTGTGGCACTTCACCGGGTAGGCCGCCACCAGAGATACTGCACTCCTCCATTAGCAGAAGAGCTGTGCCTCTGTTCACCAGGTACTGGGATGGTGCAGTTGAGCTTCTCACACACACACACACACACACAACACTTAGGACCCCGGGATGGTGGGTGGACCCGGAGGGAGGATCCAAGTGTAGCCGGGAGGAGAAGAGAAGAGTTGAGGAGAGAAAGGAGTGGAGTAGAAGTCGGGAGTGTAGGAGCGGTGTGGTGTTGACTCCCGTGGGCTGGAGCATGACCAACTCGCTCCGGGAGGGAAAGATCGACAGGTGTGGAGAAAGAAGGGAGCCCTTGGGGTAAAGAACAAACCATAGATCCGTCCCGTATCTGGCGAGACAGACAGGCTGGTGGACGACACAGGGACGACCCAGCCCTGAACACGGCGCAGATGATGCAGGCCTGAACCGTTGAACCGGAGGCCCCAAGTTCCTAAAGGGGAGCTGTGTCCGAACACCCAACACAACTTGGAGAAGGCGGCCGAACTAGGGAGCAGTATCCGGAAGGGGTACAAATGAGCACCCGTGGATGTCGGTACCTAAGCTCTTTTTGTGGAGGCGCTGAGAGCAGTGGCGAGACTAACTTATAGCGCTGAGGGACCACCAGAGACAGAAACACCTAATAAGAGAGAAAGGAACACCAACAGAGGCTCGACTGCACTGTCCCGGTTCTGGAGACAATGCTGAACCGAAGGTTGGCAAAGGAAGTACCTGGCAACCATGTTGAAACAACTGAGTAAAAGAAACAGAACTCCAGCTGTGGTGTGAGACTTTTCTTAGCGGCAACCACCAGCTGCAGAGGCCGCACCAGACACCAGGGTGCTGATGACCAAATGACCATCTGCCAAGGTACGAACTGAGTCCTCCATCCTACTGCCCTGGGGACTGCGCTCTGCCTGTGGGGAGCGAAACCATCCAAGCTGCCTGTCACCGTCCACAGAGGTTCTGAAGCAGCGGCAGCAGCAAGAAGGGGCTAACCTGGAGGAGAAAGCCTATGTGTGAAAGAGTTTGGTACCCAACCCGGTGGAGCTGCACCGAGGAGTAGTTGTAGACTTCCTTCTTTGGGATAGCTGGTGGTTCATAAAGGAGTATGGCTTGGAGCAGGAGGTTTTCGTCAGCAGAAGAGACGTTGAGTCGTACCTCCCAAAGGGACACTCCGCTGCGGAGAGGAGGTTGGCTACACCCGGTGTATGGGATGGCGAGGCTGGTATGCTTTGCGGGTGTACAAGATCCTGCAGCCTCGAGCCCCATATGCAGAGCCGGCTGAACTTTCGAGTGGGGAGGACGGTTTACGGGCAAGCGTCTCTTACCCATAAAGTAAGACCTGGAAAGTCAGTGTAAATAGTGGTTAGAATGTTGAATTGTGTACATATTGTATGCAACTGGTTAGTTAGCTACCAGGAAGCTGTAAAAATGTAAATTGTAAAATGTGTATAGTTAACCCGCCATGATCGCTGTATAGTCGGGCGGAGGAATTTTGACAAAGAACTGTTTTTGAATCCGGTAGAGGATGCTGCCCATTGAGACTGTGGACTTATGGCCATTTTACACGCGGCTACATTTCTAGCTTATCCACAGGTAACTTACTGGCTGCAGTGAAATCATGGAGACATTATTCCATTTGTACACAGCAACAAGATAGAACCATGTCTCCATGATTTCACTGCAGCCAGTAAGCTACCTGTGGATAAGCTAGAAATGTAGCCGCGTGTAAAGTGGCCATTAGTGTTTTTATGAGCACTTTTTACGATTTTGTTTCACGGACACTTTATTTTTTATTTTTCGCTATGACGACTGTGAAGGACTGGACTGTATTTTGCAACATTCAAGCATAAGTGCCTCTTAAAAGGGAAGAAAAGTGATGAGTAATGTTATTGTTGTTGGGAAAAAAAAACCTTTTTGTGAGTGTCAGTGTTACTGGGTTGCTAGGGGACGAGCTGACCTTTGCCAAGGGCGAATGTGTACCCACTGGGTAGGCCGCCACCAGAGGTACTGCACTCCTCCATTAATGAGATTTGCAGGATTTCTGAGTGGAATTTGGAAAGAGTTACATTTAGCATTACAAGAAGGGTCTGGGTTAGGGGAGAGATCTCCTGCAACTAACAGAGGACAATACAAAGAGTGAGCAGATGTTAAGTGATTTGTGACAGCATCTCTTGTGTTGTATAGTGGGAGTGAATTAATTTTTTTGGTATAAGAATGTGAAAAGAGCATGAGAGCTGTGTACAGGAGAAAGGAGGAGAGAAGAACTGATAACAGATAAAGTGCACAAAGTATGTGATAGGGTGGTAGATATGAGGGATTGAAGCAGCTAGAAGATAAATAATACAAATACATTTGGTGAAAACATTTTGCACCACAAATTACCTAGAAACAAGTTTGTTTTAGTGTCCATCTTGCCACCTTACCCCACAGGACAGACATATGAAGGATACAGGTTATTGTAGTCACATGCAAAACACAACCAGTACTTGCCAGATATTCCTGCAGCTATTTTAATGTTGCTGTATGCCTCTTGGTTGCCTCCTGGACTAATTTTTCTTTGTGTCTTTTCACCAGTTCTGAGAGACTTCTAGTTTTAGGCAATGGAACAACAGGACAAAGTGCTGGTTATCCGCGCTGCTGAAAAGAAGAACCAGGACCCGAGAAGTCTGGTGCAATGGTACTTCTTTATTCCAATGCATTTCGGAGCAACCTCTGCTCCTTCCTCTGGGATGTTATCCCTGAGGAAGGAGCAGAGGTTGCTCCGAAATGTCCTGTTGTTCCAGTCATATGCCATATTGCACGTGGAAGTATGGATCCAGCAACAGCTGTATGAGCGCAGATACTGGTTGGGGGTTTACACAACCTGATCAGGTGAGCAAATTTCAATGGGCAATCGCCCCTCTCTGCCACGAGATAAGACCCTATGCGCTCTTTTGTCTCTCACATTTCTAGATAGTTCTAGGCAATGTCACTGTAGTGCCAGACTTATGTCACATTTTAATGACTATCTTCACAGTGTTTTGTACCTTCTCATCACTGATAGTTTTAATTAACGAGTTCCCTTTGCTGTGTTATAAGTGTGGCGCCCTGCTCACGCAGGTAGCCACAGACTTCCCTAATGCACAGCTAGGTTTCCACAGCAGGTACCTACTACATGCAACACCTTCCACCCCGGCACAGTAGGGGGAGCTCTACTCACCGACTTTAGGTGAGTTCCCCTATAAATACTGCTGCTGGGGGAGGAGTTAGTTAGAGTGTGCAGACGCTAGGAGAGCTGCGCAGACGTCCTTGTGGTTGGTGCCGCAGGTTATGCCCGAGCCAGTGTCCCAGAGTGGCCCTTCTGACGTCCCGCAAGCCTGAGTGGGGAGAGAAGGCGAGGAGTAGAGAGCTAAAAGGGAGTGAGGAACTAGTGGACGTTCGCCCAAAGACATACCGGACATCGGGAATCCGCACCTGTAGGATACTTCAGAACTACAGAAAACCCCGTCGCACCATGGAGACTTCAATCACTCGGTCTCCCTGTGAGTCCAGAGAGAGGGAGCCAGACACCGCAGTGAGAAATCACAAGGCAGTGATCAGAGAGGGTAACCCGTGGACTGCACAGGAGGAGAGAGCAGAGAGCAGAGACAGGAAGAGAGAGAAGGCCGGTCTGGCTGCATACAGGCTGGGCTTCAGCGACCACAGAGGAACAGAGGAGGCCTTATACCCACTTCTGTGGGGACCCACTGTGCACCTGGTCACCTGTCAGTGCCCTGGACATCTTTACCTGCCGTACCAACAGTAAAAAGGTAAAAGAGAGTTCTGCAGTGTGTGTGCGTCATTCCTCTCCGCTTCCGGTGCCCTTATAGACTGCTCCAACATCCCCTATACTGACTTACAGGTCCACACCAAGCTGTCCCTTTACACTACGGTGCCCCGGAGGAATCGCCCTACCTGTAAGGGGCTTTGCCAACTCAGCCGCACTACCATCTCCCTCCGGCGGACTGTGGCGGTGCTGGTGACCCATCACCAGATACTACAGGTGGCGTCACGTGACAAAAACTCTAATTCCCTGTAAATACACCCTTTTTGAAGTGTCACCCAGGCCACAGGATCAGGCGCTGCCACCCGTGACATCCCTAAAACAACCCACCGAGCCTGATACCCGAGTACCCCAGGGCCTGGGGCTCGTCATAAGTTGTTTACGGACCATGGCTTTTCTGTAAAATGCAAAATCCTACTAGAACAGCTAAACTTTATATAGAACTAATCACAATCACTGTTAATAATGATAACTGTGTACTGACTACTAATGAAATGTTAATTCTGAACACAAACACATTCCCAATTATAAGAGGGAGGAAACTTATGAAACCATATAACTTTAGTTTTGGTATTTTTATTTTCCCCATCAAAATGATTTGATTTTTTTTTCTCATTTTGCACAGGTCATGGGGGACAATAAAGGTGCAAAAAGCTATGAAGTTATTCTATTTTATTATTATTATTGTTATTTTTTTTTTAACGACAAACACCTGGTCTTATAAAGAGGGTTTGTAGGCTTTCCATATCAACTGTAATATATATATATATAAATATATATATATCGACCCAGGGTGTAGGGTACTCAGGTATCAGGCGGCAGAAGGGGTTGACGGTGTCACGGGGAATGGCGGCTGCGCCTGATCCTGTATCCCGGGGGACTGTTCTCTTGAAAAGGGGGATTTATATACAAGCGATTATTTACAAGTCTATAGTTGTCGTGACGCCACCTGCAGTTCCTGGTGAAGTAGCACCAGCGCCGCCACAGTCCTCTGGAGGTCGGTGGCTTTGCGGCTGAGATGGTGTAGTCCTCCCCAGGCAGGACTGGACCTCCAGGGCTGCAATTCTGTGAAAGGAATAAGTTCATAGGAAAGAAGATGCAGCAGAGTCGAAATCGCTTCACTCTGGGTACTTTACTGAGACTTTGGCAGCAATAGTTACAGTTCAGTGCAGTAGATGTTATCAGACAAGTAGCTAACAGGTGGCTGCAAGCAGATCACAGGTAGCCAGATGGAACCCTCAGTGCGTGCCTTCTCTCTTTCAATTCTTCTCTGCTTCCCAGTAGTTTGGTGTGAATTCTGACCCCATAAGGAGGATCTGGCCTCCTGCTGTCTCTCTCTCTCTCTTGCTCCCGTCGGGTAACCTTCTCTTAACACTGCGGTTTTGCCTTGCTGTGTCTGATTCCCTCTTTTGGTTGCTTGAGATTCTGGGCTGTATATAGATATACCCCTAGTTCGTCGGATTCTCTGTGGTCCTTGGAGGATCCCACAAGTGCGGGCTCCGGTGCCCAGTAAGCTGCCGAGGTTGGACTCCTGAAGTCGCTCTCTACCCCAGGCTGGCTGTCTGTGCCTGGAATAGCTTTCCTTCTCCTTGGGTCCTCAGCCGAGGAACCCTCCTTCCTCCCTCAGGCCCACTGCCTGGCTCCTGAGTCCTAGACTGCGACTGACTTGAGCTGAGCTCTCTGACCACTCTAGTTCCCCCTGGAGGTGACTATATCTCCTCCCGGGTTCCCTCCCACCATGTGATCTAGTGTGGGGGTGCTTGTGTATAGGTTCCACCCATCATCCTGTAACCTACTTGCAGCTGGGATATCTGCACCGCTTTTATGGGTGCAGTACCATTCTGTGACGCCTGCTTTGCGGGGCGCCACATATATATACTAGATGGTGGCCCGATTCTAATGCATCGGGTATTCTAGAATATGTATGTAGTTTATTTATGAAGATTTAAGAATAATGCAAAGTGAAGCTGGGTTTAAATCCTGCGCCAATATCGCTGATTGCTGGCAACCGGCCAGGCGCAACCAATCAGTGAAGCGTGGTTGAAATCACGCGCCAATTTGCGGGCGGACTGTCCCTGTTGCTGATTGGTTGTGGGCGGCTGGCCTGACCAATCAGTAACGCAAGATTTGCGTTACAGACAAACAGACAGAAGTAGACAATTATATAGTATAGCAATACCGGTGTGCAGTGGTGCCTGAGTCCGGGAGGGGGCCGGGGGACAGCGGCCAGGTGCGGCCAGGAAGGGACCAGGGAACAGCCGGCAGGAGGGGCCGGGTAAGAGTGGCCGAGTGCGGGCAGGAGGGGGCCGGGGAAGAGCGGGCGGGTAGGGGCTGGAGGGGGCCAGGGGGACAGCGACCGGGTGCGGGCAGGAGAGAGCTGGGGAACAGCGGCTGGGTGTGGGCAGGAGGGGGCCGGGGAAGAGCGGGCGGGTGTGGGCAGGAGGGGGCCGGGGAAGAGCGGGCAGGTGCGGGCAGGAGGGGGCCAGGGGGACAGCGACCGGGTGCGGGCAGGAGAGAGCCGGGGAACAGCCGCCGGGTGTGGGCAGGAGGGGGCGGGGGGGGCCCTCCTGCCCGCACCCGGCCGCTATTCCCCGTCCCCCTCCTGCCCGCAGCAGAGTGCTTAGCAGAGTATACGGTGGCTCAGTGGTTAGCAGAGTATATGGGGGCTCAGTGGTTAGCAGACTTTATGGCGGCTCAGTGGTTAGCAGAGTATACGGCGGCTCAGTGGTTAGCAGAGTATACAGGGGCTCAGTGTTTAGCAGAGTATACGGGAGCTCAGTGGTTAGCACAGTATAAGCTGGCTCAGTGGTTAGCACTGTATACAGAGCCTAAGTGATTAGCACTCTATAGTGGCTCAGTGGTTGGCACTGTATATGGTGGCTTAATAATTAGAACAGTAATGTGGCTCAATGGTTAGCACTGTATATGGTGACTCAGTGGTTAGTGTGGCGCCCCGCAACGAGTGCGTCACAGGAGGATATTGCAGCCATAAATGCAGCAGCAATATTCTCTGACCCAGCAGTCATCTGGTTAACTTAGAGATCCAAACCCTGCATGCAACACTAGTAGAGGGGACTAACCAGGGTCCTGGTGGGCGGAGTGCTAGGGTAGAGTGTAGAAGAAGTTAGTGAGACACAGACTTGGACTTGAAGAAGGAGTAACGTAGGAGCGGGGGCCCTGCACCGCCGTGCAGCCCCCGGGCCGTCACCGGTCGGGTGTTAGCACCTGAGGCCTGAACAACTGGGATCGGGCATCACCAAACACGGGTTCCAAAAGACTCCCGTGCCCAAATTACAGCCGGTTCACTGGTACCGAAGCTGGCAGCAGTTCACCTCTGCTACGCGAACCAAAGAGTGGAGGAGCAGCTTCACAGGAGCACCCCACCACCCGCCAAATTCCAGTCGTCTAACCAGCGGTGTACCCACCGAGGGATCCAAGGCTCCCCAAAACATCCATCACGTATACTTTGGATAGGGCATTGAAGCAGCCTCCCCTTACCCGTTCTGGTATTCCTGGGCGACAACAGCAAACACTTAGCTAGAATGGAGGAACACCACGGATCTCTGAAGGACACCTATCACTGCTGAGTCCACCCGGTCCACTATCCGTTAACTGTATGCCATGTACTGCTTGCTGGTTACAGTAAAGACCCGTTACAGAGACTTACAGTGTCCGTGCTTCCTTAAGACTGCATCCATCCGCACACAAGGTAACCGCAGCTGCCGCAGAACATCTTATGCAGCTCCAGCCTCCGGGGATCACCGCTCAGCCTGTGGGGAGCGTTCCATCTTGCTGCTATCCATCCCCCGGAGGTCTCACAGCGTCGGTAAGACTTACCGAACTACTCATAGGTGGCGTCACAAATAAATTAACCCCTTAATCTGTTCCCTCAAGACGTCTACAACTTTTGATCTGCACTCAACCGGGCCCCACTACCGGCAGGCGCGGTCCACCCGTGACAAGGAGGAAGGAGCTTCAGCCTGTCTAAACCGGAGTCCCCGGCCACAGTGAGTCATTAGCACTGTACAGTGACTCAGTGATTAGCTCTCTATGGTGGCTCAGTGGTTGGCACTGTATATGGTGGCACAGTGGTTAGCACAGTATGGTGGCTCCGTGGTTAGCACAGTATGGTGGCTCAGTGGTTAGCACTGTATATGGTGGCTCAGTGGTTAGCACTCTATATGGTGGCTCAATGGTTAGCACAGTATGGTGGCTCAATGGTTAGCACAGTATGGTGGCTCAGTGGCTAGCACAGTATGGTGGCTCAGTGGTTAGCACTGTATATGGTGGCTCAGTGGTTAGCACAGTATGGTGGCTCAGTGGCTAGCACTGTATGGTGGCTCTGTGGTTAGCACAGTACATATATATGCACACACATACATGCACATACACGCATACATATACTCACACACATGTACACACACATATGGACTCACATACACACCCACATACATACACACACAAACACACATACACACACACACATACACATGCGGCCGCCATCTTTGGACACTAGGGTATACAAAGATTGCAACGGCGTGAGGCATCCCACCGCAAGATTACAGTAATTGCAGGATTATGTTGAAGACAGGGGCGTAACTACATTAGATGCAGGGGTTGCAATCGCACCTGGGCCCTGGAGCTTAGGGGGCCCCAAAAATCCATTGGCATATTAAAAACGACTAATCCTATTTATAATATGCAATAATTGGGGACCCCTTCGGAGCTTTAGCATCGGGGTTCATGAGCTTCAAGTTACTTCGTTGGTCAGAGGGGAACTTGGTGGGAGCTAATAAAGTGGATAACGAGGTGTCTCTGTCTTTTTTTTATGTAATAAAGGATCTCTGTGTGTGTGTTTTTTTTATTTTAAGAAAGTATTGCTAATGGCTGTCTGTCATACTGACGGCTGACATTAGCAATAAGGCTTGACGTTAGCTGTCAAAAATACCTGACATCAAGCCCTTTCTGTTAAATATATTTTTATTAAACAGTTTGAACATTACATTTCAAAACTAATGGCACATGAAGTATATCGTATTCTTGCATACAGGGCCATTCTATCACATGTTATAGAAGAATGTTACAGTATACTTAAGCATTTTCTATAGAACTTATCCATTTACTTAGTGCAAAATATTGCCACAAGAATCTATATTATCAGAGCTCCTCCAGCCAAAACAATAACCTGGCTGAGGGGAGAACCCTCCAAATGAAACTCCAGGACGGTAGTTCTTACCAATTATCGAACCAATGGCCGTCCAGGGGAAGGGAGATCAATCCCTTTCTTACCCAGTTTGTCACCGCTACAAGGCACCTGGAAGATCGGGATAACCACCAGTTTTGGCATCTCTCATGGAGGAACCAATTCTGGGGTGGCTGATGGCTGCAATTTTCAGCGTGGGGGGCCAGAATGCTTGGACCTCACCAGGCTGAGAATTACAGCTCCCAGCTGTCTGGGTTACCTTGGCTAGCAATACAAAATATGGTGGAGTGAGCCGGGAAGGCTCTCGCAGCTATACATCTTATATAGAGTGTATCGTACACCCGACCTACTGTTTAGAGTCAATTTGAGACCCACTTCGGAAAAGGCAGGTATTATGCACATGATGTGGTTATGCCCAAGGTTGGCGGCATTTTGGTTGGTGGTAATTACAAGGGTGGAGGCAGCATACAATTGTATTATACCAAGGGATCCATTGGTGTATCTTTTGGGATATGTGGATGATATTTTGGTGAATAATAGACTGAAAATAATTATTGCTAGATTGCTATATATAGCGAGGAAGCTGATTGCTGGGCACTGGGTGGATGCTGCTCCTCCAACACGGCAGGAGTTTGTGGCGCAGCTGGGTACATTGCAAAGTTGGAACAGAGCATATATCATAAACGGGTGAAAATGGACTTGTTTGAATAATTGTGGGCACCATGGTTGGAATATGGGTCGTAAGATACCCTTGAGATGGCTATAGTAGATAGGATAGGACAAGAAGCAAGGGGAGTGCAAGGTATATATGATTTGCTAATATGTTATGTATACTAAATACTATATGATATGTATGGGTTGCTGTCTGGGGGGGGAAGGGGGGTGGCTTATTGATGGGGGATATAGGACATGTAAAATATAAAAAGAAACGAATGCTGATGATATTTGATTTGTTTATGTGTATACAGTTGGATAATAAAAACTATTTGATCTAAAAAAAAAAAAAAAGAATATGGTGGGGCCTATGCCAAGTTCTTTTTAATTATTTAGTTAAATAATTGAAAAAATAAGGACTCCCCTGTATTTTTCACTTTCAGTGAAGGTTGTGTGAGACATGCCAGCGCTATAGCACGTGGCTGGCATGACTCACGTGACCGGCGGTAATGTGGGATTGCTAAACCCTGCAGCATGCACAGGGTAAGTGCAGGTTGACTCGGTAGCAGCACACACGGGGTTAACTGCTGCTGCTGAAAGCTGAGGTTTGTGTGAAGGAGTAATTACAAAACTCACTGGATTGCACCTGTGAGGAGAGCCAGTCTTCCACAAACCTGCAAAGGTGCAGGACCATGAGATGAGTCTGAGAGCCTGGATGAGACACTGCAGAGCCGCAGTGTGAGAGGTACTGTTTGAACCTCTCTGTGTGAGGTTGCTGGGAGCAGCAGAGGAGTTCTATGTGAACACAGCTCACATCACAGTGAGTAATGAGACATGTGTGAATACTGCCCTGGGACACTTTAGGGAGAAGTGTACCTCAACCTGTACAGGAAACTATTCATTGTTATATACGGTCTATGGAAGATATATGGACATTTATGTTGAAGCTGAAGGAAAGCCTCATGTTTGTGTTATGGAGCATGGTTTAAGAAGTTTAGAATAAACCGGATACACTTTTGTAAAGAATCCATTGCCGTGTGCGTCAATTCTGCTGCCAAGCGTGTCCCCCAGGGTGCGCTACCTCACAGTTGACAGCCAGTAGCTGCTTAGTTTACCTGCTCTGGCAATAGAAAATGTAGCAAAGCCCTACACATTTTTTACCAGGAAATGAAACACTTTAGAGGGGAGAGATGGACGCCGCCCACAGCGCCTCAGAGTCTGCCCCATCGTGATGGCACCACAGACCCTATGCCAGTGATGGCTAACCTATGACAGGCGTGTTAGCAGTATTATAGAATTGGTTCACAGCACCATAGGGTTCAAATCGGGTTCTGGTAACTACCATTAGTTGGGGCGCACGTTAGATCCATCTTGGGAACCACAACATCAAGCAAAGATAAAAAACAGTGCCTCACAGGTTTGTTGGTATTGATGTCAATCTTCTTTTTATTCCGCCATCATGTGACATTTTGCTTGAAAAAGTCCCATCTTGGACCAAAATGTCACATGATGGCAGAATAAAAAGAAGATTGACAGCAATACCAACCTGTGAAGCGCTGTTTTTTTCTCTATGCTTGATGCATACTAGCAGTGACATGCTGAGGCGTTTTTCCTGACACGCGTGTCATAGCTCAGTTTCCCCCTCTGCCTGCTGCTGATAACATAATTAGCTCTGCTGCATTACCGTGCTGCCTTGTCCCACCTTCGGATGCTGAGCGGACATTGTAATTGCATGCAGTCAGTGTCAATCACAGTGTTAGCATCGAAAGGCGGGATAAGGTGGCACGTAATGAAGATGACAATCAAAATGTCAGCATCCCGTCTCCGGATGTTGACACTTTGATTGACACTGACTGCATGTGTGGCACCCCTGTGACCAGGTGGCCATAGGGTGAACTGCAGCTGGGATAGGCAGGACGGTCACTCCACAAAAGCACCCACACACACACTCCGACCCTGAGCCTAAGTTGTTTCATGCCAGGCGATGGGTGGCGGGAGTGAGTGGGTGAGAAGTAGAGAGAACCCGGAAAAACTGTACTACAACACAGGAACACTAAGTTGGGCAAGGAGATCGATTGATTCCCTGGGGGGCGAGGTAGAGGGAAGCATCCCCAAGCCGAGACACCCTTCAGCTGAGTACTGACTGAGACAGACTAAAAGAACAGCGGGGCCCGGCAGCCTGCACCCCTTATGGCCGGCCATGAACCCAGGCTGAGTTCGTGGAGAGACAGAAGGAGCCAGGTGAGCCCAACTAACCCGGGTCACTGGTGGCTGGGCCAAAGAACCAGAGTGCCGGATCTGTAGATGTGGCCGGGAACGCTTCAAGCCCCTAACCACGAGACACCCGGTGGGGTGCGGGAACTCTATGTCCAGAGACCCAACAACCGATACGGAGTAGGACAAAGCCGTTGTACTAGGGCTAGTGTCCCAGAGTGTGGGATGACTCACTGTAGAGGCGGTGACGGCCGGACCGAGCCCGTACATGTGGGAGAGAAGAGAGAAACACAGGGCCCGAAAGCTACACTGAGGGGGAGTGATGCAGAGGAACCATCCCGGCTGCAGTGAGAACCTAAGCCCATGACTGTAGTGTGAACTAGGTCCACCACAAGTGTTGTAAGAGAACTGTAAAGAACTGGTAAATACTGAGACTGTGCTGTTGGGTGGCAGTGAAGTAAAGTACCCGGTGAACCCAAGAAATGTGTTTGAGACTTATTGGTACGGAAACTGCAGTGGCTCGCCTGCGGAGCAGCACACTTGTTCCCTGCCATAGGAGAAGCTGTGGGGAGAAAGCAACTACAGCGCCCCAATAACGTACAATTCCTACACCTGCCCTGGGGACACGGCTCTATCCGTGGAGGACCTCCAATATTGGCTGCCACCTCCACCATCATCCCCAGCAGTCTCACTGGCAGCTTTGTCCCATACTGGCCACGACCCACGGGTGGTGTCACAAATAACTTTTATAAACTATAATTCATTGCCACACCTCGGCATACAGAGCCAGATGGATGAGCCCGCCGCGGGTCAGGGCTGCTACTAACAGGGTGAAAAGGTGAAATAAAGTTCTGTTGCAGGGAATCACAAACGGGAGACTTAAGCAGGGTTCACCGGGTTTTACTTGCAAGTTCTTAGTGTAGTTCAAACAATTCACGGTACAGTTCACATAATTAACTCCGGACAGTCTCTGAACCTTCTGCAGCCAGGTTTCCTCTCTGAGACCCTTCACTTTCTCTGTAACCTTTCTGTCTTTCCTCTCCTCAGTTCTTCCCTGTGGGCTGTATGGGGGCAGCTCGGTCCCTTTTCTGACTTCCCCCTGTGTGTGTGGGTTGCAAGCCGGGTCCTATATGCTGCTGATCCTCCAGCATGTGTGTTGGGTGACCAGACCTGGAATCTGTGCCTCCCCGTTGGTGCGTTAGTGTAGCGGCATGTAACTACGGTCACCCAGAGCCGACTCTCTGGTCCCAGCCTAGCCGTGGATGTCTCTATCTCCGACCCGTGTGACTACCTGGGTACGTCAGGGGAGTCTGTCCCGCCTGTAGTCTGTCAGCACTGCCGTGTTCCTCGGACCCAGCTGCACTGGTCCGGTCTCTGTCTTTCCCTTCCCTTGGGCTGCAGGCTTTGGAGCGGGCTTTCTCTCCAGGGAACAGTGTCTCGCAGGATTCTGCACCTCCAAGGTGCCCTAACCTTCAGGAAAGTCACTCTGTCTTTGTCTTTACTTCTCGGCACCCACTGGCCTACTCGGTCTTTACAGCTCAGCCTACTCCGTCCTACTGACTAACTCCTCCTAGTTCCCCCCTTTTGTACCTAGTTCGTCACCTGACCTACGTTCCACCCACTTCCCTCTAAACCCTACCACCCCTTGCCCCCCTAGAGTCCCGGGCTCCGGGTTGGGTGTTGTGCTCTGTGGGTGTGTTTTTGAAGGTGTTCCTAAAGAACTGTCTACTATCTGCCTGGCTGCAGTTCCTACCTGTGGCCACCCTGGTTGCAGGAGCGCCACCTTCCCCCGGAGTTAAGCGGCGTGTCCCCACGCTGTCCGGCATGGTTCCCCCAGAAAAACATTTTTATTTTATTTAACAACATTAACATTATGCATTCTTGATCTTCCATTTAAGGAGGCACGGGTTCTTAAACGTTTAATTTTAAACTATATACATAAGGTCCCTACGGGTGTCTCTGCTTAGGAGGCCTGGCGTCACGTGTACCACCCCCAGGCACTTTCTTTCCCTAACTTAATGTGCATGGGGGTTAATCCAGTTCCTCCACCCTTCTGGACACTGTTTATGGGGTTAAGTGCAAAACTCTAAAGCACACACGTGAAAGGCACATTACTTTTCTTAAAAGTATGAAAATCTTCAAAAGTGGGCACAAGGGTTTCAAAAAAATGTTCAAAAACACTTTGCAGTCTCAGTTCTAGAACAGTTCTGTGCACTCAGTCTCAAAGTGCTATTTGGTCATAAAACCAATGGGGAGCACAAGGGGTGCTCAACTATATACAAGAATGTTTTTACCATATCATCGTTCATGGCATTAATTATATTTGGAATAAAAGACAAAAGACAAACAGGGGAAAAGGCTATTCATTCATTCAGGTATGGGATGGGGTTAATAAGGAACACATCACATTTACACTTACTCTTCCTTGCAGAAGTCCGGGTTCCTTACTCCTTCTTCTTCATCCATGGTAGAACTGGTTTGCGCCTTGTGGGAAACAGCTATAACTGTTCTAAAGCACTAGACAGCAAATAGCTGTGTACAGTCTGTGTTGCTGTATCCACCTTGTTTGTCGCTCTAACCTCTTCTGCGATGGTTGCTTTCACGCTGCTCATCACTGGTTGCAGATCTGTGATGTTTTCTGACACAGTTGTAGAATTCGGGTCAATGGTCGAATCCGGGTGCTCTATGTCTGCTGGTTCAACTTCTCCTTGCGATCTGAGATACAGTCTCTTAACTCTGATGGCATACGGGCCTCTTTCTCCAGGCACCACTACGTAGGAGACCCATTCACCTACTTGCACTTCCCTGTCCTGGTATTTTTCAGGAAGGTGCTCCTCTACATTCCTCCGATTAATAAAAATGTCTCTATCCGCTCCTGGTTCTCTGGCAAAGGCATAACTGAAATCTGGTATAATTTTAACAATTTTTCCTTTGTGACGCGGGGATCTTTGAACATCTGCATCATGCCGGGCCATCGCTTTAGATTGCTGGGTACGGGCAATCATCTCCTGCTTTCGGGCTAGTTTCTCAACTTCTTCCTTATCCCATCTCCGGGCACATCTCCGCAGGTATTCATTCCTAGTCACTATTTCTACGGGACCTATTCCACTAGCAGGATCCCCAGGGAATTCCATCACGTTCTTTTCTTTATCATCTTTTTCCCACCAACAGCGGAGCTGCTCACCTCGGTAGATGCAGGGGCCGGTGTCAGAGGCTCCGGTAACCGCAGGAATCCCTCTCCCAGGGCTCTGAGTGGGTCGATCATGTTGCTGGTTGTCCGGGGCTCAGTCTCAGGGATGGTCATATCCTCCAGCTCCACCAACGGTTGCTGCTTCCTGCTCCGGGTAACATCAGGGACACTAGCCCAGCCGGGCTGTACAGTCAGGGACTGCTAGCACTGGTAATAGTCTATTTGAATTCTGGTTCTCGATTGTGCACGAACCCGTGTTGTCTGAAGAGGTAGGAACCTCAATACACCCCGCCGGATGTCTCGGACCTCCAGAACTCTCCTGCCGCCTTCTGCCATACGGCCTTGGTCACCAAATTTCTTTCCCTGGCCGGGTTTCTCCACGATTGCTTACTGTGGGCCCTCCGGTATCAATTTGGGTCTCCCAATCTGGTCTCTCAGCCTGGCGTCCTCTCCTTCCGTCCGGGTGTCCAGCAATGGCGACTGCACACCATCCGGTTGATCGCCCCGCCTTCTTTTGGCATTCTCTTCCGCTCCCGCCATATTCTCATTGGCAGCTGCTGGTTGGGGCAGAGGCTCTTCCTTGGGATTGATGGCTGGTTCCCCTGGAGTTAAGGGGAGGCAGGGCGGGCCTTTCTTTTCCTGCTCTGGACCAGGCCGGCCCATGATGGGAGGTCTGGGCACGCCTCCTCTGCACATGGCCTCAGGCTCCTATGGCCGCCATTATGCCCAGATTTTTGCAGAACTATCCAAAACACCAATTCTAGGCACATGGGGTCTGGTTCTGTTGGACCGGGTCCATCCTGTTCGTGACGCCAAGTTGTGGAGCCCACTGGGACGGGGTACTCGGTAGTGATGGGCGAATCCTAAATTACTCGGAATCGTTTGACTCTAGCGAGTCCGAGCACAGGACTCGCTACTCGTTGCGAGTCTAGCGAGTCCAATGTTAATGAATGGGGAAGCGAGTAATAGCGAGTAGTGTGAGATTTACAAATCGCAGATGTGTCTCGGAAGCTTCAGCCTGAAGCAATCCTAGTTTTGTCATTTATTTGCATTGCTAGTTTACTTTGTAAGTAATCGCTGACTCGCACAGATAAGATCCTGTCTTCTCTGTGTTCTGGCTGCCCCAGCTCCAGGGTCCTAGAGCCTGCCTGCTGCCTGATGTAGCAGTGCTGAGATTGTTCTCAGTCTGCTCATTCCCTGTGTACAGACATGAATGTCTGTGCACAGAGATGATGTAGCAGAGCTGAGATTGTTCTCAGTCTGCTCATTCCCTGTGTACAGACATGAATGTCTGTGCACAGAGATGATGTAGCAGAGCTGAGATTGTTCTCAGTCTGCTCATTCCCTGTGTACAGACATGAATGTCTGTGCACAGAGATGATGTAGCAGAGCTGAGATTGTTCTCAGTCTGCTTATTCCCTGTGCATAGACATCTATATTTATGCACAGGGGATGTAGCAGAGAGGACATCGCGTTTTGGACTGCGTCGGACGGAAGAGGATTTTTTTAATTAAAGATGGAGTCCCTAATGGCTTTTTTTTTTATTTCTAATAAAAAATTTTCCTTGTGTTGTGTTTTTTTTTAAACAATTTAATAGAAATTCATGGCGGTCATGTCTAATATTGGCGTGACCGCCATAAATTTCGGGCTTAGGGCCAGCTGATAATACAAAGCTGGCCCTAACCTCTTTATTACCCAGCGTGCCATCGCTACCAGGGCCGCTGGAAGAGCGGGGTTCAGCGCCAGAGGATGGCGCTTCAATGAACGCGCCATCTTCTGGGGCGGCTGCGGGCTGCAATTTGCAGCGGGGGGTGCCCAGAAAGCTTGGGCATCCCTGCGCTGCGGATTCCAGCCCCCAGCTGCTTAGCTGTACCTGGCTAGACATAGAAATTGCGCGGAGCCCCACGCATTTTTTTTTAATTATTTCATGAAATTCTGAGATTCTGACTCTGAGACTCTGACTCTGAAATTCATGAAATAATTAAAAAAAAATGCGTGGGGCTCCGCGCAATTTCTATGTCTAGCCAGGTACAGCTAAGCAGCTGGGGGCTGGAATCCGCAGCACAGGGATGCCCAAGCTTTCTGGGCACCCCCCGCTGCAAATTGCAGCCCGCAGCCGCCCCAGAAGATGGCGCGTTCATTGAAGCGCCATCCTCTGGCGCTGAACCCCGCTCTTCCAGCGGCCCTGGTAGCGGTGGCACGCTGGGTAATAAAGAGGTTAGGGCCAGCTTTGTATTATCAGCTGGCCCTAAGCCCGAAATTTATGGCGGTCACGCCAATATTAGACATGACCGCCATGAATTTCTATTAAATTGTTTTAAAAAAAACACAACACAAGGAAAATTTTTTATTAGAAATAAAAAAAAAAGCCATTAGGGACTCCATCTTTAATTAAAAAAATCCTCTTCCGTCCGACGCAGTCCAAAACGCGATGTCCTCTCTGCTACATCCCCTGTGCATAAATATAGATGTCTATGCACAGGGAATAAGCAGACTGAGAACAATCTCAGCTCTGCTACATCATCTCTGTGCACAGACATTCATGTCTGTACACAGGGAATGAGCAGACTGAGAACAATCTCAGCACTGCTACATCATCTCTGTGCACAGACATTCATGTCTGTACACAGGGAATGAGCAGACTGAGAGCAGTCTCAGCACTGCTACATCAGGCAGCAGGCGGGCTCTAGGACCCTGGAGCTGCACAGAGAAGACAGCTGGACTGGCTCGCAAAGAAACAGCAGTTATCTGCGAGTTTCCCTGCTATCACTGGCACAGTAGCCAGTGATTACTCGCACGAGTCTAATGCAAACAATGGCAATCCTAGTTTTGTCAGCGTTTCTGACAAAACTAGGATTGATATTGATTTGCATTGGACTCGTGCGAGTAATCACTGGGAAACTCGCAGAGTACCGAGTCCTGCGAGTCCCTTACTACTCGCCGAGTAACGAGTCCTAGCGAGTAGATTCGCCCATCCCTAGTACTCGGTACCGGACCGGGGGTATCATGGCAGTCCTTGGTCCGGACCGTGTCCCGAGCCCACAAGTAAAAAGGGGGTATTTACAGGGATTTGTCGTGACTCCACCCACGGGTTGTGGTCAGTGAGGGGACCACCGCTGTAGCGTACTTCTGCCAGGAGGATGGATGGATGATGCTGCAGCCAGATGGATGAGCCCGCCGTGGGTCGGGGCTGCTCCTGACAGAGTGAAAAGGTAAAATAAACTTCTGTTGCAGGGAATCACACACAGGAGACTTAAGCAGGGTTCACCGGATTTTACTTGCAAGTTCTTAGTGCAGTTCAAACAATTCACGGTACAGTTCACACAATTAACTCCGGACAGTCTCTGAACCCTCTGCAGCCAGATTTCCTCTCTGAGACCCTTCACTTTCTCTGTAACCTTTCCGGCTTCCCTCTCCTCAGTTCTTCCCTGTGGGCTGTATGGGGGCAGCTCGGTCCCTTTTCTGACTTCCCCCTGTGTGTGTTGGTGGCAAGCCGGGTCCTATATGCTGCTGATCCTCCAGCCCGTGTGTTGGGTGACCAGATCTGGAATCTGTGCCTCCCCGTCGGTGTGTTAGTGTACCGACGTGTAGCTACGGTCACCCAGTGCCGACTGTCTGGTCCCAGCTTAGCCCTGGGTGTCCCTATCTTGCAAGGGATCACCGGGCTCTCTCTGACCCGTGTGACTACCTGGGTACGTCAGGGAAGTCTGTCCCGCCTGTAGTCTGTCAGCACTGCCGTGTTCCTCGGACCCAGCTGCACTGGTCCGGTCTCTGTCTTTCCCTTCCCTTTGGCTGCAGGCTTTGGAGCGGGCTTTCACTCCAGGGAACGGTGTCTCGCAGGATTATGCGCCTCAAGGGAGCCCTAACCTTCAAGAAAGTCACTCTGTCTTTGTCTTTTACTTCTCGGCACCCACTGGCCTACTCGGTCTTTACAGCTCAGCCTACTCCGGTCTACTGACTAACTCCTCCTGGTTCCCCCCTTTTGCACCTAGTTTTTCACCTGACCTACGTTCCACCCACTTCCCTCTAAATCCTACCACCCATTGCCTGCCTAGAGTCCCGGGCTCCGGGGTTGGGTATTGTGCTCTGTGGGTGTGTGTTTTGAAGGTGTTCTAAAGAACTGTCTACTATCTGCCTGGCTGCAGTTCCTACCTGTGACCACCCTGGTCGCAGGGGCGCCACAGGTGAGTTACATTATTTATTATTTTTGTGTGTGCACTAGGATGGGGGCAATATCCAGTTTTGAGGGTAATGTACCAATATGGGGGGGGTGCTATATTCCAGTATGGGGGGGGGCTATATCCAGGATAAGGGGTGATATATCAGGATGGGTGACATATCCAGGATGGGGGGTGCTATATCCCAGTGTGGGGGCTATATCGAGGATAAGACGCTATATAAAAACACCTCACCGAAAAATAGCCATGTTAAACATTCATTGTGAGTCGCCCCCAGAGCTGTGGGGTACTCGAGGCCGGGTCGTTGCTGTCTCTGGGGGAAGTCACGGGGGTCGTGACCTGGTCCCGTGGCCTGTGTTCAGCCCAAATTAGTAGGGACATTTCTGTCATTGTTTAAGAGAGGTGTTATATACAAGGGAGATTTTGTGACGCCACCTGTGATGTGTGGCTAGGGATGGTCACTGCTGCTGCAGAACCTCCGGGGTGATGGACGGGCAGCTGTGATAGAACGGCTCTCCATGGGTAAAGCCAATCCCAGGGGAAGTGTAAATAGTCTATGTGTGGGATGCAGGACGATGGGCACAAGGAATAGGCAGTTCACTGTTTTGTAGTTTTCTCAGTCCTTTATTGGAGCAGATGTTATATGGAGCTGTCCACGGGTCTTTGAGAGAAACTCTGGGTTTCTTCCCACCCGGCTGGGTCTTTGGCTCCCTTACTGCGCTTGGTATTGGCTCCTGCTGCTGCATAAGCTAGGCTGCTGGCCCTTTCTCTTCCTGCATGGTACCGGTATGGCAGGCAACTCGAGTCCTTTCTCTACCCTGATCTCGGGTGTATGCTGCTGAACTGTCACGGTGTTGCTGTGCCTCCGGTACAGTGTGGCTGGAGAATTTGGAATCCTCACCTTCCGGTACTGACTGCCAGGACGTGAGACCCTGCACAGTCTTGGACACCGATGTCCGTTCTCTGTGATTTCCTCTTAGGTGAGCATGGGGTTGCTCAGCCTCCCAGGTGTGTTCCTGCTTCTCTCCTCAGACCCTAACCCTAGTCCTGGAACTTAGCTAGCAAACTTGGGATGAGCTTAGCATGGCTCTTTTACACCAAGGTCCTCTTCACAATCCTCCCAGGAACTGCACTAACTAGTCCCTTCCCAGACCAGAATTTATAGGGAAGCTCACCCTGAACCTGGGCTTGGTCTCCCCTTCTGTGTGTGTTGCCTGATGAGAAGACCCTTTTTGTTGCTCTCTCGTGACACCACCACCCGGGGGCAGTGATGACATTGTGGCACTTTGACCCAGGGGTGCCACAATTGCACCTAGCAGGAGGCTGCCAGCTCCACTGAGAGGCAACACAAGTGTCTGAATACCGGTGCTCAATCTCTTGAAATCCAAGCAATGGGGGCGGTTGTGGCACCTGCGACCAGCCATGCTATCAAGGAGGTGATTGGTGGTATTTGTAGACACAAGGCTACCTTAGAGCATTAGTCACACTGGTACATATGATGCATAGTGTAAGACTGTAGCCTATTGGTCACACCCATGCTATTAGATCAGGCAGGCTGTTCTGCACCATATACATCCATTAGTAGAAAACCACCAAACATTCAGAAAAAAAATAACCAAAGTAGGACATAAAACTCAGAAAAAAATCACCAAAAAATAGCCATGTTAAATGATAAAGATAAAAAGGTGCAATAAAACAGTTGAGTTTTTTTTATATGATTACTAGAAATTCATGGTGGCCATGTCTAATATTGGCATGATACCATGAATTTCGGGCTTAGGGCCAGCTGATAATACACAGCTGGCCCTAACCCCATAACCCCATTATCACCCAACGAGCCACCCGGCGCCAGGGCCCTGGAAGAGTCAGATACAGTGCCAGAAGATGGCGCTTCTATGAGCCCGCCATTTTCTGGGGCAGCTGCAGGGGGAGGGGAAGCGGAAAGCTAGGGCCACCCCGAGCTGTGGATTCCAGCCCCCAGCTGTCTAGTTGTACCTGGCTGGACACAAAAATAGGGCAAAGGCCACATCATTTTTTTTTATTATTATTTCATGAAATTCATGAAGTAATTAAAAAAAAGGGCTTCACTATATTTTTGGTTCCCAGCCAGGTTCAAATAGGCAGCTGGGGGTTGTGAGCAGCCTGTACCTGCCTGCTGTACTTGGCTGGCATACAAAAATATGGCAAAGCCCATGTCGATTTTTTGGGGAAAATTTCATTAAAAAATAAGAATACAAACAAATTTAGGGACTACATCCCTCAACCCTCATCTCTGTGCTTAGCACTCTCAGCTCTGCGTCATCAGAGTCCAAGGGGATGAACAAAGCTTCTATCCTCTTGGTCCCTGAAAAAGAGCCCTGAGGGCTGCGGCATCGTAAGAGGGTAACTTAGGTCACCCAAGGACAGCTCAGGTCATGTCACCTGAGTTGTCCTCGGGTGACCCCAGTGTCTTCCTGGTTACAATTTCGAAAAGGTCTCCTCTGAGAAGAACAGGAAATTACATTAAAGACCCTTTTTTTTGTTTTTTCTCAACAATTAGGATTGTATTAGATACACAGCTCAGCACACAGTATAACACAAGGGAGGATTAGATACACAGCTCAGCAAACAGTATCACATAAGGGAGGATTAGGTACACAGCTCAGTACACAGTATCACACAAGGGAGGATTAGATACACATCTCAGCACACAGTATCAGACAGGACTGTATAAGATACACAGCTCAGCACACAGTATCACACAAGGGATGATTATATACACAGCTCAGCAGATAGTATCACACAGGATTGTATTTTACACAGCTAAGCAGATAGTATCACGTAACAGGAAATGACATCAGGGACCCATTTTTTTTAATATCTTTCTTCACTGTTCTAGTGGACAGTGCAGAAAAAAATGCATGCATAAAAAACACAGCAATAAACACAGTGTGTGAGTGTGGCACCCCTGCGGACCGGTCGCCACTAGAAGGCGCAGCAACCGGGATCGGTGAGTTCAGTCAGCCCAAACACACACCCAACACAATCCCGATCCCAAGACTAGGGACTCTATGCCCAGCAACGGGATAGCGGGAGGAGACGAGTGGCGGGTGGGAAAGTTAGACTGGACATGGTTAGGGGAGGAAACAAAATTAGAAAACACCTTAGTTAGTCAGTTTGAAAAGTCAAGTCAAGGAGTCAAGTTCAGTCAGGAGGAGAGGAGAGCTGAACCATTCTCGCTGCTACTCCCATCATCCCCAGAGGTTCTGACTGCAGAAGCAGTCTGGAGGAAAGAAGGTTTAATCATAATCACAGACGTGGATTCTTTACTGTAAGAGCAGTGAGACTATGGAACTCTCTGCCACATGATGTTGTAATAAGTGAGTCACTACTAAAATTTAAGAATGGCCTGAATGCCTTCTTGAAAAATATATTACCGGTTATATATACTACTAGATCCTTTGATAGGGCGTTGATCCAGGGAACTAGTCTGATTGCCATATGTGGAGTCAGGAAGGAATTTTTTTCCCCAATGTGGAGCTTAGGGTTTCCACATGTTTTTTTTGCCTTCCTCTGGATCAACATGTTAGGCTATAGGTTGGACGAGATGGGCTTAAAGTCTTCCTTCAACCTCAAAAACTATGTTACTATGTCCCACGGGTGGCATCACGAAACAAACTTTTATTTTTGCTTTTATTTTATTTTCATCCATTTTTCAATTCCCCTTTTTAACTGATCACCCGACGAGGGGATCACGGACCGGGTCACGCCACCGTAACATTCCACATCCGTCAGCCCAGACGACATCGGGAAAGCTCGGTTCCGAGTACCCCACGATCCCCACCAGGGGCGAGTCAGCTTCCTGCCGTCACAAACATGATCTAACGACCTGGTAAAACCTGGTCTTGTGCGCCTTACAGACTGTATCTTTTTTTTTTTGGGCCTGAACATTGGTGGACATAAAAGACTAAAAACATGTGCTGGAAGTCCCCCGTCGTGGGCCAGGCTAGCACAAGGCGTGATAAATGGCCTATGCCTCTTACACCCCCCCAGAGATGGGAGGGCAGAGCCATAGACTGTTTCACCACGCCCAAGGGTGTGGCTGCTGGCAACGACAAACAGACACCCACGAAGGGACGGAGAAGATGCAAGAGACTTGGAGACGAGCAGAAAAGAAAGTGGCGGAAGGTTAGGGATCAGAGAGTCACCGAAAATGGCGGAATCAGGCCAGTATGGCGTGGAGCACAGGGTAGAAGGAGCAGACTCCCCGATTCCGTGGAGGAAAGCCTGATGCCGGAGGTGGATCCTGCCTTTCTGTCGGAGGAAGTTACTGAGTTAAGTTGCCAGCTAGAACAGGCCCACCTTGCAACCATGGAGCAATGGTGGCAGTCGCTTGTGGGGAGGGAACGGTGTGTGGCGTTGCGCCTCGCTTCCCCGACCTATGAGCTTGAGGAGGACGAGATGGAGCATGGCCTTGGGACAGGTACCACAGCCACCCTACTGCTGAACGAAAGTCCCCTTATCCCGATAGACTCTCCTTGCCCCGCAGCCCCGGCCTGGCGCACACCAGCCAGGCCTGGGAGCACACTCCAGATTCCGACCTGAGCCTAGCCGTCCCCCTGACCCCAGAACCACCGTCCCAGGAGGCCCACAGTGAGCAGTTGGTGTGTTACTGGGAGAACCCCGGTGAGGCTCTGATGAGATTCCCAGGGGAGGTAGTGTTGGGTCGGGATCAAGTGGAGGTAGTCCCCAGCCGGAGATGCGTTGCCCGGTTGGAGACGGAAGACAAGGAGCGGAGGGACCAAAAGTGAGCGATGGTGGAGCGACACATCCAGGCTAAGGCTGAGGCCCGTAAGGCCCAATCCACCCGCCAGGCCCCATGTCGGGAAGGAATAGCTGCCGCCTTCCGCACCGGGGGAGGCTGGGGCTTCATTAAAGAACCCGGAGTGGGCTGAGACATTTTTGTGTCCTGGGTGGATGTAGAGGCCCACCTGCCCTTAGGCCACCCGGATAGGGATCTGCGCCCCAAGGACCAAGTGACTTATGTGCGTCAGGAGGGAGAATGGGGTCCCTATGCCCTCCATGTCCGCCCAGTACGGCACGAGGAAGTTTCATCATCAACCACCGGCCCCAATCCACCAACCAAGCGGGACTGCGGAACCCGGACCCCTGTGCTGGGGTACTTGATGCCGACCCCACCTGTGACCAGAGCGAGGCCAGATGAGCTGTCATGGCAGCAACAGCTGTAAAAGCTGGGACTGGCAGTGAACTCTGAACATTTTCTTTTCTTTGTTTCCCCCAGCTTTTCCTATGAGTGTGTCCCCTTGTTTGACCAAAAACATTTGATCATGAACTGTGCCTGATTAGGACAGAAAGTGTACGTAGTTAGCTCTCTATGGTGTCTTCCTGTTGGTTTTATGGTATGCTTTTATTATGTGTATTTGAATTGTTTGCATAGACAGTGCACTTATGACCACAACGCACAAAAACCCACTGGTGTAGCCGAATAAACGGTCAGTTTAGCCACTGTCGCCACGCCCAGGGCATGTTCTAGGGTTTTTCTTGTGGTGGGTTCCCGAAGACCAAGAGACAATAGGTGAAAAGACAATTGACAAACAGACTTTACACTTTTGCTATTTTTTTTTCTCTACTTTGCCACCTCCATACCCCTACCCTTTTATATAAATAGTATGTTTTTGTTAAGTAACGTTTCAGGCTCGTTTCACATCGTGATTTTTTCCTGTCCGTGGGGATCCTGTTTTTTGTAGGACCCCACGGACAGGAAAGGACCGGATAAGATGTGTGCCTTGGATGCCATCTCTGTGTCCAGGTCCATGATTTTCACTGATCCGGACACAGAAAAGCCAGAGGCAAGTGGAGCACTTTCACTCCCGCAATGTATATACATACATTGCGGAAGTGAAGCAAGGGTTAAAAATAAAAAAAAGATCCTCACCTCTCCGGCATGTGTCCTGCAATGCCCGGGACGATGTCCTGATCGGTCTTGGCGCGTGCGCGATTTAAACCACTCAGCTGATGTGGTCATGTGACCGATCAGCTGATCGGGTTGCCCCAACCCATCAAGTCCTTAAGCTCGGGATAGATGGCGCGCATCACTGGACACATGCCGGAGAGGTGAGGATATTTTTTACACTTGCTTTTGTTAATTTTACTTCCGCAATGCATGTATATACATTGTGGAAGTGAAATTAAAGAGGAACAGAGCAGTTTTAGTGTACTGAGCATGCTCAGTACACTAAAATAGGGCCCGGGAAAAAATGCAGTGTTTTCCTGGACCCGTGCTCCATAGGCCCCCATGTTAATTGCCATAGACCGGGTCGGATCAGATTCTGTCCGATTTGTTCCGCTGTGCCCAAAATCGGAGCAGTCTCCACTTCTGGGTACAGCAAAAAATTGGACAGAATCGGATCAGTGACAAATCGGATGGAAATAGAGCACCAATCTGTGCTCATAGGGATACATGGGGGCTAAATCGGATCCGTGGTTGTCCGTTTTACAACGGACAGCCACGGATGCCCAAAAAACGCAATGTGAAACCAGCCTAAGCCACGAACCTCCCGTCCAGGAAGAAGCACTCTTGTTATGTTATTGTTATGTGTTTATAATAAAGTTTTGAGTTTCTGTGTACCATCTAACCTGGTCCTAGCACGAGGACATGCTAGCCTTTGCCCCGGGGGAGTGTTGCGTCCCTGCGGATTGGTCGCCACTAGAAGGCGCAGCAACCGGGACCGGTAAGTTCAGTCACCCCAAACACACACCCAGCACAATCCCGATCCCAAGACTAGGGACTCTATGCCCAGCAACGGGATAGCGGAAGGAGACAAGTGGAGGGTGGGAAAGTTAGACTGGACACGGTTAGGGGAGGAAACAATACTAGAAAACACCCTAGTTAGTCAGTTTGAAAAGTCAAGTCGAGGAGTCAAGTTCAGTCAGGGGGAGAGGAGAGCAGAACCATCGTCTTTGACAAATTTTTATTTTTGCTTTTATTTTATTTTCATCCATTTTTCAATTCCCCTTTTTAACTGATCGCCTGACGAGGGGATCACGGACCGAGTCATGCCACCGTGACATCCCACATTCTGCAGCCCAGATGACATCGGGAGGGCCCACTTCTGAATACTCCACGGTCCCCGCCAAGGGCGAGTCATGAACACACTGCGTTTTTTTTACATACTCAAACATATGCATCCTCAAAATCCAGGAAAAACGCATGTGTAAAAAAGCAGAAAATACGCACTGTATGAATGCAGCCTAAAGGGGTTATATACCAGTATGGGGAAGTAATGTACCAGGATGGGTGGTGGCTATATCCAGGACAAGGGGCTATGTGCGCCATATCTAAGATGGGGGGTAATGTATCAGGATGTCGGGGCTATATCCAGGATAAGGGGTTATATACCAAAATGGGGGTCATATCCAGGATGGGGGAGTAATGTACCAGGATGGGGGGGTTTTCTATATCCCAGTATATATCAGTATAGGGGCTATATCCAGCATAAAGGGCTATATACCAGTATGGTTGGGGGTAATGTACCAGGATGGTTGGTGGCTATATCCAGGACAATGGGTTATATACCAGAATGGGGCCATATTCAGAATAGCTTTTTGTTATTATAGCTACAAATATCAGAAAATCATGGGCTTTTGTCGAAGTAACACACCACCCGAGTTTTTAGGCAAATTTTGACACACCGAGCTCAGAAGGTTGCCCATCACTGCCCTACGCAATACCATCCGGCCCCCATCTAGTGTGAGAAATAATATGCGCCCCGTGTGCAGCTCACTAGTGACGTGTCGTTCGCGAACGAGCCGACACATTGAGCCGGCTCTTTGATGTAAATGATAAGAGCCGACTCTGGACAGACAATGAATCAGAGAGCCGTGTTTTTTTTTTTTTTCTTTTTTCTCTGCTGGCAGCTGCCTGAGTGTGACAGTCTGGTCTGGGGGGAGCAGCCAGGAGATAAGTGATGTGTAAGGGCCGCTTCACACTGCGCTGTGATCCGGTCCGGGTCTGTCCGGGAGGACCCTGACAGCCGCGGACCGGATCAGCACACAGGACTGGGGGGCTATTATGCCTTCCGGTCCTGTGTGCAGCGCACGCAGCTGCAGCCGCTGACAGGTCATGACCGCGGTGCCCGCAGTCCTGACTTATCAGCAGCGGGAACTGCGTGCGCTGCACACAGGACCGGAGGGCATAATAGCCCCCCAGTCCTGTGTGCTGATCCGGTCCGCGGCTGTCAGGGTCCTCCCGGACAGACCCGGACCGGATCACAGCGCAGTGTGAAGCCAGCCTTAGGCTGGTTTCACACCACGGTATTTCCCTGATCAGGTTCGATCAGGCTTTGTGTGTCAAAACCAGGAGAGGAACCAGGAGAGGAACTTGCAGAGAAATACTATAATTGAAAGCTTGACACCTGTTCCAAGTTTTTGAGACACTCCTGGTTTTGACACACAAACCTGATCGTACCTGATCAGGGAAAAAACTGTGGTGTGAAACCAGCCTAAACAGAACTGTGAAGTTCCTTCTCCTAATTAAAGATACACACACACATTGTTTCTTCCTTATGGCCGCTTTACACGTCCCGATATCGGCGTCCACGTGGTTCGTGCGTTGGCCCCGATATCGTTCGTGCGTTGTATGGTGTAAATGTCCAATGCGATGCAAGTACGATGCCAAAACGATATCGGGGATCAAATGAGCCTGCTCTCCAACGGCCCGATATTGGATGGTTGATGTGGCCGGATCGTGCTGTGTGAAAGCCCAACAACGATGTGGAGTATAACTTCCCCTATTCTCTCGCATGTTAAATGGTCATTCCTGGGCCGGCCATACAAGGGGGCGTAGACATCGCAGTTGCGTTGTCTGCCGATATCTCGCTGTGTAACATCTCCTATGCGATCTTGGAATTCTGCCCAAAAAGTGCGCGCTCCTGCGTCATTGTATCCAATATCGGAACGACGTTGGGACATGTAAAGTGGCCATTAGGGCAGTGGGCACAAGACCAGCAGTGAATGATGTCCTAGGGTTAACTTTCCTGACCTCATCTGGCATATATGGTCTGTGTAGGTTGGAGGAGCGGCAGCTTGTTATATCAATGATCATCTCAGAGTATTATGGGGCCGTCACACGCGTCAATATCGCGTGCACGATCGCTGCTGCACGTGACCTTGCAGCGATATTGACGCGTGTGACAGGACGCTTCAACCAGGAAGCGCTGGGAGCTGGTATCCAGGGTAAACTGCTGGCAACTAGGCAGCGCGCGCTGCCTAGATACCCGATGTATACCTTGGTTACCAGCCTTCTCCGCTAGGGTCTAGTTACCCGCTGTGTACCTTGGATACCAGCCAGTGAGCGGAGAAGGCTGGTAACCGAGGTATACATCGAGTATCTAGGCAGCGCGCGCTGCCTAGTTACCCACAGTTTACCCTGGATATCAGCCTGCAGACATAGTGGAAACGATATTTAAATCATTTCCACGATGTCGCTGGTAAAATGATCACCGGTGAGTCTGCCTGTGTGACAGCTCACCAGCGATCAGCCGTCAATGTCGTCAGCGATCTGATCGCTGACGACATTGACGTGTGTGACGGCCCCATTAGGATTCAGGAACACTACAGCGGGAGAATAGAGCTGTTGTGGGGTAAGTAATATGATTTTAAGCAAAACGTGGAGCGATGTAGCTGCAGCTTCAATAATTGTATGGAGTATTTATAGGAAGTCAGCACTAAGGCGGGGTTCACACTTGCGGACCCCTCCGCAGCGTTCTGCGGAGGAGATCGGCAAGCTGAGCGCAGGCACCGCAAGTCTCTATGTTTAACATGGGGATGCTGGTGCCTACGCTCGGGTACAGATTGGTGTGCGCACCCATTCACTTCAATGTATGATTTGTACGCATGCGGATGCCTGCGCACGAATCAGACATTTTCATCCGCACCCTGAACGTGACATGTCGCATTTCTGGTGCGGATTAGAGTGTATGATTTGTGCGCATGCATTCGCCTGCGTACAAATCATACATTGCAGTGAATGGGTGCGCATGCCAATCTGCACCCGAGCGCAGACACCTGCATCCCCATGTTAAACATAGGGACTCACGGTGCCTCTGCTCAGCTTGTGGATCCCCTCCGTAGGACGCTGCGGAGGGGTCCGCAAGTGTGAAGCTAGCCTTAGTGTCCAGTGTGTTCACAGGACAGATGGCCTACCTGACATGACTGTTTAACCCCTTAAGGTTTTTTTTCTGGTATAAAAAAAAGAGAAAATCATTGACAAAATGTTCTGTCTCCATCTCTTCAATGTTTAGTGGGAGGCGCTGTGTGTCTGTGTATATGTGACACCCCAGGGGTTAATGTGCCACAGTAACATCACACGGGTTCCCTCCCCACAACACACTGACAATGCACTAGCACCTCTGGGCCAGGAGGGGAGCTAAACCAGCTCCCTTATATACTCCAGGTCGAGAGGAAGTAGTTAGTTAGTTTAGAGTTTAGTTTCAGTTCCTGGGAGAACTGAGAGAGGCTGTAGTGTAAAGGAGCTGCGTCAGGCTTCTCTACAGTCTGCTCACTGATTCCAGGCCTAGCCAGGGTCTGAGGGAAGGAGAACTGAAGACAGAGGAACACATCTGGGAGACTGAGTGCCATCACCACTCGCCCCAGAGGAGCACACAGAACGGACACCGGATCCGAGACTGTGACTGACACACAGCACAGTAAATCCAGGAATAGTGGAGTTTCTAGATCGACACTGTACCAGAGCGAAGCAACACGGCGGGGTCAGCAGCACACGGAAGACTCAAGTTGCCTAGCCAAGGGGTACCTGTGAGGAGAGAGACAGTGCCAGCAGCTCAGCTAGAAGCAGCAGCAGGGCCACACACACACAGCGCAGCAGGAGGAAGCTGAGGACCCGGACAAGGTGGGAGCAACCCGGCCCCAGTACAGACTCCGTGGACAATCTGCTACAACATCTGCAGTAAAGCTTTGGAAAAACTACAGAAACGTGAGTGTGTGATCCTTCAACCCATCTCCATTATCAATCCCTTTATTACCACATCCACCATAGACTCTCATCACTACTGCCCCGGGGAACTAGCCTCTACCTACGGAGAGACGTTCCATCTAAGCTGCCCAACATCATCCCCGGAGGTTGTGCAGCAGCGGTGGTCCCATTACTGACCATACACCGTGGGTGGCGTCACGACAGACATTTATCCCTTGTAAATAACCCCTTTAACTTGCGGAACCCGGGACACGGTCCGGACCAGGCCCTCCGTGACATCCCCAGCAGCATCCCGGTCTGGTACCGAGTACCCCGTCCCAGTGGGCTCCACAACCTGGCGTCACGAACAGGGTCTACCGTGCCCGGTAAAACGGGCATTGTGTGCCGTGATTAACGTAAAAACTGTTTTAAAGCTGCGCCATCAGAACTGTACTTTTGAGAATCCGCCATTTTACAGCGCGCGGCACGCGGGAAAGAAAGGGGGCGGTACCCTGCAGTGGCGCGAATCCAGCCTCCTCCCTGGTGCTGACGACATCTGGCGGGGAAGAAGATCCCTGGTGCACCGCGGAACCTCCAAGAGACATCCGGACGGAAGCGGAAGACAGGGGGGCGAACGTTAACTAAGGGGGCACAAGATGTCGCAGCCAGCGGTGCCAAGCGGCGGCGGAGCCGCCAGTGGAGCTGCAACGCTGGATCAAACAATAGCACCTGGCGGTGCAGCGGCGCAAGGAGCAGCACCTATCATGCCGTTCCTGATGCCGTATACTCCAGGGGCAATGTGGCTGCCCCAATACTCCGGTGAGCCTAATACGCTTAATGACTTTCTGCTAAAGATAAAAGCTTATTATGTGATGTACCCCCTCACTGAAGCCCAATGTGTAGAAATGATTATTGGACAATCAACGGGCAATGCAGAGCAGGAGGTTGCGTCCTGGCTGGACACAGATAAGGACACTGTAGAGCATCTAGTAGCTGGACTAAAAGCAACGTTTGAATCTACTGCTGATACCCGGGCTAAGATGAGGTACTTTGCATGTCACCAGAAGCCCAAAGAGAGTGCCAGAGACTATGCCTTGAATCTGCAAGAAGCACTCAAAGCCCTTAAACTGGCAGAACCTGCTTTAGCCCCGGGAGCTGATAAAATGCTACTTGACCAATTCATAGAGGGCCTCCTATCCCCTTCCCACAGAGGGCAGCTGAGTATGATACTTCTTCAGAACCCTAACATGACATTTGCTGAGTTGAAAGACAGAGCCATCCGTCTGCAGCAGGTAGAAGAGCCCCGGGATCTAAAATCTATACCGGACCCTGCAGCAGCACCTCAGCAACCGGCAGCGCCAGCGACATCTGCCATGTTAGCAACCGCTGCTGAAACTAGGGAACCAATTTCTAATGAGGCCCTCAATCAAAAGCTAGATGCCCTGACAGACACCGTTATCTCAATGGCTAAAAACATCAAAGAGCTGCGAGAATCCAAGCCTGCACCCAAGATCGAGTTGGCGACCATCAGAGAGGATGTCCCGTGGATGAGGCCCAGAAGATATCAAGCGACAAGAGGACGACCCAGCGACCGCTATCAACCGGATGGACAGCCCATTTGCCGCCATTGCCAGAAACCAGGTCACCTTGCCCGAGAGTGTGCTTTAAACGACGATTCCCTGGGCAGGCAGGCCGCTCCTCAGGTATGAACTCTACAGGTCCTTCAGCCTGGTATGACAGATTTGTGGGAGGACAGCCGGTGATCACTATCGTGTTGGATGGCATTCCCTTTTGTGCCTTGTTGGATACCGGGTCCCAGGTAACATCAATTCCACATGTTCTATATAAAAGGTACTGGGCTGATTCAGACATTACTAGTGCTCCAACTGACTTTACAATGGACATATTGGCTAGTAATGGACAATTAATACCACAGGTTGGGTTCAGAGAAATGACCATTCAGATTGGGAAGGTAGAGTTGCAGAACCAGAATATTATAATCGTAGATGTTAACCGGTGAGAACCTGAGCCAGTGATGCTGCTAGGAATGAATGTAATTGAAAAATGTTTTTCCGAAGTGATAAGTGTTTTGCAGCAAATCGCCGAGACTGCCGGAACCGGACAGCAGAGGCTTCTGCACAAAGAGATCAAAGCCCTGATGTTGAAGCAACAGGTAAAAATATCCGGAGGTGAGATCGGCAGTGTACGAGTAAGTGATCCAATACCCATTGTAATACCTCCCAAAACTGAAATGTTGGTCTGGTGTAGAGCCACAATAGGCATAAAAGGGCAAGACTATCAAGCCCTGGTAGAACCCGTGTACTCAGACAGTAGACCTACTATACTGACAGCTAGAGGAGTGGTTGAGGTACACTGGGGAAGAGTGCCATTACGCCTATTAAAGTGTGGAGAGAATGAGATCACATTACCATAGTATGCTACCATGGCTAAATTGTACACGGTTGATAACAATAACATCACAGCCATCGAGCCTTTGAACCCGTCAAGTCAGGCGGATGACAATGGCTCAGGGGAAAAGCTGGAGGATTGGTGCTAAAAGCTGCATGCAGGTACCAGTTCAACACCTTCCCGTCAAAATCATGGAGTATACCGGGTAGTGAAAGAATATGAGCAAATATTCAGTAAACACCCGTTAGACTTTGGGTAGAGCTTACTATACCCACAGGTAACCACCAACCTATAAAAGAGAGGTATAGACCATTACCACCCGCTCACTACCAAACCACCAAAGACATGCTCAAAGAAATGAAAACTACAGGGGTAATAAGAGACAGTTGTAGACCCTGGGCAGCACCTCTAGTGTTAGTTAAAAAGAAGGACGCGCCCATGAGAATGTGCGTAGATTACCGGCAGATTAATCGCATCACACATAAGGACGCATACCCATTACCTAGGATTGAGGAGTCATTAGCTGCATTAAAATCAGCTAATTACTTTTCCACCCTTGATCTGACTAGTGGGTACTGGCAGGTTCCTGTGGCCGAGGCTGATAAGGAGAAGACAGCGTTTACTACGCCGATGGGCCTCTGTGAGTTCAATTGTACGCCGTTCGGACTCTGCAACGCACCCCGGGACCTTTCAACGTCTGATGGAGAGCTGCTTAGGACATAAGAACTTTGAAACTGTCCTCCTGTACCTAGATGACGTCATAGTCTACTCCAAGACGTATGAACAACATCTGCAAGACCTGGCAGAAGTGTTCGAAGCCTTATCCAGATACGGCATGAAAATCAAGCCATCCAAATGCAACCTTCTCAAACCAAAGGTACAGTACTTGGGACATGTCGTGAGTTCAGAGGGGGTAGCACCAGATCCTGATAAAGTCACAGTGATAAGAGATTGGCCAAGACCTACAAACAAGAAAGAAGTGAGGCAATTCCTGGGCCTGGTAGGCTATTATAGAAGATTTATCAGTGGGTTCACGAAGCTAGCAGCTCTCCTGCTAGACACCCTGGTAGGACAGTCAAGAAAGTCATCAACCAGTAATCCTCCTTTCCAGTGGAGTGAAGAGAAAGAAGACTTCTTCAACAAGCTGAAATGTGCACTGATGGGAGAAGAGATTCTGGCATACCCTGATTACCATCAACCATTCATTCTACACACGGATGCCAGCAACGTGGGACTGGGAGCAGTATTGTCACAGAAGCAAGGAGGCAAAGAGAGAGTTATTGCCTTTGCAAGTAGGAAGCTCCGGCCTACAGAAAGAAATCCCGAGAACTACAGCTTCTTCAAGTTAGAACTACTGGCAGTAGTTTGGGCTGTCACTGAACGTTTCAAGCACTACTTAGCAGCTGCAGAATTCACCATCTACACGGATAACAACCAGTTGACTCACCTGGCTTCAGCAAAATTAGGTGCTTTGGAGCAGCGATGGATAGCCCGGCTGTCTAACTACAATTTTGTCATCAAATATAGGGCCGGCCGCAAGAACGGGAACGCAGATGCCTTATCCCGGATGCCACACCTGGAAGACGTGGAAGAGGAACTGGAAGAGTTGGAAGAGATTGAACTATCGGCCTTTCATCGTTCAAAGGTAGAAAATTATCAACCCGGCATCTACCAAAGAGAACAACAGGCAAGTCTCAATTCGTTAGCACATCATGGATGGGTTGACACCCTAGATACTGATCCAGCTGTGAAGCTAGTGAAAGAACTGCTTACACAACCAGGTGCGTACCCTAATCTGAATGCCCCAGCTGAGACCCAACAACTCTGGAAAGAGAGAGGCAAGTTGTTCCTGTATCAAGGGAAGCTCTGCAGAAGGCATACCTATCCCTAAACACATGAACTGGTCTGGCAGATAATCGTACCAAAGCAAGACATCAGAATGGTCTTAGAAGCCTACCACGACTGTGCAGGTCATTTCAGATGGAAGAAGTTGGAAGCACTCCTGAGAGAGAGATTCTATTGGGTTGGCATGAGAAGGTCAATTGAACTTTGGTGCAGAAGATGTGGCACGTGCAACCTCAGAAGGAAAGATCCACAGAAAGTCCCACTCCAGTCCATAGTAACCAAGCAACAACTTGAGCTAGTCGCGTTAGACCACGTCAAGTTGTCACCAAGCTGGTCAGGCTATGTCTATGCCTTAACCATCGTGGACCATTACTCACGCTTCTTAGTGGTGGTACCCCTCAAGGACCTAACAGCAAAGACGGCAGCAAAACATTCCAGACACATTTCTGTAGACCGCATGATTACACAGAACAAGTCCTTGCAGACCAAGGTCCAGCTTTTGAATCAGAGATTTTCCAGAAATTCTGCAATATGTACGGTTGTAAGAAGATCCACACAACAACGTACCATCCCCAAACAAATGGCTTATGTGAGAAGATGAACCATATTGTAATTGACCTGTTGAAGACATTACCAGAGTCAGAAAGAAATCAATGGCCAGATAAATTACCCGATTTGGTAGACTTATACAACCAGGGTCGGACTGGGGTGTCTGGGGCCCACCAGGGAAATTGATTTTAGGGGCCCACCCACCCTTCAGCTATATGTAAATACCTGGTAGCTGTTATACCCATTATATTGGCGGCTCCTGCACATCACTCTGCGCTCAGCAGAACTGCGATGTACAATTATTGTACTTTATATTAAAGAGATTCTTTGGTGAAAACAAGTTACCAGTGATCCACAGGTTCAATAGGTGATCACTTATTTATTGGTGGAATCCGACCTGTGGAAACCATATCATCAGAAGAATGTGGGGCTTATATCCCAATTATTAAAGGGGTTTTCACATGAACAAAATTAATTTTAAAGTTCATTTTAATCAATAGATTTTGGAATAATAATTTCCATAATTTGAGGTGTTTAAAAATAATGTTCCTGTGTCGAGAGAATCCCTGTACGGTCAGACACATCCATTACACAGTACACAGCAGGGACACATATATAAGTTTATCTCAGCCCAGGAACATTTTCTTTTAAACACATCCAATTGTGGAAATGATTATCATTACAGGGTCTACTTATTATTAAGATGAACTTTAAATTAACCTTGTTCGTGGGAAAGGCCTTTAAAATGCAGCGGCTGGTAATGATGTAAGTATTGCGCATGCGTGAGGTGTACTTTACCGCAGCTCATCACATGAGCTGCCGTAAAGTATACCTCACGCATGCGCAATGCGCAGCTTGAGGTCTGTCGATACACCAAAAGGGTGTATAGACGTCAGCAGCGCCTGAAATGACGCGATTAGCATCATATCGGCTGATCCGCCCATGGAGGAGGGCGAGGAGGATTCAAATGGTTTATCACGCCCATCGGGGCGTAAGTAAAAGCACTACAGGCCGCAAAAAGAAGTCACAGGGAACGCCCTGTGCGACTTCTCAGGAGACAAGAAGCCGTAGTTGTAGAGGTATCAAAATCACTTTTTGAAAGTTTCAAACTACACAATTTTTACACAAAGGGATAGGTAGAATAGCATAAAGATGGTGCAGGGACAGGTATTAATAGGATGGGGGTGATTTTTAGGGGTCAGGTTCCCTTTAAAGATTACAGCATCCACATGACTACATCACCAGAACCACCGTCAATACAATTACATATCACTAGAACCACTGTCAATACAATAATACCTCACCAGAACCACTGTCAGTACATAACCAGAACCATTGTCAATACAGTAATACATCACCAAAAACAATCAATACATCAATACACTACTATAACCCCTGTCAGTACATAACCAGAACCATCAGCAATAAAATAATACATAATCAGAACCACCGTCACTACATCACCAGAACAGTACGTTCCCTATATAAATGTGTATGCAGATTAAATGTCCCATACTGTTCATACTCCTTCCACGTCCCATACTGCTCACTCCCGCTATGTCCCATGCAGCTCATCTTACATCCATATGTTGCATACAGCTCATCCTCACCCCATTCTCCTGAATCCCATGTTGCTTATCCTCCCCCAATATGTCTCATGCAGCACATCCTTCCCCACCATCCCCCTTCCAGGTTATATGCAGCCTCTCACCTCCCATGTTCCATGCAGCCTCTCCCCTCCTATGCACCACCCAGCCTCTCCCCTCCCTTGTTCCACGCGCCCCCCCACTCCATCCCTCATCCATGTAGCTTCTCCCCTCTCCATTTCCATGTAGCTTCTCCCCACATTCCATGTAGCTTCTCCAGCCCACGTTCCATGTAGCTTCTCCCCCATCCCCCATCCATCCATCTACCTTCTCCCCCATCCACCAAACAATCCATGTACCTTCTCCCCATCCCCCCTCCATCCTTGTACCTTCTCCCCCATCCATCCATTTTCTCCCCCTTCTTCCATGCCGGCCCCCATCCATCCATCCAGCTACTCCCCCATTTCTATGTCGCCCCTATCCATTCATCCATCCCGTTCTCCCCCCTTTTCTATGCCGCCCCCCTATCCATCCATCACGTTCTCTCCCCTTTTCCATAATGCCCCCCACACATCCATCCCATTCTACCCCCTCTTCCAGGCCACACCATCCATCCATCCATCTATCCCACTCTGTCCCCCCCAGGCTACTATCTTCAGCTGTAACGGCGCCTTACCTGACTCCACGTTCCTGATCCCGGCAGCTTCTTCCTCTGCAGCGCTCGGTCTCTCGGTCACCGGCACCAGGAACCCGGCACCAGGCAGCTTCTTCCTCTGCAGCTCCCGATCTTCGGCACCAGGCAGCTTCTTCCTCTGCGGCTCCCGGTCTCTGGCACCAGGCAGCTTCTTCCTCTGTGACTCTCGGTCTCCCACTCACCGGCACCAGGCAGCTTCTTCCTTTGCGGCTCCCAGTCTCCCGCTCACTGGCACCTGGAACCCGGCACCAGGCAGCCTCTTCCTCTGCAGCTCCTGGGTAGTATACACATTACAGACTGAGGGCAGTATACACATTACAGACTGTGGGCCGTAAACATTACAAACTGCCAGCTATATGCACATTGCAGACTGGCCGCTGTGTGCGCACGGCACACTGGCCGCTGTGTGCGCAGTGCAGACTGGCCGCTGCGTGCACACTGCAGACTGGCCGCTGCGTGCACACTGCAGACTGGCCGCTGCGTGCACACTGCAGACTGGCCGCTGCGTGCACCCTGCAGACTGGCCGCTGCGTGCACCCTGCAGACTGGCCGCTGGGTGCACCCTGCAGACTGGCCGCTGGGTGCACACTGCAGACTGGCCGCTGGGTGCACACTGCAGACTGGCCGCTGCGTGCACCCTGCAGACTGGCCGCTGCGTGCACCCTGCAGACTGGCCGCTGCGTGCACACTGCAGACTGGCCGCTGGGTGCACACTGCAGACTGGCCGCTGCGTGCACCCTGCAGACTGGCCGCTGCGTGCACCCTGCAGACTGGCCGCTGCGTGCACACTGCAGACTGGCCGCTGCGTGCACCCTGCAGACTGGCCGCTGCGTGCACACTGCAGACTGGCCGCTGCGTGCACACTGCAGACTGGCCGCTGCGTGCACACTGCAGACTGGCCGCTGCGTGCACACTGGCCGCTGCGTGCACACTGCAGACTGGTCACTGTGTGGACAGTACAGACTGCGGACTCTATGCACATCTGAGAGTGCTGGTGTAAATCCTGTATACACAGCACTATACAGTATATACTGGTCCACACTACATACAGTATATAGGAACACTAATACAGCATGTAGTGTGGACCTGTACATAAAGTTTAGTGTTCTTTAGAGACAGACACACAGACAGACAGACAGAAAGAAAGAAAGAAAGAAAGAAAGAAAGAAAGAAAAATAAGAAAGAAAGAAAGAAAGAAAAAAAGAAAAAAAGAAAGAGAAAGACATGGAATAACTCACATATTGCAGGACCTGTGATGATGTCACATAGAGGGGAGGCATCAGAGGTCACATGATCGGCTCAGGGAGGGATCTGGAATGTGGGGCCCTGCTTTGGGAAAATGGCTCCGCCCCCTTCACGTCCGTGGCTCCGCCCCTTTAATGTCGCGGCCGCTCGGCGGCAGTAGCAGATCTGCGGCTGGAGGAGCGGGCGGCCCCTCTGGATAAGTCCTGCCCCTACCGCCTATCAGTTCAGGCCTGGCCACCAGCCGCCGGGTCAGAGAGAGCGCTCGGTGGTGGCGCTGGCTCACATAGGCTGTGCTGCAGGCAGCAGCAGCAGCCAGCTTCTTTCTCTTCTCCCTGGCTGGCGCTGCTTCTACGGCGGTGGCCGCCCGGCACCGCGGCTGTGAGTGCACAAGCGAGTCACAGCAGGGGGGTAGTGAGAGGCGGGGCTAGATGGGCGGGGCCTCTACACCTGAGGGCCTCCCATGACTTTCACCCGGTTACCCGCCAGAGCAGTCCGAGGCTGTATACAACCATGTTCCAGTGATTTCTACAAACTGCACTCCAGCCTACCTTATGCGTGCAAGACCCGGTAAGCTGCCAATTGATTTAGAAATGGGAATAGTAAAATCAGACACAGAAGTGGAAAAACCTGATTGGGATACCCTACGTCAGCAACTGTATCGTCAAGTACAAGAGTGTGTAGAGAAAAACCTTCAACAAGCTAGAGCAAGACAAGAGAAAACCTTTAACTAACATGCTCGAGCAACGCCATTACATTCTGGTGAACAAGTTCTCAAGAGAAAGAGGCGCTCTAACAAATTGGATAATCAGTGGGAAACCACCCCATACACAGTCTTACCATCTAACCTAGACAATGCTAAAACGTGTCTGATAAGTAAAGATGAAGGAGACCTTTAGCAATTGTATCCCAAGATCAGCTCAAACCGTGTCCTGAAACCTTGAAGACACCTGAAGTAACAGAACCCGTACAGGTCCAACCTATCCAAGAGAAAGAAGATTAAGTATTCCATATAGTACTAGGAGATTTCCCCAAAACATGGCCAAATTACTACGGAGCAGTGGTAGTGCCAATGATTGCTTTCCCTTCAATGGTGGAACCAACACCAGAACCCGTGTTACCGGAAGAAGTCCCAAGACTTGAAAAACTGGAAGTAGAACCCATAGAGGAGGAACAAATTCCTGGTCCTAGTGAACTTGCCAGTCCTGCAGTCAGATCCTCATCTGCCACAGTACCAAACACCCCAAATAGGTACACGTCAACTCACACCATCATGCTGAGTACACCAGTAGTGCGCAGATCAGAGCGTAGTACCCAAGGTCAGTTACCGGCTAGGTACAAAGATTAAAATGGCATTAACTGTAAAGTGTAAATATGTTTGTTTAAATGTAATTTGAACCCGGTAGACCGTGTCCAAGAGGGTGGAGGAACTGGATTGACCCCCATGCACATTAAGTTAGGGAAAGCAAGTGCCTGGGGGTGGTTAGTGAATCCAGGCCTCCTAAGCAGAAACGCCTGTGGACAAATGTACATAGTTAATGCAACGTTAAAAAAGCCCAGTACCTACAGAGACTATCCTGTATGAACTTTGAACTATTTTTGTTTGTTTATGGACCATAAATAAATACCACGGACTGCTTGTAGTAAGAACTCTCTTGTATATATTCATCAGCCCGGAGGCAATAGACTAAAGCCCCAGAAAGACTGCTTTTTGAATTTTTTGACTCTTTTCAAATTTTAGTGATTTTTGTACTTTTTAATTTAAGTCTCTGTAAATATTAATTGTGTTAATTATTTGTTTACTTGTTTTTCCACAGTCCTGGAGTACTGTCTTTAACTAAGGGGGAATGTGGCACCCCAGGGGTTAATGTGCCACAGTAACATCACACGGGTTCCCTCCCCACAACACACTGACAATGCACTAGCACCTCTGGGCCAAGAGGAGGAGCTAAACCAGCTCCCTTATATACTCCAGGTCAAGAAGAAGTAGTTAGTTAGTTTGGAGTTTAGTTTCAGTTCCTGGGAGAACTGAGAGAGGCTGTAGTGTAAAGGAGCTACGTCAGGCTTCTCTACAGTCTGCTCACTGATTCTAGGCCTAGCCTGGGTCTGAGGGAAGGAGAACTGAAGACAGAGGAACACATCTGGGAGACAGAGTGCCATCACCACTCGCCCCAGAGGAGCGCACAGAACGGACACCGGAATCCGAGACTGTTACTGACACACACAGCACAGTAAATCCAGGAATAGTGGAGTTTCTAGATCGACACTGTACCAGAGCGAAGCAACACGGCGGGGTCAGCAGCACATGGAAGACTCAAGTTGCCTAGCCAAGGGGTACCTGTGAGGAGAGAGACAGTGCCAGCAGCTCAGCTAGAAGCAGCAGCAGGGCCACACACACACAGCGCAGCAGGAGGAAGCTGAGGACCCGGACAGGGTGGGAGCAACCCGGCCCCAGTACAGACTTCGTGGACAATCTGCTACAACATCTGCAGTAAAGCTTTGGAAAAACTACAGAAACGTGAGTGTGTGATCCTTCAACCCGTCTCCATTATCAATCCCTTTATTACCACATCCACCATAGACTCTCATCACTACTGCCCCGGGGAACTAGCCTCTACCTATGGAGAGCCGTTCCATCTAAGCTGCCCAACATCATCCTCGGAGGTTGTGCAGCAGCGGTGGTTCCATTACTGACCATACACCGTGGGTGGCGTCACGACAGACATTTATCCCTTGTAAATACCCCATTTTACTTGCGGAACCCGGGGCACGGTCCGGAGCAGGCCCTCTGTGACATCCCCAGCAGCAACCCGGTCCGGTACCAAGTACCCCGTCCCAGTGGGCTCCACAACCATATATATGTGTGTGTATATATATCGTGTGTGTGTGTGTGTGTGTGGGCTTGTTTTTTTTGTGGTGATCACAATATATATCTTTTTACTAGTTTGGTGACTTACTACATACAACATATTTTTCTATTTTAAAAGTCATAACAAATCATGTTAATTTTAGATGTACACAGATATGACTTCTGCACACATCTATAAAACACTTTTTTTTGTATTGCTTCCTTATTGTCAGTGGCATAACTAGAGTCTGATGAGCCCCAATGCAAAATTTAGACCTGGCCACCTCCCACCTCTCACACTCTGCGTGTACACACATTGGTCAGATTATATGGGCCCCGTGCATATATGTCCCTTATCCTGGTATATATGGTCTTCCCCTCCACCACCATAGTCCTCCAATTATTATAATGCATCCCTATATTCCTCCATATAATACAATGTACTCTCGTAGTCATCTATTGTTATGGATGCCCCCAACACCTTTCGGGTGAGGCTGTCAACTTAATTGTCTGCTGCCAAATTGGATGCTTTGTCTGAGTGCGTGCACGTCACTGTAAGAAACAACGCTGACACACTTGTCAATGTAGAGCTTAATGACAAAGACCTTTTATTAAGGGCAGGGTTAGGAGTTTTATACTCATCATTAAAGGGGCATTTCTTAAGGGTGGTTCTAGGTAATTGCATCATTTTATGCTGAATATACATTTTATTCTGAAAAAAACATTCAATTATATTCTGTGTGTTAGTTAGCTTAAACTAGCCTTGAAGTGTACATTTAGTCCGAAGACATTCTGATAAGAGCTTCAGCCAGCTACCTCTAAGTCAAGACATTTATATAAAATCTGAGACACAGAAAACCCAAAGGTCTCACCTCTCTATTTAATACTACTGAAATACATAGTATAAGTTTTTCACACAAAAATATGGAGATTATATTTACTAAAATAGATCCTAAATATAATAAAAATGAATGCTGCTCCCACAATTCCCTTCTCCCGTGGCAATGAGTGAATGCTCCAACCAAAGTGCATGCACACAGACCAACTAAGGTTCTCCTCCCCTAGTTTGATGGAGCCAGTCTTCCTACACCACTTCACCGGATTCCCCACATCGGTCTGCCCATTACACCATCGGATGGATACAAACACTCACAAACTATGGCAAACAAGGAAACTATACGAATGCCGCAATCAAATACCGGTCATAATTATCACTCAACTGTTAGTCATTATATTTGACATTCTCAATAAGTCGGTCCTCACTATGGTCTAATTCAGGAGGACATGGCCTCGTACCAAGTCACTGTTGCTGGTGGAAACTTCAGTCTTATCTAAAATAAGTCAGTCCCTGATATTCAAAAAATAAAGGTGTCCTAAGCGGTCAGTGTCCCTTGGGATGTTTATATCCATCGCATATAGGCCAGTGTCTATAGTAAGAGACATTCGGTAGTTCTCCTGGGCTCGTCTGCCTTGTAGTTTAGATCTTGGATCTAGTTGGGCTGCCATTTGAGCTCTTCAGCTGTCTCAGTCATCCGCAGAATTTCTGACGTTTCTTCTGACCATCACTCCATCTCCAGGCTGTGGGAAGTGACTCCGGTCCACAGTAGCTGCATGTTAAAGGGGGAGAGAAAGCTCAAAAATACATGTTAGACAAGCCCTTTATAAATGTCAAAACATAAGAAAAAAACTATCTCGGGGAATGTATTACCTGGACAACATTTTCATCCATAATCTCATAAAAATTTGTACCATTTTCATAACCATCTATGACATAGTAATACCTTGCAGCACAAAAACAAATCACAAAATTTTACTTATAATCTTAAGAATATAAGTCACCCCCCTTGAGCATCTTATCATCTAATATTACGTATACACACCATCTTTCAAGAAAAAGATATAAAAAGCATATGGTATCAGTTCTTGACTTACCAATAGATGAAAAACAATCATCCCTAAGAGAAGAGGAAGAGATATACTATATATACAGAAACAATACATTCTTTGGGTTCGTGAAAAACAAATCATCAATTCTAAATCATACAGTTATGGTTCATGTCAAATAACTTCTATATAAGGATCTTATATACAATCAAAAATCATTTTCTATTGATTAAAATATCAAAATTAATTGTCACCCAAGATAGTTCATAGAAACAAAACCATAAGATTTACACAATTTATAAATGATATACCCACTCCTAATAGTACCCTAGTAATGTCCTTAAAGCTGGAAACCTACCTAACTAGCGGAGGTCGGCACCCTCTTGAAACGCCTGTGGTGCCCCCGCTCCACGTCGACTCACCCTATTGGTCCTTAACCTATCCCTGATCTTATATACCTTTTTCAGTTTGTTTGTAAAGTGTTGTTTAGTCTATTACCTTCCATAAACATATACAGCAATTGCTCAGTCAACATATATCTATATGAGGGTCACTAGATACACTGTCAATAGTCCGTAATTGAAACAGGTCTCAGCAGGTTGGTCAGAGCACAAATAAACAATATGATACAATGTAAAGCCAAACAAATATAACATATAGTATAACATTAGACAATATAATTACTGTATACTTATCATCAGTGGTCTCTTCTGCTTTTCTGAAAAACAGGTCAAAAAGGTAACTGGATATCTGGGAAAGCGTCCAGTTATTTATTATACAACTACCATATTCTTATTTACATATATATTTACTCATTTACCTACTCACTCTGCTTGAGAACATTCTTAACCAATATATTAGACATCTTATGGTATTTTATATAGGAGAGAGAGATCCACACCTACTAGGACATGTTTATAACTTTCCTCTCCTTGTCCGCACCCTATTTGCAATTCTTAAAGCTTGTGGAGTGTCTGCTGCTTAATATTCTTACCTTTCTGAGTTGTGTTGTGTGTGAGAATAATGCAGGATTGTACACGAGGCCTTACCTGTAACCAGGAGCGAACCAGGCAGTATTCATCTGACTACACTCGTGACCGGTTGAGGTGTATGTGGGGCCAAGCAAAGACTATTCTAACTTTTGTTGAAGAGAGACGTCATCATGGCCTGTAATTTTTCCCATCCTTCAGCACAACTCCCTTTTTGTTCCTTTAGTTTTTTTTTTAGTTCTGTCCAGGCAGTCTGATACCGAAGGGGTGCTTAGGCAGCCAGACGTAACAAGGCTGGGATGGATGACCTCCCGCCATTTACCTAGACTAACTTTATTTTAACTTCAAAATGTACCTTGCCCTCTACCTCTAGGGGTCACCTGTAGTGACTGTCAGCATGATTATACCATCCTAGACTGGCAACATGGTGTTTACCTCACCGTGATTTACCAATTCTGCATTCAATATGCTTACCGTTTTTGTAAGAATTGTTGTACTTAGAAGAAGCTCCACCTGCTCACAAAAGTGCAAAAACTCAGAATCAATTGCTCTGATTACCTCATGCGAGGATCCTACCGGTGTCCAGTGTAAGATCATCTTTCCTATACGTACATCTGAAATAAAACACTCAAGAATTCGTATTAGCTTCAAAAAACAGAAAAATACTTATTCAACAAAATTCTTATTACAATTCTCTACTAATTATATTGATAGCTAGGCAACAAATAATACAGTGCTGCAGAATATATTGGCGCTATATTTATAAACTATAACTGAATTTAACTTCCATTATAACCTCACAACGGCCTGTAGACAGTCCACACAGGCCTCCAGGACCTGAGCTCTCCATGCTCAGTCTCTGTCTGTCTCTCCCATGTCAAACAGACTCCTCCATTAAAGGCCACTTTACACACACCAACTTATCTGTCCAACTTCTGACGAACTTGCTGGTTGCAGTGAAATCATGGACACATAGTTCCATTGTACACAGTCACAAAATGGAGCAATGTGTCCATGATTTCACTGCAACCAGTAAGTTGTTCAGAAGTTGGACAGATAGGTTGGTGTGTGTAAAGTGAAAAGATATAGCTGGGCACACCTGTAATTTCTTCAGAAAAAATATTCTTTCACACAAAGTGTTGAAGGTTACGTATTTCATATACTTTATTTTAATGCCACTTCTTGTCCAAAACACCACAAAACCAACGTTTCGGCCTCTTACATAGGCCTTTATCAAGGTTTCTGATTATACAGGAATAGAAAAGTAACATGTATTAACATCATACATAATTTCTGGCAAATTGTTAGCAAGATTGGGACTAGTGCTCGAGTGGCGTATAAAATGGACTGTGGTATGTGGCAGTGTAACTCTAACTGGGCTCGACTGCCCAATGATTGTGAGTGTATAAGGAGGTGGAAAGGGTAAAAAAGAACCATCACCGAGAAAGGGCAAGGACATACATGAAGCAAGCAGAGTGTGATGACGTGAGTCACTCAGTTATCAAGTTTTGAAGACAATGCCAAGAGGAAAGGAAAATATGTCCACACGGGGTTAAGAAAGAAGGTATAAGATAAAGGAAACAAGGAAAGACAAAAAAATGAATCAATTACCAGTGTGGGGTCAGGAATGGGTTCTGTAGCAGAACCAACAAGGAAAAGTGTAACTACACAAAGTGTAGGTGTACACCAAGGGATCCTATGATGAAATACAAAGGCAGTTCTAAGTTACAAACGTAAGCAGGTGTCAAAAATTGCTGAAGTCTTATGTTGGAAAAAGACAAGTTAGAAATCAAGCAAGTCTCCCAGACTGGGAAGGGGCAAGATAACTAGTTGTATATGGGTAGTCAAAAAGGCATATGGAACACAGGATGAAATCACAAAAGTGTAGGATACCTTGGTGAGGGCCAAGTATCAATAGGATACAACTATAGACATCAGGTCAGACACCGGACATGACACTATGGGAAGTATAGGGGTAACACCATGATCACCAGGGACCTACACTGGTAAATTGCTAAAAAAATACAAAATATATATCGAATAATCAGAATGACTATCCACGTGTCAGGGACCAATTGGAAATGGGTGACATGTCTCAAATGAGACCAAACTCAACAAAATACACAAAGACAGGGAGAGAGAGGAGACAGACAGTAACCAAGGAGTCCTTAGATACATAATAATACCTGTAGTACGAGTCAAGGCTCAAGGCTAGACACCTAGGATGGAGGCATATAGAACAAAGTTCAATAGAGTCATAAGCACATGAGAGCATGTAGGCAGACAACAGGCTCGCAAGGCGCGAGGTATTACCTTATGTGTTTCAGTGGCAATGTGGCGGCGGTGTGCGGAGAATAGAGCGCCCGCGTCTGTTTATGACAGGCGGGGAGGCGTGTTAATGTGACGCGTATCCGGTCTATGGACCGCATGTGAAGCGCACATAGTGCGCATGCGCACGACTGAGGTTAGTAATGCGCGTGCGTGATCAGAAGAAAGCGAGAAACATCAGGCTCCAGTGATCAAAGGTGTCAGGAGCTTCATTCTGGACGTGCTGGTGCTCAGAAAGATAGATGGTCCACATAGAACGATTAGTAGTGCATCTAGAAGGATGAATAAAACAGGAATTAGTGCCAATAATTATAACACTATTCAGTTTCTTTAAAAAAACGTATATCACAGTATGCATAGATTGATTAAAGTAGACAAGATTATCTGGAGTCACATCAATAATGAAAGCATGGCGTTCATATTGGGACCGTAACATAAAAAGGATGCCAGTTAGATTATTCTATTACACATATATAGGTATTTAACAAAAAAGATAGCAAAACAGATATGCATGTACGTGGTTACGAAAAAGGGAAATGATACAACCCTTTAAAATGCAAGTAATGTATATTACAAAGAGTACATATTTAAAATTATGCTTATAAATTGCAAAAGACACCATATCCGCTTCTGCTGGCTCTATACAACAAAAATACACTTATATAAATGTCTCATACTCGCGGTTCATCCCTCGCGGTTCTAAGGTCTGGAGGGTATGGATCCAGTAGGCCTCCCGCTCTTTCAGCCTCTGGATCCTATTACCTCCACGTCTCAGTGGTGGTACGCTATCCAGGACCTGGAAGCGAAGTTGCGACACCGAGTGATTGCATTGTATGAAATGAAAGGGAATCGGGAGTAGTGTGTTATGACAACGAATCGTCGATTTATGTTTACTGATGCGATCGCGCACATGTTGGGTGGTTTCACCCACATATGCGCGACCACACGGGCATTTGATGAGGTATATTACAAATGATGAATCGCAAGTAAAATAGCTTTTAATAGGGAAACGTTTACCTGTTTGTGGATGTGTGAAAAATTCACCCTTTATGACATTATTACACTGATTGCACCCTAAACATGGAAAGGTACCCTTGCGTATCGTTTGAAAAGTGCGTTGATGAGGCAGTTGTCTAAGTGTATTTTTGTTGTATAGAGCCAGCAGAAGCGGATATGGTGTCTTTTGCAATTTATAAGCATAATTTTAAATATGTACTCTTTGTAATATACATTACTTGCATTTTAAAGGGTTGTATCATTTCCCTTTTTCGTAACCACGTACATGCATATCTGTTTTGCTATCTTTTTTGTTAAATACCTATATATGTGTAATAGAATAATCTAACTGGCATCCTTTTTATGTTACGGTCCCAATATGAACGCCATGCTTTCATTATTGATGTGACTCCAGATAATCTTGTCTACTTTAATCAATCTATGCATACTGTGATATACGTTTTTTTAAAGAAACTGAATAGTGTTATAATTATTGGCACTAATTCCTGTTTTATTCATCCTTCTAGATGCACTACTAATCGTTCTATGTGGACCATCTATCTTTCTGAGCACCAGCACGTCCAGAATGAAGCTCCTGACACCTTTGATCACTGGAGCCTGATGTTTCTCGCTTTCTTCTGATCACGCACGCGCATTACTAACCTCCGTCGTGCGCATGCGCACTATGTGCGCTTCACATGCGGTCCATAGACCGGATACGCGTCACATTAACACGCCTCCCCGCCTGTCATAAACAGACGCGGGCGCTCTATTCTCCGCACACCGCCGCCACATTGCCACTGAAACACATAAGGTAATACCTCGCGCCTTGCGAGCCTGTTGTCTGCCTACATGCTCTCATGTGCTTATGACTCTATTGAACTTTGTTCTATATGCCTCCATCCTAGGTGTCTAGCCTTGAGCCTTGACTCGTACTACAGGTATTATTATGTATCTAAGGACTCCTTGGTTACTGTCTGTCTCCTCTCTCTCCCTGTCTTTGTGTATTTTGTTGAGTTTGGTCTCATTTGAGACATGTCACCCATTTCCAATTGGTCCCTGACACGTGGATAGTCATTCTGATTATTTGATATATATTTTGTATTTTTTTAGCAATTTACCAGTGTAGGTCCCTGGTGATCATGGTGTTACCCCTATACTTCCCATAGTGTCATGTCCGGTGTCTGACCTGATGTCTATAGTTGTATCCTATTGATACTTGGCCCTCACCAAGGTATCCTACACTTTTGTGATTTCATCCTGTGTTCCATATGCCTTTTTGACTACCCATATACAACTAGTTATCTTGCCCCTTCCCAGTCTGGGAGACTTGCTTGATTTCTAACTTGTCTTTTTCCAACATAAGACTTCAGCAATTTTTGACACCTGCTTACGTTTGTAACTTAGAACTGCCTTTGTATTTCATCATAGGATCCCTTGGTGTACACCTACACTTTGTGTAGTTACACTTTTCCTTGTTGGTTCTGCTACAGAACCCATTCCTGACCCCACACTGGTAATTGATTCATTTTTTTGTCTTTCCTTGTTTCCTTTATCTTATACCTTCTTTCTTAACCCCGTGTGGACATATTTTCCTTTCCTCTTGGCATTGTCTTCAAAACTTGATAACTGAGTGACTCACGTCATCACACTCTGCTTGCTTCATGTATGTCCTTGCCCTTTCTCGGTGATGGTTTTTTTTTACCCTTTCCACCTCCTTATACACTCACAATCATTGGGCAGTCGAGCCCAGTTAGAGTTACACTGCCACATACCACAGTCCATTTTATACGCCACTCGAGCACTAGTCCCAATCTTGCTAACAATTTGCCAGAAATTATGTATGATGTTAATACATGTTACTTTTCTATTCCTGTATAATCAGAAACCTTGATAAAGGCCTATGTAAGAGGCCGAAACGTTGGTTTTGTGGTGTTTTGGACAAGAAGTGGCATTAAAATAAAGTATATGAAATACGTAACCTTCAACACTTTGTGTGAAAGAATATTTTTTCTGAAGAAATTACAGGTGTGCCCAGCTATATCTTTTCACTTTACACACACCAACCTATCTGTCCAACTTCTGAACAACTTACTGGTTGCAGTGAAATCATGGACACATTGCTCCATTTTGTGACTGTGTACAATGGAACTATGTGTCCATGATTTCACTGCAACCAGCAAGTTCGTCAGAAGTTGGACAGATAAGTTGGTGTGTGTAAAGTGGCCTTTAATGGAGGAGTCTGTTTGACATGGGAGAGACAGACAGAGACTGAGCATGGAGAGCTCAGGTCCTGGAGGCCTGTGTGGACTGTCTACAGGCCGTGTGTGAGGTAACAGACTGTATGCTGTTAGAAAGCCGAAGAAAGGCTCATGTCTAATTTGCACAGTGTGGTTTATGCTGTCCTGAATAAACCAGCTGGACCTATTTCCTAGAAGAGACTGTTGCTGTGTTTATGATTTTGTGCTGCTAAGTGAGGGTACCCCGGCCCGCTCCGTGATCGCCTTATCACAATTTATAAACTATAACTGAATTTAACTTCCATTATAACTGGCTATATTTATAAACTATAACTGTATGATGCTTAACCAAAAACCCCATATATTTCTCCATATATGTCTCCATCCCCCCTTCGCATGAGGGAATCAAAAAGATATATATATATTACTCTTGTATAATCATAACTGGATATATAAACTGGTAGTGGAACTGTGATGTAGTCTCATTGTTAACAGGACTTTTGGGTGGTGTAAGATGGCTGCCAATGGAAGTTCTGATGGGGAAAACTTCCTCTAAGTCTTACATTCCTAAGATGAGGGGGAACACTCTGAGCTGAGGTTTCCTGTCCGTCCCCCACCTGGAGCCAACGCCATAACAGAAAAAACAACTTTAGAAAACAATGGGATTAGAATCTGAAGATTTAACACACATATACGGTAATGGCCAAACGTTTTGAGAATGATACAAATATTAATTTTTACAAAGTCTACTGCTTCAGTTTTTCTAATGGCAATTTGCATATACTCCAGAATGTCATAAAGAGTGATCAGCTTAACAGCAATTACTTGCAAAGTCAATATTTGCCTAGAAAATGAACTTTAACCCCCAAAACACATTTCAACATCATTGCAGTCCTGCCTTAAAATGAGCAGCTAACATCGTTTTAGTGATCGTTCCATTAACACAGGTGTGGGTGTTGATGAGGACAGGGCTGGCGATCAATCAGTCATGATTAAGTAAGAATGACACTACTGGACACTTTAAAAGGAGGCTGGTGCTTGGTATCATTGTTTCTCTTCAGTTAGCCATGGTTATCTCTAAAGAAACACGTGCAGCCATCATTGCACTGCACAAAAATGGCCTAACAGGGAAGAGTATCGCAGCTACAAAGATTGCACCTCAGTCAACAATCTATCGCATCATCAAGAACTTCAAGGAGAGAGCTTCCATTGTTGTCAAAAAGGCTCCAGGGCTCCCAAGAAAGACCAGCAAGCGCCAGGACCGTATCTTGAAACTGTTTCAGCTGCGGGATCGGACAAGCTTGCTCAGGAATGACAGCAGGCTGGTGTGATTGCTTTGAGCAAGGCCTGGTTTCAAGGAGGGCAGCAAAGAAGCCACTTTTCTCCAGAAAAAACATCAGGGACCAACTGATATTCTGCAAAAGGTACAGGGAGTGGACTGCTGAGGACTGGGGTAAAGTCATTTTCTCTGATGAATCCCTTTTCGATTGTTTGGGACATCTGGAAAACAGCTTATTCGGAGAAGAAGAGGTGAGCGCTACCACCAGTCTTGTCTCATGCCAACTGTAAAGCATCCTGAAACCATTCATGTGTGGGGTTGCTTCTCAGCCAAGGGAATCGACTCACTCACAGTCTTGCCTAAAAACACAGCCATGAATAAAGAATGGTACCAGAATGTCCTCCAAGAGCAACTTCTCCCAACCGTCCAAGAGCAGTTTGGCACCCAACAATGCCTTTTCCAGCATGATGGAGCACCTTGCCATAAAGCAAAGGTGATAACTAAATGGCTCAGGGAACAAAACATAGAGATTTTGGATCCATGGCCTGGAAACTCCCCAGATCTTTATCCCATTGAGAACTTGTGGTCAATCATCAAGAGACGGGTGGACAAACGAAAACCAACAAATTCTGCCAAAATGCAAGCATTGATTATGCAAGAATGGACTGCTATCAGTCAGGATTTGGTCCAGAAGTTGATTGAGGGCATGCCAGGGAGAATTGCAGAGGTTCTGAAGAAGAACGGTCAACACTACAAATATTGACTTGCTGCATTAACTCATTCTAACTGTCAATATAACCTTTTGGAACTCATAATATGATTGCAATTATATTTCTGTATGTGATATAAACATCAGACAAACACAAATAAAAACCAGAGGGCAGCAGATCATGTGAAAATATCATTTTGGTGTCATTGTCAAAACTTTTGGCCATGACTGTACTAAGTATTATTGGCTGGTTTCACACTAGCGTTCTTTGTAAATCGGAGGTATCCTGGAAAACCCTGCATGCCCCTGGATTAACCCGCAATGATGAAGCTGGATGGTCCCACACCCCGTGCAGGAGCATCCGGTTACATAATTGACAGGGATAGAGTGGGTGGTATTGCGCATGCGCAGTTCACAGAACGTAGACTCCACATCTACTGGGATCTGGAGTCCAGTTGGATCCATGTCTCATAAACCCCCATTCAGACTTAAGCCATGGCGCCCTGGATTGGGGTGAATCTGGGTGTTCACAGTTTTTACACAACTGGATGCACCCGCAAGTGTCTCTGGCCCCACTGAAAGTCAATAAGGCCGACAACTGATGTGGTGCATCCAATTTGTGACGGATTCACACGGATGCCAAAATATGCCAGTGTGAAACCAGCCATTATCGGTTCTCTAAGCCTCTTCTAAAAACTATTGTTCCTCTGTAAAATTCAGACAGTAACATACAAAAATTATCCCAAATAGCTATCTTAGTGTCTAAAAAAATATTAACACAACACAAACAAGAAGACAGTGTGTCAGTATGACTCAATAAAATAGATTAATCCCTGTATGAAAATCAGTAAAACCTAATTCTATAGGACCTTGAGCAGGAATGTACAAAAACTGTCCAAAATAACTATTATTGCGTCCAATAATAGACAATATTACTAGCTTCCAACTAAATACACAGTAAACAATTATGATTCTTAATGTTCACAGCCAAAAATGAAAAGAAATTCCTGCCTACCATTCAGGATCTGAAATGCGATGATTTTTCATTCCTGCATGTAAAAATGAACACACAGAGTGCAGACTCGCCCCTTCCCCCCTCCCATCAGGTACCGAAGGGGAAGGGGAATTATCTGCGTGAAGCGATGGCTGGGAGGACCACCGCGGTGCAGAATAATGTACGGTACACAAGATGGGAGTGCAAACCACAAGGGTGAATTTATTAACAGGCGGGGAAAGGAGTGAAGAAGGAAGGTTCAAGCAGGGGTAAACAGTGGCAAAAACGAGATTTAACAAACTGTTCGTTTTCTCTAGTTGGTCCGCTCAATAGCACGGTTCTCCAACTATCACAAGTTAAGAGCACACAGGTAAATCCACAAAAGCAAAGTACAATACTACTCTACGTGTAACCTTTCTGGCCGTGCTACACAGGCCACACAGGCTGCCGTGTTCTACCTACTGAAGCCTATTCTAAACCCTGAAAGGTGCACAATATTTAACTCACAGTGATGCAGGGATTTGGATGCAGTCCTGGGGGCCCCCAACAACAGCAGTCTTATCCGAAGGTGCACACGGCTCCTGTCTCGAGTCGATGGGCTGCAAATCTTCTCCTTGCTTCAGATTCTCACGGAATCCCGGGCTTGTCTGTGTCCCACTTTCATTTCACACGAACACAGCAGTGCTTTCCAAACTCCACAGAAAGTCTGTTCCTCTCCACACATAAACGGGCTGTTCCAAAAAAACACACTCTCCGAAGGGGGGAAAACAGGACATACCATCATCCCACAGCTGGGGGGGTTTCTGTCTCTTAAAGTGGCAGCGTGTTTCTTACGGTCCCACACAGGCAGGGACTTCTTAAAGTGGCAACGCTTCTCTTACTGTCCATAGCAGTAGCCCCCAATATGCCTCCCTACTTAATGATGGTCGTCCTCGGCCATCACAACATCAGGTCCACAGTGTAATGACGGGCCGTTCAATGTGAACACAGCACCTGTGGAGGAGACAATAATGGCAATACAGCAGACTGAGTACATTGTTCAACATATCGGATTGGTGGAACCCCTGCAGTAGACCTCTGAGACCTTCTAAGATCTGGACTATCAGGCCAGGCCTGGCTAGCTCCCGGAGGACACCTGCTGCAGGAGCCACAGTGGAATCTTGGCTGGGCTCTTCTTCACGTGGCGGTAGGGGCTCATCCATGGGCTCCCCGCTTCTGGAAGGCTGAGGGTCCCCCACTGTGTTGGGGACTGTCCACCAGTCATCGTCGACTTCACACACAGGTGACGTGAGTTCAGGGAGCGGGGTAGAGAATGTAGGAGATATTGGCGTAGGAGAAGCTTCGGACCGACATGGCCGCAGCATATTTCTGTGTAGTACTCTAGGGCCGGACGCCCCATTCTCAACTTGCACCTTGTAGACTGGGCCATCAGCATATACCCGTCCAATTACTCTGTAGGGTTGTACTTCCCATCTCTCACTCAGTTTGCCCTTGGGGCGCTTCTCTCTGACTAGCACTCGATCTCCAGGTTGCAGCGGTATTTCCTGAATTGGTTTAGGGCTCGTATGTTCTTTCTTCTGTAGCTGTTGACCGGCCAACCGACGGATCGTTTGTAATCGTTGTCGATGTTCTTTCACCCACGAAGTGACAGTTCGTTCCATGAAATCCTCTGGCTGCTCCAAATTCAGCTCGATGATGTCTCGCCCAGCTCTTCCAAAGAGCAACAGATATGGGGTGTAACCCGTAGTGGAGTGAACTCGGTTATTGTAGGCCCAGACCAATTCTGCTAGGTAATCCGGCCAACATGCTTTCTTATCTTCCTCCAATGTCCGCAGCATCTGAAGTAGGGTTCGGTTGAAGCGTTCACATGCTCCATTGCCTTGGGGGTGGTAAGGTGTAGTCCGAGATCGCTCGATGCCATACATACGATAGAGTTCCTCCATCACCTTACCTTGGAAACATGCCCCTTGATCGGAGTGGATTCGCTTTGGGCATCCATACACCCGGATAAAGTCTTGGCAGACAGCCCGTGCCGCCGACTCTGCAGTCTGATCTCTAGTCGGGGTGACTACAGCGAACTTGGAGAAATGGTCAGTCATCACCAAATAGTATTGTAGCCCCCGAGCTGAGTGTCCCACGAGGAGGTAATCAATCATCAAGATTTCTAGCGGTTCTTTGGTCTGTATGGTCTGAACGGGTGCCCTCTGTTCGGTGCTTTTAATGAGGTCGCATACTCGACATCGCCGGCAAACCTCTTCTACCACAGACTCCAATCGAGGGCAGTACACGTACCGCTGTAACCATTGGTAGGTCTTTGCAGGTCCGAAGTGAGCGCCAAACTCGTGTGCTTCCTTAGCTACCTCTTGAGCCATTTTTCCGGGGATGACCACCTGCCATCTTGTTTCTATTTCTTTTGGCTGTTGTCTCTTACGATATAACACTGATTCTCGAACTTCTAGTCTATCCCACTGGTGTAAGACGCTCTTCATCTCGGCGTCCAGGTTAGCCCTTTCTTGCTTGTCGGGCTTCTGCTTCTCAGCTACCCAGTGTTTCATCTGTTGTAGCCCTTCGTCTGCAGATTGAGCACGTCCCCATTCTTCATTGGTTCTTCCCAGGGACCGGGGCAGTGTGCAAGCCTCCCTACTTAATTGTGACGCAACCACTGGGGGCCCAAACTTGCTAAAGTCTGGCGTCTCTTCCTCCTCTAGTTGTTCATCGAGATCCCCCACTGGGATCTCCACCGTCACTCTTGACAGTCCATCCGCATTTGCGTTTTCGGTGGCGGGACGATAACAGATGGTAAAGTCGAACTTTGCAAGGCGAGCCACCCACCGTTGTTCCAAGGCTCCCAATTTAGTATTCTCAAGGTGGGCCAGAGGATTATTGTCTGTTCGGACCTGGATCTTGGTCCCTGTCAGGAAGCCAGCAAATTTCTCTGTCATGGCCCACACTAGGGCCAGGAGCTCTAGTCGAAAGGAGCTATAATTGTGGGGGTTTCTTTCGTTGTCCCGCAGGGACCTACTGGCGTAGCCGATGACTCTCTCATGTCCATTCTGTATCTGAGACAATACTGCACCGAGTCCATGAAGGCTACCATCCGTGTACAGCAGGAATGGTCGGTCGAAGTCCGCGTAGGCTAGGATCGGGGCTGAAGTAAGGGCATTCTTCATAGCCTGAAAAGCCTCATCTTGTCTCTGAGCCCAAAGGATGCCCTGGTTCTTTGACACTCCGGCGGTCCCCCTCAGCAGCTCATTCAAAGGACCCGCCACCTTTGCAAAGTCTTTGACGAACCGGCGGTAATACCCGGCGAGTCCAAGAAATGCCTTGAGTTCTCTCACCGTTTGAGGGACTGGCCACTTCTGGATGGCCGCCACCTTTTCTGCAGAGGGCAGGACTCCATCTTGTGAAACTGTGTGGCCCAGATACTCGATCTCTTTCTTGAAGAGGTGGCACTTTTTTGGTTTCACCTTCAGGTTATGAGCCTGTAGTCTTCCGAGTACCTGTCCAAGCCGGTCAAGGTGTTCTTTGAACGAGGCAGAAAACACGATGATATCATCCAGATAGATCAGAGTAGCTTCGAAATTTAAGTCCCCCAAGCACTTTTCCATCAGTCGTTAGAACGTGCCCGGAGCATTGGAGAGTCCGAAAGGCATCCGGTTAAATTCAAACAATCCCATCGGGAGAATGAACGCGGTCTTTGCTTTGTCCTTTTCCGCCACAGGTACTTGCCAGTACCCGCTTGCTAAATCCAAGGTGGAGAAGTACTTGGCCTTCCCCAATGCCGTCAAGGATTCTTCGATTCGTGGTAATGGGTACGAGTCGCGAACGGTACAGGCGTTGAGTTTTCTGTAGTCTACACAGAACCGGATGGTCCCATCCTTTTTCTTGACGAGTACCACCGGAGCCGCCCAAGGGCTCTGACTGCCCTGTACTACTCCCGCATCCAGCATTTGCTTCAGTAAAGTCTTCACCTCTTGGTACATCTTGGGAGGGATCTGTCGGTACCGTTCTCGAATCGGACGAGCTTCCCCGGTCGGTATCTCATGCATGATAGCTTCAGTGCAGCCGAAATCTTCAGCGTGGCGAGCGAATGCAGCCTGGTTCTTCCACAACATAGCTTCTACTGCTTGCACACGCTCGGGGCCCAGCGATTTCACATCCACTTCCATCTGATCAAGGATGACCTTTCCACTCCACTCTGGGGAGGGCATCTCTTCAGCCCTCGCAGAGACTGCTAGGGTCCACCCCGTACCTTCTATTGGCGATAGGGATATATCTTTTTGGCTCACCACTTCACCTTTATGCAAGTATACCAGGGCCAGATCTGTCCCTCGGGGCAAGGTGACCTCACTGGGGCCCACATTCAAGGCTCTGATAGGGACGCGTCCTTGTTGGACCACAGCTACCGTACGAGCTATCATAACTTCTTGGTCCACTCTTCCGGTTGCTACAGGCTGCACAATCACTTCTACCCCATCGAGATTGCGATAGGTTCCCACTGGAAGGTGTAATATACTTTCTCGTCCGGGAGGCAGGATTATGGGCACCTTCCCAGGAGCCCTGATGACCCCTACCGTCTGATGAGATGGCACACTCTTCTGTGTCCCACAGACACGGATCAGTCGCTGAAGTGCTTCTTGCGTAGGCTTATGTGTAGTAGCCTGCTTCCAGTATCCGGGTCCCCGTTTGACGAACATAATCTGATCTAATTCACGTAGGACATTCATCCCCAGTATTACAGGTACATCTTCTTTGATGGGCCCGGGGACTAGTAGGATCCCTTTTCTCCCCACTTCTTGCCCACAGATACGAACATTCATCCACACAACCCCTGTGACCGGGATCGGTTGCTGGTTAGCGGCAATCACCCGGATCAATGTCTCTTTCTCTGGCCTGGCCAGTGCCTGGAAATGTTGATTGAAGTATGCTTCTGGCATCGTCGTCACTTGTGACCCGGTATCTATCAAGCAATCCACTAGGACACCCTCGAATTCAGCACGTATGATGGGACACCCAGCGATCAGATGTTCGTCATGATACGGAGCGGCCTCCCTTCTCGCCTCCCCCGCAGAGTGCCGCACTACTGCGGGGGTTGGTAGTTTAACGGAAGCTTCTGTTGGCCTTGAGTGCTATTCCGGCACCCTCTGGCAATATGCCCCTGACCTCCACATCTCCAGCATCGGATGTCTTCTCTTCGCTGAGGAATACCTTGTGCCTCTGGTGGCTGCGGAGAGGAAGCCTGCACCCTCCAGTTTCCTATTGGTCGCGCCGGGGAATTATTGCGTGCGTACGATGGGCCAGGTTGAAAGGAGGATGGTGAAGCTGGGTAGGGGGTGCAACAGACAGATCCCTCATTCTTTGCTCCATCTGGGTCAGCTTCTCCTGTACATTGAGAACGGATTTCTGTAAATCCTGCACCACCTGGACCAGCACCTCTTGGCGGTTTGGGTCCACGCTGGACTTGGCGGCTTGGATGCGCACCACCCCAGAAGCGTAGCTTTCTTCTTTACTTCGGGCTACTGTTTCTGCCAGGATTTGACGAAATGTAAGAGCCGGGTTCGCTCGGACCCGTTCTGACAGGGCTCGCCTCAAGGATATGCTGTGTAAACCTAGAATAAACTGCTCCCGGAGTATCTGGTCTGTGGAGCCTATGCCGCCGAGTCCAGCTGCCTCCTTTTTCTGCACCTCTGCTAACACTTCTTGTAGTGCGGTGGCATACTGAGAGATCCCTTCTTCTTCCCGCTGCAGCCTCGAAAAAAATTTGACGCGAAGATGCCCCGCACTAGCAGTCTCGCCATAGATTTCTTCCAGGAATCCAACTAACTCTTTCAGGGTACTACGGGTGGGTTCTGGTTGTAGACAGACGTTTCTACGGGCTTCTCCCTCTAGTGCAGTCAAAGCGATGTCTACTTCAAGCTCTGGGCCGATGTTATAAACCTTCAGGGTGCTCTGCAGTCGGGACACCCAGTCACACAGTGCCATGTTATTGCCGTCAAACTTTGGGAGTACACTAAATATAGTGCCCATTGGGAGTGTCCTTGCAGGGGTTCCACCATTGCCCACATTACCCCCGTTAATATTAGCATTCCCGCCGTTGCTGTCTGCTGCCTCCATCTTGGTGACCGTACCCTGCTCGCAGCGCCACTTGAAGCGATGGCTGGGAGGACCACCGCGGTGCAGAATAATGTACGGTACACAAGATGGGAGTGCAAACCACAAGGGTGAATTTATTAACAGGCGGGGAAAGGAGTGAAGAAGGAAGGTTCAAGCAGGGGTAAACAGTGGCGAAAACGAGATTTAACAAACTGTTCGTTTTCTCTAGTTGGTCCGCTCAATAGCACGGTTCTCCAACTATCACAAGTTAAGAGCACACAGGTAAATCCACAAAAGCAAAGTACAATACTACTCTACGTGTAACCTTTCTGGCCGTGCTACACAGGCCACACAGGCTGCCGTGTTCTACCTACTGAAGCCTATTCTAAACCCTGAAAGGTGCACAATATTTAACTCACAGTGATGCAGGGATTTGGATGCAGTCCTGGGGGCCCCCAACAACAGCAGTCTTATCCGAAGGTGCACACGGCTCCTGTCTCGAGTCGATGGGCTGCAAATCTTCTCCTTGCTTCAGATTCTCACGGAATCCCGGGCTTGTCTGTGTCCCACTTTCATTTCACACGAACACAGCAGTGCTTTCCAAACTCCACAGAAAGTCTGTTCCTCTCCACACATAAACGGGCTGTTCCAAAAAAACACACTCTCCGAAGGGGGGAAAACAGGACATACCATCATCCCACAGCTGGGGGGGTTTCTGTCTCTTAAAGTGGCAGCGTGTTTCTTACGGTCCCACACAGGCAGGGACTTCTTAAAGTGGCAACGCTTCTCTTACTGTCCATAGCAGTAGCCCCCCAATATGCGCACAACTCCAACCCGGACGGAATCAATCCTGGCAGAAAATGAATATGCCAAGGGGAACATACACACATTACAAGGTAGCGTTCTTCCTAGGGAATCGCTTACACCTGCTCACATCATGCGTGATAAAAAACATACAGTCACCTATGGACCAAGAAAATAATCAACCCTGACATTACCTCTTACATCTAAGCATACATACAGTATACACAGGGGCCCCGATTACAGCTTCATTCAACACTATGTGCACCATTCACAGCTTCCTATGGTGGTTATAGCCACCTAACGTTATACACACATAACCATATAGCATTACAGCACCCTCCTTCTCCTTTAACATTTTTAACATACTTTCTCCCTTCTCTTTCACGGACCATATTAATGTGAGACTGTGTTTTTCCTTGAAAAGACGCAACATCTTTAATCACTATTTACCGGTGTCTCTATCCCAGCAAATACTTATGCCACGGTACACCAGTCTTTCCTCCTTCTTGGAGAGGACGCCTGTCCTTATACTGACAGCCTGCGTTCCCGTATTAAAGCTAATGCGTCCTAACAAATAATCACAAAACCACAGTCTTCCCTCCCCTCCTTGCTACATACTCCTTCACTTTCTTTACATACTTTCTTTACTTTCCTCTCTGCCACAAGGTCTCTTGGGGGTAACTTGCTGAGGCTTTGACTGATTAACACCGGTATTATAGCTTAAACCCAAGTCTCTATGCTTCTATCTTGGCTATAAATGTCCACCCCTCAAGATTACCACTGTCAGCAGGGTTGTATAAAGGGCAGTCAACTGGGATACCTTCAGGGAGCCGGGCATTAAAGTTCATTCTGAACACTCTAAACCTTGGGAGGGGGAAGAGAGGTGAAATTGGTCTGTAACCAAGTCAGCAGAAATAGCAAGCTTCACACCTTGCTTGCCCTGTGTGCACATTATGGAAACCAGTCAGTGGTGTTAGGAAGGCAGTTAGAGGACTGGAACTGGTTGCGTCACTGGAATCAGTCAGTCAGAGTCAGTCTGGACCTGGAATTGTTGTCACCAAACAGATAAAACAGCTAAAACATCAAACTGTGTCGGCCCCCTCTACACCTCAGTGGGGCAACAACTGGGTCATATAACTTTACCGCATATACTTCTTGCAACAAGACTCCTTGCGAATTGAGTATCGTTAGCTGGGCATGTATATTCTGTCTGAACACCTTGAGTACTGGAGAAGTGCCAGGGATTGCTATATAACCAGTTTCTTCCCGTGCATATGGCACGTCAGTAACACGATTTATTATCCAGCCAGCGGGCGTAATTGCTAGCTCTATACCTTGTTTACACAAGCGGCACGTCATCTGGAGTTATCTGGAGAGACGGAACAATAGAACAATGTCATTACTACTATCCTTTATGTAAATTACGTACTCATCCACAACCGCAGCCAGGAGCGGGGTGGGAAGACCATCAACTGTTTTTAGGGGGTCGGAAACCCATCAACCCTTTTTAGGAGGTCGGAAAACCATCAACCCTTTTTAGGGGGTCGGAAACCCGTCAACCCTTTTTTAGGGGGTTGGAAAACGATCAACCCTTTTTTAGGGGGGTTGGAAAACCATCAACCCTTTTTTAGGGGGTTGGAAAACCATCAACCCTTTTTTAGGGGGTTGGAAAACCATCAACCCTTTTTTAGGGGACCGGAAACCCATCAGCCCTATCCCCTGGGAGTAGGGCTGGAAACCAGGGAAACAGAATCTTCCCACTCAGCCCCATCTCTCCGTTTTCCTTGCCTTTCTCTCTTTCTATTTCTCTGTACTGAAACTGCAGCAATGATAGCACTGACATAAACACAGATAAACTCAGGATCAGGTTGCAAGAACACAAATAATAAATTCTCAGGACCGGGTTGCAATGGCTAGGACTTCTCAGATCCGGTCATCTATGTCCGAGTCTGACAGCCAGCTAACTCCATCCCTGCACGGAGTTACAGGAGGGTCTTAGGTAAGATAAATAATTTTCTTACCTCTTTGTAGCCTGCAGGTCTACCCCTCGTGTATGGTTAGTCCTGGGAATGAAGGTTCAGTTGTGGCTGTTGTCCCCTGGACGTCTCGTCCTAGCACGTTGGGCGCCAACTGTTATGGATGCCCCCCACACCTTTCGGGTGAGGCTGTCATCTTAATTGTCTGCTGCCAAATTGAATGCTTTGTCTGAGTGCGTGCACGTCACTGTAAGAAACCACGCTGACACACTTGTCAATCTAGAGCTTAATGACAAAGACCTTTTATTAAGGGCGGGGTTAGCAGTTTTATACTCATCATTAAAGGGGCATTTCTTAAAGGTGGTTCTAGGTAATTGCATCATTTTATGCTGAATATACATTTTATTCTGAAAAAAACATTCAATTATATTCTGTTTGTTAGTTACCTTAAACTAGCCTTGAAGTGTACATTTAGTCCGAAGACATTCTGATAAGAGCTTCAGCCAGCTACCTCTAAGTCAAAACATTTATATAAAATCTGAGACACAGAAAACCCAAAGGTGGGAGGGAAGAAGGAGAGAGAGCTTAGCTAGGGGAAAGTGCAAGGCCAAGGCTTTTTCCCTACAACCAGGCCTCGAGTCTGAAAAATTTGATTTCTAAATGACTACATACTAATATAAATTATTAACTATTTATTGCCATAACACTATGTATTATAAGGCATCCCATTGTCCCCCATAGTAATCAAAATATTATAATGCACCCCCATTATCCTCTATATAGTATAATGCTGCCTCAAAGCCCTCCATACAGCATAATGCAGCAACATATTACTCCATATAGTATAATGTAGCCTCATATCCCTCCATATAGTATAATGCAACCTTATGGTTCTCCATATAGCATAATGCAACTCCCCATAGCTCTCCATATTTTATAATGCACCTCATAGTCCTCCACATAGGCGCACCCAAGGGGGGGGACCTACGTGTCTGGACCCCCCCTTTGGACGGCCCTGAGAAGTGGTGCAGTACACAAGGAGCTGGGCCCCTATGTCAGGAGACAGGAACAATTACACAGCACCCAAGGGCCCACAAAAAAGGCTGCTTTTAGGGGGGCTTCGCTCCCCCAAAACCCCCCACCGGGGGCTTTGCCCCTTGGAACCCCGCTGGGGGGTGACACCCCCCTTTCAGGGCCGGTGTGTGTTTCTTGGACCCCTACCTTGAGAAATTTCTGGGTGCGCCACTGGTCCTCCATATAGTATAATGAACCCCAGAGCCCTCCATATAGCATAATGCACCCCCATAGTGCTCAATATAGTATAATAATGCCTCACAGCCCTCCATGTAGTATAATGCAGCCTCACAGCCTTCCATATATCATAGTGCAGCCTCACAGCTCACCATACAGCCCCCTCCTCCCTTAAAATCCTCTGGCCAGCGTGTACACATTAAAAAATAAATCTGTACCTACCTCTCCTGGTTCCCCCGCAGCTCCATTCTCTTTGCCAAAACTGAGACACAGGAGGAGGTAGTGACTGCTGTGTTTCACTGCGGAACGCATAAAGCAGGAAATGCTGCCTTCTCCTATTGTGGAGGAGGCAGCACCAGCCTGCTAAATGCGTTCCAGCGTGGAACGCAGGCAGCCACCACCGTCATAAGAGGAAGCGAGGGGCGGAGCGGAGGATGGGGTGGCAGTAGTAGGAGGCTCCTTGACTACGGGCGTTGGGTTTTGGGATTAGGTCAGCAATGTCTGATCAGTAGGAGTGCGACACCTACCACCCCTGACAGTCAGCTATTCTAGGTGTCAACTGGAACTGCTGCCTTACCGAGCTGCTCCGTCTACTATTTAGCAGCCATGGCCATCTACTGCACATTTGCCCCCCTATTCAAATCTATAAACGTCACATGTGCAGTACGGTCTGCAGCCGCTACAGTAGACAGAGCAACTGGATAACAGAGGAGATCCGGCTTCAGTCAGCAATGAGGACAGCTGATCGTTAAGGTACCAGGTGTCTCACTCTCACCAATCAGGAGCGAGAACAGAAGAGCTGACAATCTGAGGAAACAATGATGCTAAAAACAGTCTATACTGCTTCACTAGATACATACAAAGGTGTAGACTGAGGTTCTCACTGTACTGGGGAGGTTCTGTATTCATAACAGGTTGTAGCAGAGGATTATTCTAAAAAAGAGTCGTTTTTTGAGCCGAAAGAGCCGGATCATCAAAAAGAGCCGGACTGCCCATCACTACAGCTCACCACATGGCCAACCATATAGTAACTTCAGTGCAATGAAAGGAACACGTGATTCTCCCGCAGCCAATAGCCGTCCTTCCTAGTAACACTCCCCCGGCGTCACTGTGCTGTAGTCAATCATGAGGCTGCTCTGACCTTGTGTGCAGTACTATCTGTGGCCGCTGCTCCCCTGCCCTCCTTCCACGCTGGCCAGTGCTGTACCCGGGGCTGAGCGCTACTGTGTGCCCGGCATGGAGCTGAGGGAGGCAGTGAGGTGCAGCAGAGCCCGGCTCCTGCCCCGGGGCGGATGGCTGCTGCCCACCTGTATCCTGTGCACTAACGGCTTCTTCTCCAACCTCAGACCCTCGGAGCCCTTCCTCACCCCCTACCTGCTGGGGCCGGACAAGAACCTCACGGAGAGGCAGGTGGGTACCGGCTCCTCCTTACCGGGGATATTATCATATCGTGATATAGAGCCTCGTGTGCTGCTGAGACCTGAGCATCACAGGGGGCTCCTGCTGCATGTTCTATCCTGACATAGAGCCTGGATCGTCACAGTGTGCTCCTGCTGCATGTTCTATCATGACATAGAGCCTGGATCGTCACAGTGTGCTCCTGCTGCATGTTCTATCATGACATAGAGCCTGGAGCGTCACAGTGTGCTCCTGCTGCATGTTCTATCATGACATAGAGCCTGGAGCGTCACAGGGGGCTCCTGCTGCATGTTCTATCATGACATAGAGCCTGGAGCGTCACAGGGGGCTCCTGCTGCATGTTAGAACATGACATAGAGCCTGGAGCATCACAGGGGGCTCCTGCTGTATGTTAGAACATGACATAGAGCCTGGATCGTCACAGGGGGCTCCTGTGGTAGTGGTATATATGGTACAGAGACTGGAGCGTCACAGGCGGCTCCTGCTGTATGTTATAGCGTGATATAGACTGCAGCGTCACAGGGGGCTCCTGCTGTATGTTATATCGTGATATAGAGACTGGAGCGTCACAGGGGCTCCTGCTGTATGTTATATCGTGATATAGAGACTGGAGCGTCACAGGGGGCTCCTGCTGTATGTTATAGCGTGATCTAGACTGCAGCGTCACAGGGGGCTCCTGCTGTATGTTATATCGTGATATAGAGACTGGAGCGTCACAGGGGGCTCCTGCTGTATGTTATAGTGTGATACAGAGACTGGAGCGTCACAGGGGCTCCTGCTGTATGTTATAGTGTGATACAGAGACTGGAGCGTCACAGGGGGCTCCTGCTGTATGTTATAGTGTGATACAGAGACTGGAGCGTCACAGGGGCTCCTGCTGTATGTTATATCGTGATATAGAGACTGGAGCGTCACAGGGGGCTCCTGCTGTATGTTATAGCGTGATACAGAGACTGGAGCGTCACAGGGGGCTCCTGCTGTATGTTATAGCGTGATACAGAGACTGGAGCGTCACAGGGGGCTCCTGCTGTATGTTATAGCGTGATACAGAGCCTGGAGCGTCACAGGGGGCTCCTGCTGTATGTTATATCATGACATAGAGCCTGGAGCGTCACAGGGGGCTCCTGCTGTATGTTTAGCGTGATACAGAGACTGGAGCGTCACAGGAGGCTCCTGCTGTATGTTATAGCGTGATATAGAGACTGGAGCGTCACAGGGGGCTCCTGCTGTATGTTATAGTGTGATACAGAGACTGGAGCGTCACAGGGGGCTCCTGTGGTATATATGACATAGAGCCTGGAGCGTCACAGGGGGCTCCTGCTGTATGTTATAGCGTGATATAGAGACTGGAGCGTCACAGGGGGCTCCTGCTGTATGTTACAGCGTGATACAGAGACTGGAGCGTCACAGGGGGCTCCTGTGGTATATATGACATAGAGCCTGGAGCGTCACAGGGGGCTCCTGCTGTATGTTATAGCGTGATATAGAGACTGGAGCGTCACAGGGGGCTCCTGCTGTATGTTATATCATGACATAGAGCCTGGATCGTCACAGGGGGCTCCTGCTGTATGTTATTGCGTGATACAGAGACTGGAGCGTCACAGGGGGCTCCTGCTGTATGTTATAGCGTGATATAGAGACTGGAGCGTCACAGCGGGCTCCTGCTGTATGTTACAGCGTGATACAGAGACTGGAGCGTCACAGGGGGCTCCTGCTGTATGTTACAGCGTGATACAGAGACTGGAGCGTCACAGGGGGCTCCTGCTGTATGTTATAGCGTGATACAGAGACTGGAGCGTCACAGGGGGCTCCTGCTGTATGTTATAGTGTGATACAGAGACTGGAGCGTCACAAGGGGCTCCTGCTGTATGTTATAGCGTGATACAGAGACTGGAGCGTCACAGGGGGCTCCTGCTGTATGTTATAGCGTGATACAGAGACTGGAGCGTCACAGGGGGCTCCTGCTGTATGTTATAGCGTGATACAGAGACTGGAGCGTCACAGGGGGCTCCTGCTGTATGTTATAGCGTGATACAGAGACTGGAGCGTCACAGGGGGCTCCTGCTGTATGTTATAGCGTGATACAGAGACTGGAGCGTCACAGGGGGCTCCTGCTGTATGTTATAGCGTGATACAGAGACTGGAGCGTCACAGGGGGCTCCTGCTGTATGGTTATAGCGTGATACAGAGACTGGAGCGTCACAGGGGGCTCCTGCTGTATGTTTATAGCGTGATACAGAGACTGGAGCGTCACAGGGGGCTCCTGCTGTATGTTTATAGCGTGATATAGACTGCAGCGTCACAGGGGGCTCCTGCTGTATGTTATACTGCTCATGAATATTCACTGCATTGAGTGCAGCAGCGGGCCCGGGTGTGAGAGGAAGAATAGAGCCGGAGCCTGGTAAGTTTACAAAGTCATGCTGTCCATGTGCTATCCATATGTCACACACATAGCACACCGACAGCACATGTATGACCTATGATGCTGGACAAATTAGCACAAAAGGGGGCCTCTCTCGCGCGTTTGTTTTTGCACAGATGTGTGAAAGAGGCCTTAGTACACACAGTCTCTACCTTATCCATTCCACTGGTTCCTTTGTCCAATAGTCTCGCCACAGCCCATCTTATGCCCCTTTCACACTAGCGTTTTTGTTAAATTGCGGCAAATTTACCGCATCTGATGCCTAACGGCCGCACTTGCGACACACCTGCGGCAAGCCCCATACATTGTCTATGGGGCTTGCGGCAAGTGCTGTATAGCCGCGGTTCCGGCACTTGCGACCACGGATAAAAATGCAGTCAGTAGTGGGGGTTTTTTTGTTTTGTTTTTTTTTTTTGCAACTGCCAAAACTGTGGCTATACCGTACCTGCCGCAAATGTGGAACCCCACTGGTCAGTGCGCCACTAAAGGGGTACTACACCCAGACTAGCGTGTGTGGTACGGTAACCCGGTGACCAGAGGATGTTAATTTGAGGCCCTTGTGTACGCATTCCTACACTTAGACCTAGGGGACTCATTGGCTAAACCCGTAACTAGGGTAACCGGTCCCAATGGGTGAAGCTTAGGTGTAGTAAGAAGAGCGGGAAGGAGTGGCAGTTAGTAGTCGTGAGGAGAGTGAAGAGGAGGGTGCCTGGAAAGGAAGGCAGCCCAGACAGAAGGGGAATCCCTGGCTTGAGCAAGCCCAGGGCAGGACCGTCCTGATAACCGGTGCGGAGGGAACCCAGCCAAGACGGAGTACCGCCTCCGAAAGTGGGCAGGAAAGTTTAGCTCTGAGCCACCAAACCCGGTGGGTCGAAGGCCTTTCATATAGCCCTGACCTGACGTCCCCATCAGGAGCTCCAAACCCGGTCGAGCCTCTTAGAGAGAAAGGTAACCTCTATATACCCAATGGGCCTGGTAGGAAGAGGACTCCGTGCAGGACTGCGCACGGATAGTAAGGCGAGCGCAGTGAGAAGAACGGACATTGAAAGAAACTAGAAGGAACATCATAGAGGGCCTCTTAGAGAGACTGCATCCTTTGGTGACTACCTGGGCAGCTACCCCTGACTGTAGACTTTTGTGAATGGCTTGAGAAGTCGCCAGTAAATACCCGTGCAGAGCAAAAAGGTCTCCTGTGTCTTATTTCTACTAAGTAGGTCACCTGTGTTCCAGTCTCAAGGAGAAGACTGCACCTCTCCCGGTGTGAAACCATTTCTTTACCTCACTGCCCTGAGGACTTCGCTCTGCCTGCAGGGAGCAACATCATCCCGCTGCCTACCCATCGTCCCCGGAGGTCTGCTGGCAGCGCTGGTGCCATCACCAGATACTGCAGGTGGCGTCACGTTAAAAACTTTTATTCTATTTTTACGAAACCCCCTTTTTCATGACCACCAGGGCCATGGATCCGGGCACCGGCCACCAGTGACAGACCCTTAAAGCTACGCCTGGGATCTGAGTACCCCGGCCCTGGGGTGTATCACAAGCCCCATAGACAATGCATGGGGCTTACCGCAAGTGTGCCGTTATGTGGCAGATGCAGTAAATCTGCTGCAATTTGACAAAAATGATAGTGTGAAAGGGGCCTTAGCACCACGGTACAGTCCATGAAAGTGATCTGTGGTTCTGCCTTTTTTTTTTCTCTACTCGCGGTTCCCCATCTTGTCCTCTCTTAAAGCATCCCTGTCTGAGCAAAAACTGTAGTGTTATAGGAGATACGCATTTTATAACTTACAAATTCACATATAAATGAGGCAGTGACTAGTCTTTAAGGGCGTTATTTTTGTGTCCATGTCTGCCTTTTTTCTGTGGTTACCTAATGTACAAGTGCTTTCTCCCCCTCTCCTGCCCAGCCGACTATCTTCCCTGTCCTGCGTCTTGCGCTTTTCTTCTGTGTTTGCACACTGCGCAAGATGAAGCCGGGCAACGACACTTAAAAGAAGAGTGTTATGCGCAGGACAGGAAAGACAGTTGGGCGGGAGAGAGAGTGGGAGAAAGTGCTTGTACTTGAGGTTATCACACCCACCGGGGGCATGATAATCACAGAAAGGCGGCCATGGAAACAAAAATAATGCCCCTGAAGTCTAGTCACTGCCTCATTTATATGTGAAATTGTAGGTTATAAAATAAATACTTTTTATCAACCATAACACTAAACTTTTAGCTCAGACAGGGAAGCTTAGGGATGTACTATACGCCGCTTGCTGAGGCTCAGCGCCAGCCGGCGCTGAACTTCAGCACTGTGGAGAGCTCCCCGCTGACATTTCAGGACCGCAGCTAACTCCCACAATCCGTGATCCTGACATTTCAACGCAGACTAACGAATCCGGTTGAAATCCGGACCGGAGGTCATATTTACCATCCGGTTCTGTTTGTCCGGAGCGGACAGGCTGTGTCTGTTGCTTCCTGCAAAACACCGGACACAGCCTGACACCACAAAACCGTGTTGTGATGCCGGCCTAAGTGTATGCTGACAGGTGAGGATTATAAGGAATGGTGCACCCTTCTGCCATGTCGTGCATCCTTACAGTCACGGAATACTAATCTCACAATTTACTCTAAATTATTTTACAAATTGACAATTAGATTTTGCATGAAAGTTTGTTTTCTCTTCTGGCATCTTCTCCTTCAAACACTTTATCAGTACTCCATTATTAAAGAAAACGTCTCTTGACCCGTCCCGCACAATTAACTACAGACCAGTATCCAATCTCCCATTCATCTCTTAACTCTTGGAGCGCCTGGTCTACACCCGGCTCATCCGTTACCTCTCCACTCACTCTCTTCTAGATCCATTACAGTCTGGTTTCCGCTCCCTACATTCTACAGAAACTGCCCTCATTAAAGTGACCAATGACCTTCTGACAGCAAAACGTAATGATGACCACTCACTGCTTATCCTTCTTGACCTTTCTGCAGCTTTTGACACACTTGACCACCATCTCCAATACTCTATGCTGCACTCACATCGGCATAAAGGACACCGCTCTCTCCTGGTTCTCTTCCTATCTCTCTGACCGCTTTTTCAGTGTATCGCTCGCTGGCTCCACTTCCTCTCTTCTTCCTCTCACTATTGGGGTCCCTCAGGGTTTGGTCCTTGGCCTTCTTATCTCTAGATTTGGCTTCCAGTACCATCTGTATGCTGATGACACACAACTATACACTTCCTCCTCTGACCTTACCCCTGCTGTATTACAGAACACCAATGACTGTCTAACCACAGTTTCCAATATCATGTCCGCTCTTTATCTAAAACTCAATTTTTCCAAAACTGAACTTCCTCTGCTCCCGCCCCCTACTAACCTACCTAAATCTGACATATCTCTCGCTGTGGGCAGCACCACGATAACGTCTAGGCAACTGGCCCACTGTCTGGGTGTTGTTTGACGCTGATTTCTCCTTCACTTTCTACATACAATCTCTCACCCGTTCTTGTCGCTTGCACCTGAAAAACATCTCCAGAATCGCCCCTTCCTTACCATGGAAACAACTAAAGGTGGGGTCACACGTGGCGATTCTTGCCTGCGATGTTGGAAGCGATGCGCGGGTGCCTGCTCGCTTCAGACATCGCAGGCCAGCTGTCACACGGCACGTCGTTGCCGGTGACGCGGCGGCGATGTGGGCGGAGCTGTCGCTCGCTGGGCTGGGCTCAGCCCAGCGAGCGATCCTCAGCAACATTGCGATATAGGCTGGATCGCGCCACCAACAGTGTCAGACGGCGCGATCCAGCCTAATCGCTGGTCACAGGTTGACGGGTTTATGAACATGTTCATAAACCTGTCAACCTGAGACCAGCGATAATTTGCAGTTGCGTCGCGCTGTCACACAGCGCGACGCACTTGCAATATCGCCCGCGACATCGCTGTGACGTCACTTTTCGGCGATGTCGCGGGCAAAATCGCCACGTGTGACCCCACCTTAAAACCCTCACCGTGGCCTTGATACATTCCCGCCTTGATTACTGTAAATCATTTATTAGTTGGCCTCCCCCTCAGTAAGATTTCCCCTCTCCAGTCTATCCAGCAGCCAGGGTAACCTATCTAGCTAACTATTACTCAGATGTTTCCTCTCTGTGTTAGTCACTGCACTGGCTGCCCATACATTATAGGATTCAATTCAAATTGCTTGTTCTCACCCACAAAACTCTTCAGTGCAGCACCACCCTACATCTCTAATCGCATTCTCTGTCTTATCACTCCAGCCGTCCCCTTCGCTCTCTTCGCAGACTAACACCTCCCATTCCTGACTCCAATACTTCCCCGTAGCTGCACCAACCCTCTGGAATGCTCTACCTCAAGAAATTAGGACCATCCACAACTTGCACATATTCAGACGCTCCCTAAAAACACATCTTGTTAGCGCAGCCTATCACTCTCCCTAATTGTAGTCATTTAGACATGGGGTATTAACTATTGCTCTGAACATAATTCTCTGTCAAATTGCACCAGACCCAAGAGCTCTAGACAGATTGGCTGGTGGCCAATCATGCAGCTTTTATCTACTCCCCATCCCCTCACATTGGCTGGACCATCATTGTAAATAAGCACCTGTACTTTGTCATCCCCACCTCATTGTTAGATTGTAAGCTTTTCCAAGCAGGGTCGTCATTATTTTTTCTTAATCATAGTAATTTTTTAGAATTGTTTCTCATAACTCTTTGTATACGAACCTGTGTGAAGCGCTACGGAATATGCTGGAGCTATATAAAGATTATTTATTATTATTATTATTATTTTTCTGTTCTAAATTTCTAGGTGTTTAATGAGATTTATCCGGTGTGGACGTATTCTTACCTGCTCCTGCTCTTCCCAGTCTTCATCGCTACGGACTATCTCCGATACAAGCCTGTGATTATCCTACAGGGGCTCAGTCTTATCATTACCTGGTTCATGCTCCTCTATGCTCAGGGGACTCTGGCTGTCCAGTTCCTTGAGTTCTTCTATGGTATTTCCACCGCAACAGAGATTGCTTATTATTCTTATATTTACAGCATGGTGGAGCCTAGGGTCTACCAGAAGGTGACCAGCTACTGCCGTACTGCCACATTAACCGGGTTCACGGTAGGTTCTGTTACTGGGCAGGTTCTGGTGTCGGTGGCCCACTGGTCGTTATTCAGTCTGAATGTCATCTCCTTAATCAGTGTCTCCATTGCATTTTCTACTGCGTGGTTTTTACCAATGCCAAGGAAAAGTCTATTTTTCCACCAAGACTTAATTGATGGCAAAGAAATCAAGAAAGTTGATTATGAAAAGAAAGGAAACCTACAAATTGGTGACCTTGAGTGTGCTGCTGAGGAGTTTGAAGCTCAAGTACCCCTGAACACTGATACACACACTGCCTCTGGCAAGGTAATTACGCATTATTATTTGTAAGTCTATGTAACTGTAATGTGATGGAGAATCTCAGTGTCCCTGGAGTCCAGTGTCTTACACCTCAGATACAGGGGCATACATGAGTCCTAGAGCCCCATAGGTGGGCCTCTCACCCTACATGCCATTCCTTAATACGGTAGTAAGTATACACTAAAGCAAGTAGCCACTTGATACTAAGTAGTCAAATAAAAATTTTTGAAGCGTTAAGAGAGATTAACCAGTTCAAGACCAAGAACATTTTCATTTTCTTTTCGTATATGCGGCTCATAGAGCTGTATATATTTTTTCTCGTTGGATATTCAAATAATTTTTTTTGCATTTTTTTTTTCACTGTGAAACATGGCTTAGTTTATTTCTATCTTCATAACCTTAGGACCACTAAAATATGTTAACATTTCTTCCCACCATAAAATAAAGGGTGCATTTACACAACACAATGTAACTCCAAGTCAATCACACTTCTGTAAAATGAACCTGTCCAGTTACAAAGCAAAACTGATTGTGAATCAATTTCTCCTGCTGTTGTGCAAATGGAACAGACAACAGGTAGAAATGATAGTTAATTAGCAAGATACCCCCTATAAAGGAGTGGTTCTGTAGGTGGCAACTGTGGAGACACAGGGGTCAGTAGGTGCTCTTGTTCACTGACCCTGTGCTTTTAGAAAGACCACATGGACCAGGGCTCATCCCAACTGAACACCGGACTCCTTAACCGTGGGCGGAACGCTACTCGGACAACACAGGGCGAGGGAACCTCACAATGGTGAGGCTTTATTGGATCCCAAGTAATTAAAGGCATACAACACATAACCAAGCAAAATACAAAATGTAACAAGGAACAATTTCTCACCCTTCCGGGATTAGAATGTTCATGCCTCGGAGCTTCCAGGGCCACTTACTCCAATCCAGCAGCACCCACCCATCGAAAGAGGAATAGCGGCAAGCCTAGTAAGCTGATCGAGCATAGCAAAGTCTGTAGCCAGGTGACGAATAGTCCCAATTTGGGTTTCTTCCTTAAATTGTCTCTGGTATGATGGCACAATATTAGCCGAAATCTAAATTCCTAGGCTGGGGTTATGGTATTCCGACTAGGACCGCAGCTCTAGATTGAAACCATGTAGCATATCAACTCCAGCTGCCGGGTCATGCATCATCTCTCTGGGGGCACTCAATAAAGTTCCTTTTTATAGCCCAAGCCTACATCTCTGGGTATATTGTGTTCTTCCAGGATTGGGGAATAAGGCTGGGCTCTTATTAGTTGGATTTCAAGCTGCATACATAATTTCCCTTTGAGTCATGACAGTCTGACAGGGGGTGAGCGCGTGAGATAATTTACATTGAATTAGCAATACATGGACAATGGAAGACTTCAAAGTGTCTGGCATTAAACAATGAATTAGCAAACATGAGATAAGCAAAAGGTCAATAAGTTTGGCCAATTAAGAACATTAAGCCTCAACTTGCATTGAGTCAAGCTGTGTCTTCACAGTGACCACAGACCATTTCTGTTTTTCTCCTTTTTGGCTGTTTTGGTCACTTTTGCATTTTGTCATTGCTCTCTCCTAAGTTGCTCAGGTAGTTCAGCTCATCCAGGATGGCGCATCAATGCGTGCTGTGGAAGAAGGGTAGCTGTGTATGTCAGCACAGTGTCCAGAGGATGTAGCAGATACCAGGAGACAGAGAGAGAACCATAGGAGTGCAACAACCCAGCAGTAGGTCTATCACCTCCTTTTGTGCAAGGAGGATTAGGAGGAGCAGTGCCAGAGCCCTGCAAAACTGCCTCCAACAGGCCACTAATATCAGTGTCTCTGCACAAACTGTAATAAACAGACTCATAAGGGTGGTATGAGGGCCCAACGTCCACAAGTTGGTGTTAAGCCTATAGCCCAACAGCATGTAGGGCGATTGGCATTTACCAGAGATCACCAAGGTTGGCATATTCAACAATGGCGCTCAAACAGGTCATGCTGGAGGATATTGCAGGAATCAGAATGTTCTCTACTCTGTCCCCAGACTGTCACATGTGCTAAGTGTGAACCTGCTCTCATCTGTGTTGAGTACAGGGCGCCAATGTTGAATCTGCCAATCTGTGTTCTCAGGCAAGTGCCAATCACACTGCACGGTGTTGGGCTGTAAGCAAAACACCCACTTGTGGATGTTATGTAACAGTGATTTGGATTGGAAGAGACTTATTTTCTCCTGCTTTTAATTTTACATATTTCTTTTTAATTTATTGCACATATCTTGTCCCCTCCCATACAGTCATAAAGGACTTCAATATTTTGATACTTCTTTTGTAATCTGATTTTTCCTGTAACTGGGGCTGGTATATTATGCACAGTTACAGTGTAAATTCAGCCTCCTGACTGTATAGCTATGCTGACTGGGTCTCCTAGGACTCAGCAACATCTGCTCCCTTCCGGTAGCCAGCAATCACTGCGAAGAGCGCTTCCTATATAATGTGTACATGACACTTGTTCAACACTGTGTATACAGTGACAAGGAAGGCCGTGATGGTAACAAACAATGTGACTTTTCTATGGGGAGTCCGGCTGTGTCTGACAGCTGCCTCCTGCTACACAATATTCTGCAGCAGCTCTACTATTCAGGTACTTGTTGGAATTCGCCACCCTCCCCAAACCTCTTTCATTGCCTTCAGCTCATTTCACATTGAGCTGAGAAATTTTGAGATGCCTGAGAAATGGTATTGTTGTAAACATACTGCCTAACGGCCTAAATGACAGGCTGGTTGCTAGAGTGTTTCCCTAGTACCTAAGCTGGTATTGTACTGACAACAGACACCGTGGACGTGTGGAACTTGGAGGGGATGAGCGACTGTAAAATATTGTTCAGTTATAACGGTTGACACCAGACATGGACGCTTTCCTATGAAATATGAAGGCATTCTGCATTTTGTTATATTATAGGTTGCAGATGCAGAAGCTACACCATGCAGATTTTGTTAAAAAAAAAAAATACAATCATCCAAGTAATTATTAAAATGCATTTTAATTAACACGAGATGGTGGCCCGATTCTAACGCATCGGGTATTCTAGAATATGCGGTGTTTAAATCCCACGCTAATATCGCTGATTGGTCACAGCCGGCCGGCTGTGACCAATCAACGAAGCGGTGTTTAAATCCAGCACCAATTTGCGGCCGCACTGCGTATGTACAGTATGTGGAACATGCACGCTTCACACAAGTATGCTCCACATACGCACGTTGACACACTATACGTACGCTCCACATACATGCATACGTACATACGCTCCACATAGTGTTGGCCAAAAGTATTGACACCCCTGCAATTCTGTCAGATAATATTCAGTTTCTTCCTGAAAATGATTGCAATCACAAATTCTTTGGTATTATTCTCTTCATTTAATTTGTCTTCAATGAATAAAACACAAAAAGAATTGTTCTAAAGCCAAATTGGATATAATTCCACACCAAACATAAAAAAGGGGTGGACAAAAGTATTGGCACTGTTAGAAAAATCATGTGGTGCTTCTCTAATTTGTGTAATTAACAGCACCTGTAACTTACCTGTGGCACCTAACAGGTGTTGGCAATAACTAAATCACACTTGCAGCCAGTTGACATGGATTAAAGTTGACTCAACCTCTGTCCTGTGTTCTTGTGTGTACCACATTGAGCATGGAGAAAAGAAAGAAGACCAAAGAACTGTCTGAGGACTTGAGAAACCAAATTGTGAGGAAGCATGAGCAATCTCAAGGCTACAAGTCCATCTCCAAAGACCTGAATGTTCCTGTGTCTACCGTGCGCAGTGTCATCAAGAAGTTTAAAGCCCATGGCACTGTGGCTAACTTCCCTAGATGTGGACGGAAAAGAAAAATTGACGAGAGATTTCAACGCAAGATTGTGCGGATGGTGAATAAAGAACCTCGACTAACATCCAATCAAGTTCAAGCTGCCCTGCAGTCCGAGGGTACAACAGTGTCAACCCGTTCTATCCGTCGGCGTCTGAATGAAAAGGGACTGTATGGTAGGTTACCCAGGAAGACCCCACTTCTTACCCCGAGACATAAAAAAGCCAGGCTGGAGTTTGCCAAGACTTACCTGAGAAAGCCTAAAACGTTTTGGAAGAATGTTCTCTCTTTTTGGGCAAAGGCATCAACATAGAGTTTACAGGAGAAAAAAGAGGCATTCAAAGAAAAGAACACGGTCCCTACAGTCAAACATTGCGGAGGTTCCCTGAAGTTTTGGGGTTGCTTTGCTGCCTCTGGCACTGGACTGCTTGACCGTGTGCATGGCATTATGAAGTCTGAAGATTACCAACAAATTCTGCAGCATAATGTAGGGCCCAGTGTGAGAAAGCTGGGTCTCCCTCAGAGGTCTTCCAGCAGGACAATGACCCAAAACAAACTTCAAAAAGCACTAGAAAATGGTTTGAGAGAAAGCAGTGGAGACTTCTAAGGTGGCCAGCAATAAGTCCAGACCTGAATCCCATAGAACACCTGTGTGGAGATCTAAAAATGGCAGTTTGGAGAAGGCACCCTTCAAATATCAGGGACCTGGAGCAGTTTGCCAAAGAAGAATGGTCTAAAATTCCAGCAGAGCTTTGTAAGAAACTCATTGATGGTTACCGGAAGCAGTTGATGAGTTATTTTGGCTAAAGGTTGTGCAACCAAGTATTAGGCTGAGGGTGTCAATACTTTTGTCTGGCCCATATTTGGAGTTTTGTGTGAAATGATCAATGTTTTGCTTTTTGCTTCATTCTCTTTTGTGTTTTTTTCATTGAAGACAAATTAAATGAAGATAATAATACCAAAGAATTTGTGATTGCAATCATTTTCAGGAAGAAACTGAGTGTTATCTGACAGAATTGCAGGGGTGTCAATACTTTTGACTTTTGTACATGCATACGCACGCTCCACATCCATACACTCATACTCCATATACATATGCTTGCTCCTGTTCACACTTTGCACATGCTCCACATATGCATGTGTGGAGCATGTGGAAATTGCGTACAGGAGCATGCATATGAATGTGGAGTGTGTGTATGCATGTGGAGCATGCATGCGTGTATGTATGTATGTTGAGTGTGCGTGTGTGAAGCATGCATGTACGTGGTGCGTACAAGTGCAGAATGAGTGTACGAGGAGCATGCATGTGCAGAATGCATGTACATGTAGCGTACATGCGTATGTGGAGCATGCAGGCTTCACGCATGCATGCTCGACATATGCACTCACACACACTACACGCATGCTCCATATACATACATGCACACGCTCCACATGCGCACACACACGCTGCAGTACGCTCCACATGGCATACGCATGCTCTACATGCATATGAACGCTTCACATGCGTAAGTAGGCATGCTCTAAATGAACATGCTTGCTCCTGTTTGCACTTTGCACATGCTCCACATACACACACGCTTCACACACGCATGTGTAGAGTGTGCGTGTAGACCATATGAAAAGTGCGTACAGGAGCGTGCATATGAATGTGGGGAGTGTGTATGCATGTGGAGCGTGCATGCGTATAGCATGCATGTATGTTGAGTGTGCGTGCATGAGGAGCATGCATGTGTGTGCAAGTGCAGAATGTGTACGTGGACATGCATGTGCAGAATGCGTGTACATATGGAGTATGCATGCGTATGTGGAGCATGCATGCTTCACATATGCACTCACACACTACACGCATGCTCCACATACATACGCACGCTCCATATACATACGCACGATCCACATGCTCCAGTACGCACTTTGTACATGCTCCACGCGCTGTACATTTATAAGCACGCTCCACATACACATGCAGGCACACTCCACACATGCACTTACGCTTCACACATGCAATGCATGGACGCTGTATATATAGAAACAGCCCCATGCTCTGTGTCTGGGCACTGTAAGTTGCCCCTGGCAGGAGGGGGTCCCTGTGCAGTCTTCCCTTGCAGGGGGCCCCTGAGTGACCCCCGCACCCTCTCTTTCCCTCTTAACCTGATTGCAGTATCTGACTGTAGTGAGCAGCGGCAGATTTGTCTCCTGCAGCATCACTTTGCAGGAAGTAGAGACCTGCTGCTGCTGGAGGGAGAGAGGGGGATTTCAGTGCTCTGCCTACCCACCAGACCAGTGCTCCAGCCCCCGGGTGCTGACGACTGCCCTGGACCCCCCAGACACCAGCCGCCAGACTCACTTCACCGGGCCTTGGTAGCGTGCTGCGGTCAGCGTGTGCTGCTGCACCGCTAGCGGCCGCCATCTTGTAATCGTCTAATTTTGTCTGTTTGGTCCTGCCCACCCAGCCACAACATCACGATGCGGACACACATCAGCGATGCGGGATTTCGGTTACAGAAAGAAAGACGCGATAAGGCGATTATATAGTAGATAATAAAAAAAGAAAAAAGTTCTACAATGATTTATATAACCTTTATAACTTTAATGCAGCTGTACAACTCGCATGACAAACGTAAGAGGAAAAAACAGCTTATTCCTTTATGATGAGAATTCTACTACTCTGCTCTGATTGTTCTTGTTTTACCTTTTTAGGAGACAAATTTCTTTTAGCTGACCCCAAAATGTTAAGATAATAAATATTACTGCACAACCATCTAAGCAACGCCTGTCAAGTCGCAATACTTTGTACTTTGATAATCTGCAGTCATGTAAATGCCGTGAACTTGATGGATTTAATGATTTATGGAATGTGTGTAATCCACTTGGTCGTCAGAGAATGTTTTAGTTTCCAAATGACATTGGAGCTCAGATACCCCTGAATGCTGCAAGGGCAGCCTGGCTGCTTGAGAGTTTAGGCTGTTGGTTGTACCTATGGGGCTACTGACCTCATTATACAGTGTATTGTTCTTCTTTAATGGTTGCTCCCTGTGAGACATAAATGAGAACAGTCTTAAGTGGTTACTAAAGAGGAAATTAATATTTGAAAAGCAGGTGATGGATGTAATGCATGAGGGCAGGGTCAGACTACTCAGAGTTTGTTTGTAGTCTGTAACCATGGGGACACATAGGATTACACATGGTAAAATAGAAAGACTTTTTGCATAGTTCATTTTTTTTTTTCTTAGTAGTAAAAATAATGAATCTCAAAAGTGTAATTATCCTTAACATCCATACTAGAATCAGTAGTTCACTATATCTCAGTTATGACTTGTGGTTAGTTGTGATTTTAGCGCCGAGGTTCTTTTTCAGTTTCCAGTAAGTTGTTTTTTTACAGTATATAGTGTAGGGGTCCAGCTCCTGAGTTCTGTGGAGCCCACTGGGACGGGGTACTCTGTACAGGAGCGGGTTATCACTGCGGTCCTTGGTCCGAACCGTGTCCCGAGCCCACGGGTAAAAGGGGCTATTTACAGGGATTCTCGTGACGCCACCAATGGGTTGTGGTCAGTGAGGGGACCACCGCTGCTGCTTACTTTTGCCAGGAAGATGGATGGATGGTGCTGCAGCTAGATGGATGAGCCTGCCGTGGGTTGGGTAGCTCCTGACCGGGTGTAATATATATATAGACAACAGTTTATCATGCAGGGAATCACACACGGGAGACTTTGCAAGGTTCACTGGGTTTTACTTGCAAGTTCTTCAGTACGGTACACAGCACAGTTGCTTTACACAAATAACTCCGGACAGTCACTAAACCCTCTGCAGCCAGGTTTCCCTTCTGAGACCCTTCTCTCTCTCTCTGATATCTTTCAGGCTTTTCTCTAACTTCTCTTCTCCCTGTGTGCAGTATGGTGGCAACTCTGTCCCTCGTTTGGCTTCCCCCTGGTGTGTGGGTAGCAAGCCTGGGACCTATGTGTTGCTGAACCTCCCGCACCTGTGTTGGGAGATCAGACATGGAATCTGAACTCCCCGTCGGTGTGTCTGTGATCTGGCGTATAGCTTCGGTCACCTCAGAGCCGACTCTCTGGTCCCAGCCTAGCCTTGGGTGTCCCTATGTTGCAGGGGATCACTGGACTCCTTTCCTACCCATGTAACTCCGGTGTACATCAGGGGATACCTTCTCCCAGTTGTGTCGGTTTTCTCGGACCCAGCTGCACTGGTCCGGTCTTTCCCCTTCCCTTGGGTTACAGGCTGTGGAGCGGGCTTTCTCTCCAGGGGACTGTGCCTCGCAGGATTCTGCTTCTCCGGGGAGCCCCAAAACCTTCAGGGAAGTCACTTTGTCTTGGTCTTTACTTCTCTGCACTTTCCCACCTACTAACTCCTCCTCCTAGTTTTCCCTTTTGTACTCGGTCTGTGACCTTGACTACATCCCACCCACTATGACTGGCCCTACCACCCCTTGCCCGCCTAGAGTCCCGGGCTCCAGGTTGGGTCTTGTGTCGGTGGGTGTATGGTATGAAGGTGGTTTGTGCAAAACCTCTCCCCACCTGCCTGGCTACAGTTTCTACCTGTGGCCACCCTGGTCGCAGGGGCACCACAGTTCCCCAACCAATCAGATAAAACGCAGCTCTAAAGTTTGCAACTCCTGTACATGCAGATCATGCAGAGCGGTGTACAGGCTCAATAGTAAGTGTATTGGTCCGTGTAGTCACTCACAGACCTGTGCATAGATTTACTATTGATCCTTTACAACCCTCTGTTCATGTGGGTGTATCATTATACAGCCCCACTGAGCAACACTTCAGTGCCTGTAATATATATATATATATATAAATCTTACACTTTAATACAGTCCACTCATTAATATTGGCTTTGATTTTCCTTAATTCCCCACCCCCATTCCATAGACATTTCAGGTGTGCCCTATATATCTCATAGGTGTTGGACCACCATCTCTATCCAGAGCTGAATGACTTGTTATGCAGGTGCATGTGTTTGTGGCTCTCCGTTTACTTCAGCATCTACAGCCAAGCGAGCGTTAGTGCACGTGTTCGTTTGTCTTTTTTATTTTTCGTTAATTTCTCATTTCTGACAATGTTGTCATTTCATAGTTCACAGGGAAGAAGGTTACTTTACAGACCGTGTGTAGAACATTGTGGAAGGACTTCCTACACTGCTACTCCTCTCGGACCCTCCTCTGCTGGTCGGTCTGGTGGGCTTTGTCTACATGCGGATACTTCCAAGTGGTGAACTATTCTCAGGGATTATGGGAAATGATTGCTCCGTCTTCCCATTCAGAGATTTATAATGGCAGTGTTGAAGCGGTGTCCACACTCCTGGGTAAGTTGAGGTCAATCACCTGGAGTTCATGACTGCACATATTGACAGAGGAGATCTGGAAGGAGCTGCGTGGTGGTGACTCAGCGACATTACTACTGTATCTACACGAGCTGGCTTTCATTGCCATGTGTATTTGTTTTCTTTATAGGTGGAGTTGCCGTCTTCATTGTTGGCTATATTAAAATTTCATGGTCCACCTGGGGCGAGCTGCTGCTGGCTGCTTTTGCTATGATTATTGCAGTTACTGTATATATCATGGACATAATCAGAAACATCTGGATTTGTTACATTATGTATGTCCTCTTCAGAAGTATCTACATGATTCTCATCACATTAGCAACGTAAGTGATCTTTCCTCTGTGCTGCTTCTATGTAAAATCACATCCAGATCTGTCGTCTGACAATGGTTCTCTGATGTCCTACTTGATGGATTCCAGGGTGCTGTTTAGTAGGATACTTACACTAATAGGGCAGCTCTGTCTAGGAGAGCAAGTGATGGCCACTTTACACGTCCCGATATCGGTGTCCAACTCCCGATAAAAAGTCACGTGGTTCGTGCGTTGGCCCCGATATCGTTCATGCGTTGTATGGTATAAATGTCCAATATGATGCAAGAACGATGCCAAAACGATATCCGGGATCAAATGAGCAGGCTCTCCAACTGCCCGATATTGGATGGACGATGTGGCCGGATCGTGCTGTGTGAAAGCCCAACAACGATTTGGAGTACAACGTCCCCTATTCTCTCCCATGTTAAATGGTCGTTCTTGGGTCGGCTGTACAAGGGGGCGTACACATCGCTGTTGCGTTGGCTGCCGATATCGCGCTGTGTAACATCTCCTATGCGATCTTGGAATTCTGCCCAGAAAAAGCGCGCTCCCGCACCATTGGATCCAATATCGGACCGTGTAAAGTGGCCATGAGATTTAAGATCATTAATAATCTCAATCTTTGTGTAAACATAGAACTCTATAGGGTCCTGAACAATACATAACATTTCATCCCCAGTAGTGTGCCTACTTTGATAGGTCGTACTCAGATGAGTGTTAACCAGCTCTATATAAGAACCATGCTTTTGACTTATCAGCATGGTGCACCAGATGATTTTCCTAGTGGCATGTTATTGAATTAAATGTATTTAGAAATCATTGAATCCTTCTCATTATCTTCAGATCTATGAACATTACTTTAAGAACTAACAATGTGTCTTTCTGAAGATTTCAGATTGCTGCTAATCTAAGCATGGAGTGCTACGCCCTTGTTTTTGGAGTTAACACTTTTATCGCTTTAGTATTACAAACTCTGATGACTGTGATAGTTGTGGATTCATCCGTCCTTGGCCTAGATTTATTTACACAGGTTGGTCCTTGTTTCTCTGTTATTGGTGTTTGTGCTGATGAAAGTGAAGTTTTTTTTCTTCATCTTAATTAAGAAATTGACTGCTCGCCAAGTTGTGAGCTTTCTCTGTGCCCATGACCTTCGGATTCTTTGTAATCTAGGACATAATTAACCAGATTACTAGAGCAACATTCCTGGTGATAAAAACTAATGAATTTGTGCAGAGTATCACCAGTCTGTCTATGTAGTCTTTACTTCTATAGCAGCAGTTTGGCTGTAGTAGTCTGGATTGCACCCAATAATGGCAGTCTGGCTGTGGTAGTTTTGAATGCCCCCTATAACTGTTGTTTTGCTGCTTTGTAATAAGGATAGTTCTCTAGAACGACCTTCTGGCTGTGTGTTCTGGATCCTAGAGCATTGGCTTGTTGATCACCCTAGAACGGCAGTCTGGCTGTGTGTTCTGGATCCCTAGAACGTATCCGCTGTGTATGATATACTAGAATGCAGTCTGGCTGTGTGATCTGGATCCCCCCTAGAATGGCAGTCTGGATGTTTGTTCTGGATCACCCCTGGATCACCCCCTAGAATGGCAGTCTGGCTGTGTGTTCTGGATCACCCCCTAGAATGGCAGTCTGGATGTGTGTTCTGGATCACCCCCTGGATCACCCCCTAGAATGGCAGTCTGGCTGTGTTTCTGGATCACCCCCTAGAATGGCAGTCTGGCTGTGTGATCTGGATCACCCCCTAGAATGGCAGTCTGGCTGTGTGATCTGGATCACCCCTAGAATGGCAGTCTGGCTGTGTGATCTGGATCACCCCTAGAATGGCAGTCTGGCTGTGTGATCTGGATCACCCCCTAGAATGGCAGTCTGGCTGTGTGTTCTGGATCACCCCCTAGAATGGCAGTTGCTGTGTGATCTGATCACCCCCTAGAATGGCAGTCTGGCTGAGTCAAGATGATATAATCAGACTAGTTATAATTGGGGGCGATCCAGACCTGACATACACACTGCGGTTACAGGGAGCATGGCACTCAATTATGTCAATTGTAAATGTTCTGTTTCCATCTTTAAGTGATATTGTTTTTTCTTTTTCTTTCAGTTTAAAATTTACGCTGGGTATTTTGCTGTCATTTCAATAATCTTCTTTGTGAGTGCCGTCTACCACATTGTGAGAAGCTGTCGACAACCAAAGCAGGATCAACTGGATTCTTCAGGGAGCTGAACGATGCAGCTAAGCACTGATGGCTGACAATGAAGTACAATTTATTGCTGAAGAAAAGAAGCTGTATCCTTATGCTTCAGCACCTATACGAACAAATGCACTAGGAGTACTTATGAACTGTAATGTAAAAGGTGCACATGTCTGTATCCAAAAATGAAGAGGGGATACGTACATGAAAGTACCAGATGCACTCATGTCCTGGATATAAGGACAATACTGTCAAGATGAACTCATTATCTCAAAGCGCACAAACTGCTGACACGACTGTAATCGGGTGGAGCTGGGTCTTTGCCTTTGGTGTTGGCTGATACGTTTCAAAGTTGCCTATTTTGCTAATTTAGGTAGACTAACTCCATGGCCACTATTTTAGGCCAGATCTCAATAAATGGCTATTTTATTTTTTACTGATAGAATATATTCTATATGTGTTTATACTTGTATGTTTTGGGATATGTATGACATTGATGGACAATTAACTATTATATTGCTGATAATTTCACATTGCCTTAAAGGTGTTGTCCTGATCATACTCTGGTATAAGCCCTCTGTGATAGCAGTTGCTCCATTTCCCAGCCCTTCCATGCAGTAATACTACAAATGTATGGCCAGAATTAGTCTGTACAGATCACGTCTGATTTTGGTTGGCTAGAGAAGCTTAACAGGATTCCATTAGCTATACAGCTGACATGTGCCTCACATAGCACAATAACACGGCTGCTGTTTTACCACTTGGATACCACTGACAGCGACGTTTAAAGTGAACCTGTCACCCCCTTTGGGCATTTTAAACTGTGCCCACCAGCTTACTCATGATGTAAATGGGGTTCTAGTAACCCCTATATGTGCCCAGACTGGCCCCTCATACCTCAGAAAATAACTTTTTATTGTGTTCAGTGGTGGCCTTCTATTGAGACCGGGAGGCTGCTATTTAGACTTGGAGGATGATGTCCCCGCCCCCCCTTTTGGCTGCAAAACCCGCCCTGCACTTTTTAAAATTCTCGCCCCTCCTCCCGGCCAGCGCTTGAGTGACAGCCGCACCTACACAGTGGAGTGGGTGTCCACGCTCCATTGAACATAATGCCGATGTCTCGCGAGGCATCGGCACTATGCATGGACACCCGCTCCACTGCACAGCTGCGCCTGTCAGTGCCGATGTCTCGCAATGTTCAACGGTGCGCAGACACCCGCTCCACTGTGCAGGTGTGGCTGTCACTCAAGCGCCGGCCACAGGAGGGGCGGGAATTTTAAAAAGTGCAGGGTGGGTTTTGCAGCCAGGGAGACGAGGACATCATCCACCAGGTCTAAATAGCAGCCTCACAGTTACCATAGGAGGCAAGCTCTGGACATAATAAAAGTTGTTTTCACAAGTATGAGGGGTCAGTCTGGGCACATAAAAGGTTACTAGAACCCCATTTACATCATGTGTAAACTGGTGGACACAGTTTAAAATGCCCAAAGGGGGTGACGGGGTCACTTTAAGTTGATTCAATGTGGGGTGGGAGGGTGTTGTGATCATGTGTGCTGATCTGTGGTGACTGTCTCTTACCTTCTTGAAGGTTTGTGACTGAATAAAGGTTTATTTCTCATGTGCTTCTGATGGATGAAAAGCACCATTTTGACACTCCTATGAAGTCCAGCCTGTGGCTTAGTGAGTCTGTATGGGATACCTTGGGCTATTTTCTCAGATTTGTTTTTGTTAGTATTTTTATGCAGCCAAAATTGTAACTCTTGGCAGTATAAAAAAACTGCAGCCAGAGCGCAGGTTTTGCTGCGTTCTTCAGGATCCCAAAGCTCAGCTTTGCTGACCTCTAGCAAACTTGAACACAAGGTGTTAGGTCACCAATGCTGTGTGTCAATCCATAAAGCATATTTTCCCTAAATATGAAATTACCCTTCGTTTCAAAAATATTTTGTCAAAAGTGACTACTCTGAACAGAAAAGCTGGATTCGTGTATGAAGCCCTGCCTGCACTAAGGTTACAGGGGTTCATAAAAAAAAATACACAATTGCTAATGTTGCGTAGTGCGTTGTTACTTAAGCCCTTCACAAAATGTCATGTTCAGGAAAGGGTTCCTGCAAAATGACCGGAGCTATGCCTACACAATTGCTGCCGGGATGTGTGCATAAGAGATAGCGGAGCTGCTGCTGTCACAGCCAAGGGCAGTGTGTGTACTTTGGATTATAAGATGCATCCCCATTTACTTTCCCCAATTTGAATCTGAAAAATACGGTATATAAATCTTGTTTTCCGGTAATTGTACTGACCTAAGAAATGCAGCCTCCTTCTCTCTTAATACAACACCTGGCAAAAATTATGGAATCACCTGGCTCGGAGGATGTTCATTCAGTTGTGTAATGTTGTAGAAAAAAAAGCAGATCACAGACATGGCACAAAACTAAAGTCATTTCAAATGGCAACTTTATGGCTTTGAAGGCCCCGTTACATGGTACGATATCACTCAAACATCACGGGTTTGGAGTCGTTCAAGCGACATCGTTACTACTTCATTGTGTGTGCCACTGAGATATGGATACTATAAATCTTTGGATCGTTGATCATAGATTTGAGAACCTGTTCTTAAATCAGATAATCCACGATCAGCCAACCTGCTGCATCGTTCAGTGTGACACCGCGATAACTATGTGGTTCACGACTTCGCCCATTCATATCAGTGAACAAGTATCGTTCGCTGGGTTGTACGAGTGATACATGCTCGCTGGAACGTTGGCGAGACGTGAACAATATCTAGCCGTGTGACATCTCGCCAACGATGTCCTAATGACCGCGCGCCCCCAAGATCGTTAGTGATATCGTTTCAACGAAGAAACACTAAAAGAAATCAAAAATAAAAAATGTGGTAGTTGGTCAGGGTAATTTTTTTTCAGACCAAGCAGAGGGAAAAAATTTATGGAATCACTCAATTCTGAGGAAATAATTATGGAATCATGAAAAACAAACACATAAAAGAACACTCAAATACATAACTAGTATTTTGTTGCACCACCTCTGGCTTTTATAACAGATTGCAGTCTCTGAGGCATGGACTTAATGAGTGAAAAACAGTACTCCTCATCAATCTGGCTCCAACTTTCTCTGATTGTTGTTGCCAGATCAGCTTTGCAGGTTGGAGCCTTGTCATGGACCATTTTCTTCAACTTCCACCAAAGATTTTCAATTGAATTGAGTTCTGGACTATTTGCAGGCCATGACATTGACCTTCTGTGTCTTCTTTCAAGGAATGTCTTCAGATTTTGCTCTATGGCAGGATGCATTATCATCTTGATAAATGATTTCATCATCCCCAGACATCCTTTCAATTGATGGGATAAGAAAAGTGTCCAAAATATGAAATGTAAACTTGGGCATTTATTGAAGATGTAATGACAGCCATCTCCCCAATGCCTTTACCTGACATGCAGCCCTATATCATCAATGACTGTGGAAATTTGCATGTTCTCTTCAGCAGTCCTCTTTATAAATCTTATTGGAACGGCACCAAACAAAAGTTCATCACCTTGCCCAATGCAGATTCACGATTCATCACTGAATATGACTTTCATCCAGTCATCCACAGTCCACAATTGCTCTTCCTTAGCCCATTGTAACCTTGTTTTTTTTTACTGTTTAGGTGTTAATGATGGCTTATGTTTAGCTTTTCTGTATGTAAATACCATTTCTTTTAGGTGGTTTCTTACAGTTCGGTCACAGACATTGACTACAGTTTCCTCCAATTCGTTCCACATTTGTTTTGTGCATTTCCTGTTTTTGAGACATTGCTTTGTTTCCAGTCTTGACGCTTTGATGTCTTCCATGGTCTACCAGTATGTTTCCCTTTAACAACCTTCCCATGTTGTTTGTATTTGACCAAGATTTTAGACACAGCTGACTGTGAACAACCAACATCTTTTACAGCAGTGTGTGTTGATTTACCCTCTATTAAGTGTTTGATAATCCTTTCATTTGTTTCAATTGACATCTTTCATGTTGGAGCCATGATTCATGTCAGTCCACTTGGTGCAACAGTTCTCCCAGGTGTGAGCACTCCTTTTTAAGATGCAGACTAATGAGCAGGTCTAATTTGATGCAGGTGTTTGTTTGGGGAATGAAAATTTACAGGGTGATTCCATAATTTTTTTTCCCTCTGTTTGGTCTGAAAAAAGGTACCGTTACTGACTACCACATTTTTTATCTTGAATTCTTTTAGTGTTTCTTAAAGCCATAAATTTGCCATTTGAAATCACTTTAATGTTGTAGGAAAAAAAAAACAGATCATAGACATGGCACAAAACTAAACAACTGAATGAACATCCTCCGAGCCAGGTGATTCCATAATTTTTTCCAGGGGTTGAACTGCGTAAAAAATGGTAGTAATGCCAATTCAACTGTTGATTTGTTCATTCTGTCTCCCAAAGATTGCTTTAGGGCTTGGCTCAAATTTATCTTGTGCTCTATGCTGAGCACTTACATCTGGCTTTTCATGTAAATCTCTGAAAACTGTGATCCAGAGAAAATTCCCAATTGACAATTCACTATAATGAAGCCGAGGGAGGCACTCTGAACTCATGTCTAGCCTGTGGTCCAGTGGAGTCCATCTTTTTTTAGGCATGCACAAAAGTGTGGTCAACAACAGTTTTGTGCACCTTTTGAGAAAAAACAGCACTGAACAGAGCCCAAACGGATTCTCCGGAGTAACTCTGCTGCCTCATTATAGTGAATGGATTCATCGGGGGTTTCACCTGAATCATGTATTTAAGTGATCTAGATTGAAACCCTAATGTAGGTGCTCAGTCATTATCAAAAATTCTCAATTCTGGGGTAAAATCTATATTCAGTGAAGACTTTCCCATTACTGAGCTGAGATAGGACATGGCAGTTGTTACTGCTGAGATTCTATACAATGGGAGGAGCTAAAAGAGCACCGCCCCTCCTCACTATTTTGTCTACATAGCATTTCATCAGTAACATCTGCCATCTTCTATCTCAGTAATGGGAAAGTCTTCACTGAATACAGATTTTACCTCCGAATTGAGAATTTTGATAATGACTGACCAATTCTGGTAGAAAAAGAAACAAATTTGTCAGATAAGATATATTACAAAGTTGCTTATTATCATGTACTATTCATCCAATGTGTAAAGTGTGTGTATGTATGCTCACACATAGCCATGACCCCTTCATAATGCACAGGATGCATATGGCTCTGCCCTGTCCCCTTATGCCCTGTTTATCATTGTAACCCATGCAACGCACCTTCATAACACGGACCACTGAGTGCATATGGCTCTGCCAACCTCTGGTTAGCCCTGCCCCTTTTACACCCCTTTATTCTTTTAATTCGGGCAATGCCAGATTCTTCAGCTAGTTTATCAAATAAAAAGTAAAACGATGTTTACTCTGTGAAGGGGTTGTTTGGTCTAAACTGATAATTCTGCAGTCACTCTGTGTGACTGTAGAATCATCAATCCTCCCCGTGCCCGCTCTGTGCACTGCGAGGATTCCCGGTTTTCTAAGCCCAGAACGGACCACAATTTTGCGATATGCATGTTTCCAGGCAACAACACAACTAGTGGGTGTACCCTTGCTCCAACAAGTTGTATTAAGTGAGGCCTCACCCACCAGTTGGGGGCTCTGGCTGCAGCGGCCCTGAACATGCATGCTGCACAACTGCGGTCCGTTGCCAGTTTAGAAACAGTGGGCACGAGTAGGATTGATAATTCTGCAGTCACACAGTGTGACTGTAGACTTACCGTAAATCCGCAACCCCATTAACACATTGGTAGGGCATTGTTTACTTTAACATGCATCACTAATTTAATTAAACTGTACTAACACTAACATCCATGCTCATGTGAAGACTTGGGAAAATCACAATGTTTCACATCCCGCAGTACCGACATGTTTTTGGGGTTTATTTTTCAACAAAAAAACGCTGCAAAAAATGAAGGAGTTTTTCCACTTACTCATTGCTTTTCTATGGGTAAAATGCTGCAAAAGCACTGAAAGAATTGATATGCTGCGGTTTGCAAAAACAGCAGTTTTCCATTCACAACAGAAAAGTGGTTCTATGAAAAGCACCTTTTAATTGACATTTTAAAAATGCAGCAAAATGCATAATGTGAAAATAGCCTTAGGGTACCTTTACACGCCGCGGCGAGAAATCTGAGCTCGCAATTGCGGCATGTAATTGGGGAATTTGGCGACGATAAAAAAGGTTGCGCCTGGTTCCGATTTCACACCATTGCGCCAAAATCAGAGGCAATCATGAAGGTGAAATTCCCTGCTTTTGACGTGTGAATGGGCGATAGGAATGGAATCTGCGTCGCCTACTGATTTCCCGGAGGCGTGCCACAGCGTGCTGGAGACCGCGTCCCGTCTGCAATGATTGGTGGTGGCTACTGTTTCCATTGGCTGTCCCTTCCCAGGGTGCCATATTTGAACAGCTGTCCATTCACACTACACAATGGCGTCATGGATTAGCCAGCCTTCCTGCGCAGGCTGGCCAATCATAACACTATTGAGTTGTCTAATCAGCGTGTTTGGGGCGCAGAATACAACTGTCTGGCACGCCTATGTTCTTGCGGCGCTAACCATGTACGCCCACATTCCTTTGGGGATTGCGGCGTGTGAAGCGGTGAGGGAACTCCACCAGATTGGTTCCGCCGTGGGTGTGGCAACTTCCAGGGCAACACATCGCCTTAGGTTGAGGGTGAAATTGCGGCGTGTAAAAGCGCCTTAAGCGATCTGAGGCAACCATGAAAAGTGTGCACGCGCACGTTAGATTGCCTCCTATCACTGCCAAAAGTTGCGGCGTGTAAAGGTACCCTTAGACTGGTCTAGGTGTCTTGGTACCACTGAAAAATCTAAGCTCATCCGCAGCATCATCCAATTATAGCCTTTGCCATAATGAAATATTTCTGTATGTATTTATTTCATCATAAATGTATAGTTTTATAGATTATGAATTTGTATTTACAGCATTGTTTTCTAGCATATTTAATTTTTGCCTTGTTTTATTGTTGCTGATTTACAACCAAATAAAAATTATTTATTTATTGTTTGTTTTAGGAAACAAACTGGTATTTGATAATGACGGGAAGTTTGTGGCATTGAAATCAGACATGAGTGTCAGCTACAAGCATAAAGAATCTGACTTGTGCATCTGTGGTTAAAGAAGAGTGTGCATGTGTTAGGCCTCGTTTGGACATCTGTTTTTCACTTGCCTGTTAGATCCGTGATTTTAATAGAAGAAAAGCTGGAATAGAAAGGGCGCAATGTAGGGTGTTGCCAGTATAACAAATGGAAGTGTTCAATAGGTACACACTCACCTGGCAGGGTTGTGTAAGCCACAACCACTACACAAGCGTATTAGAAGGTTTGCTGCAGGCTTCCCAATAAAATCTGTTTGTAGTTGAGGCTGGGCCCTCTGGGGGCGTCTGTCACTTGTGATGCATATATTTGCTGCGGAGCAGCCCGCCTTGTCTAACAGTTGGGCGTGACCAATAGGCTGAGCTCTGACACTGTGTCTCAGGCCTCTTTCACACATCTGTATCACCACGGACGTGTGAAGCAAGGCCATTTGGGGACGGGGCGTAGACCCATGTGTCACAGACGTGTGACACAATGGGTACTGTCCGTGTGCTACCTGTGGATCCACGGATAGCACACGGACAGCCTGTCACTACATACTCGCCTCCCTCCAGCGCTGCTGCTCCTCTCACTTCCGGTCCGCTGTCAGGCTCAGTGAAGTGAATATTCATGAGCCTTATGAGCGGCACCGGAAGAGAGGAGCTGTCAGCGCTGGAGGGAGGCGAGTATAAAATTCTTCATTTTTAGCCTTGTATCTTTTGTCCGTGGTCCGTGCACACGGATGTCACATGGATGACATCCGTGTGCATGGACATTTCACGGCAAAAGCGGTCTGTGTCCACAAAAAGACATGTCTCCGGGTGCAGCACACGAACACGCATGTGCTCCACACGGCGACACGGTCCATGCCGAAAAACGGAAGTGTGCACAGGACCATAGGGGAACATGTGTCCCCGTATGTCCGTGCCTCCAGCATGTGTCGGCACGGATGTGTGAAACAGGCCTCACATAGACCTGTTTGGCTGACGCCCTGTTGGTAACCTTGTGTCTATGTATACCACCAGTCTCCTCCCTGTTAGCCTGGATGGTCGCAGGTGCTACAATCGCCCCCATGCTTAGGTTGCAGCAGACTGAGAATCAGTGTTCAGACACATGTGTTGCCTCTCAGAGGAGCCAGCAGCCTCCTGCTAGGTGCAATGGATATTTGAAGTGGCTACATTTTGGTGTTGTAATAAAATAGAAATAAAAAGAAAGGAATATTGACCGCGCTCCCAATAAGCGCGGTCAATATTCCCTTTCTTTTTATTTCAATTTTATAGATCCGTGATTTTCACAGATATAATGGGTACACATTCTAATCTGTCAAACTGTTCATATGTCCATGAATGATTCTTATAATATACATACTTGGACAAAATTGTTAAAAATCTTGACAATAGTAATTTATTTAAAATTACATTTAAGAATGAAAATCAGACATAGCTATTGAATTGTGGTTGAACAGAAGCATTTTTAAAAACAAGCTAATTAAACTGGCCTTAACTTAAAGCGAACCTGTCACCCCCCCTGGACACCAAAAGCTATAATAGCCACCTTCTGCAGCACTAAGGCTGCATTCAGGGAAGGTGGCTATAGGCTTTTGATGCCCTATATACAGTTAAATATGCACTTATATAACTGCTTACAGTTTAGAAGACCTAAGACCGGTAGGCAGGGTTTCGGCTCCTCCGACCCGCCCCCTCTTGTCAATCAGCCTGGTCGCCTGCTGCTGCCTCCCCTCACAGTCTAGCATGAACGCGCGCCTCCGTTCTCCTCTATGGCGCCGCGCATGCGCTGTGCGCCGGTGTCCAGGAAGTCGTCGGGCTGCGCGCACAGCGCATGCGCGGCGCCATAGAGGAGAACGGAGGCGCGCGTTCATGCTAGGCTGTGAGGGGAGGCAGCAGCAGGCGACCAGGCTGATTGACAAGAGGGGGTGGGTCGGAGGAGCGCAAAACCCCGCCTCCCGGTCTTAGGTCTTCTAAACTGTAAGCAGTTATATAAGTTCATATTTAACTGTATATAGGGCATCAAAAGCCTATAGCCACCTTTCCTGAATGCAGCCTTAGTGCTGCAGAAGGTGGCTATTATAGCTTTTGATGTCCAGGGGGGTGACAGGTTCGCTTTAAAATGATTGTTTTCAATCATTGAGAAGTACCATTTGGCCATAGTGACATGTTAAATTTAGGCTGGTTTCACACCACAGTTTTTTTACCTGATCAGGTACGATCAGGTTGGTGTGTCGAAACCAGGAGTGTCTCAAAAACTTGGAACAGGTGTCAATCTTTCAATTATAGTTTTTCTCTGCAAGTTCCTCTCCTTGTTCCTCTCGTGGTTTTGACACACAAAACCTGATCAGGAAAAAACCGTGGTGTGAAGCCAGCCTAAGATGTCCTGCAATTAGCATTGATGGGGTCTATAGGTGTGAAAAGTAGTCACTGATGTTTATCATGTGCACAACACTGAACAGGGGCCAAAGAAAGCTGAAGTGAGAGTTGTTTTAGGAGATTAGAAAGCAAATTAGACAAACCTGTTAAAGATAGAAGACTATTTCCAAACAGCTTCATGTTCCTGTTACAAATTATTTAGACGTTTAAAGGGACTGTCAGGTCATTTTTAAGTATGATGCTAATAGTAGCCTTTGAATAGTGCTTGGGTAGACCTTTCAGAATATGTAAAAATCATTAATGTACCATGGTGTAGTTCTCTTGCTATGAGCACCTGCACACCCTGTAGGTATCTGACTGCAATAGTCCTCTCCATTACTTTCACAGCTGACTCGTCTGGCTGTGGAAATGTTCTTTAAATATCCATGCCTATCCAAGCTGGTGTTCTGTCCCTCCCCTCTGTGCTGTTACACAGAGGGGGGAGGTGTTTTGTGCTACAACTCTTGTAGTAACACACTACAGTCTGTGCTATCTGTAAAAGATTTGTGTTTATATGTACATTGGTTTTCCTGCATACTTGTAATGTGTGTATCTGCTGAGCAATTGATGATATTATTTATATAGCGCCATTAGATTCCATATCGCTTTACATATGGAAAGGGCAGACACGGCCAAGTATAATATATATGGACAATCAAGTTGTACAGATTCAGGAGGGGAGAGAACATATAAACACAAAGAAATATCTCGCACACACTACACACATTGCCTCAGATACATGCAATGAAGATCTCAGAGCTGCATCTGCTTAGAGAACATACCTCCTCCCTCCTTTCTCCTATGTCTGCAATAAGTCTCACAGCATACAGTCCGGGGGGCCGGGCAGGACAGTGTAATGATACATGGATATTCATTCCTTGGGGAGTGGACAGCAGAGAGCTCACTGTGATTGACAGATGGAATTAATTTTTTATTTTGAAGTTTACAGAGGCTAGGACGGAAGCATAAATAATAGAAATGCATAAATAGAGAGCTTAGAGGAAGCAATTAAAAAATATTAGTTACATAGTGATTTTTGACCTGACAGATTCCCTTTAAGGCCACATTACACACACACAGATATATTGGTCACATATCTCTGGTTGCAGTGAAATCATGGACACATTGCTCCATTTTGTGGCTGTGTACAAATGGAACAATGTGTCCATGATTTCACTGCAACCACAGATCTGTTCTGAAGTTAGTAACAGATATCTGTGTGTGTAAAGTGGCCTTTAAAGCAGGGTTGTGGAGTTTGAGTCGGATGTTTGGCTTACTGACTTAACGGCCATGGTTTTGGAGTCAGGTTGTGTCCAGTTTGGTTGAGTCAGAGTGAGATGTTTAGCTTACCGACTCCACAGCCCTGGTTTAAAGGAGAGGTCCACACTAAGATTGATTTTAATATTAAATATCTTTTTTGAATAATCAAATCTCATTTCTAATCTTAAATTAAAACGTCTCAGTAGTTTCCTCTTTATTTTATCTAAGGCTAGTTTCACACCACATTTTTTCGGCTGTCAGGCTGTGTCCGGTGCTTTGCAGGAGGCACTGGACATAGGCTGACAGCTCCGAACAAACAGAACCAGAGGGTTAATATGCCCTTCAATACTGTTTGCAGCTGGATTCCGAGGTTCTGAACTCTCAGCAGGGGACCGCTCCAGGTGCTGAAGTTCAGCTCGGCCGGCGGTGAGTTTCAGCCGTCCGGGAACCTGGCAGATTCTCTGTCGGGTCCCATAGACTCCCATGTTAGGGGGCGCCGGATCACCCCAGATCTGGGAGGATCTGATTTGTGCAGATTTTCCCCCCAGGCAGAAAATCGCAGCAAGCTGAGATTTTGTGGCTGGGAGAAAAACCCACATTCTCCCGTATTCAGCCGGACAGATGGAAACCGGATAGCAAATAACTGCCATCCGGCCCCATAGGAATACTATGGGGCCGAAATCGGATCCGGGGCTGTCCGTTTCACACCGGACAGCCCCGGATCTGATCACACCGTGGTGTGAATCTGGCCTAACTTGAACAGATTGGTTTCCTGGTTGGCTTCAGTAAAACACCACCAGTGTCGGCACATGCGCAGATTTAGATCCTGGGTCATTGGCGAGACGAGATTTTAATCTGCTCATGCACTGGCACCATTTTAGTGAGGGCCACCTGGAGATCACTGCTTGTGATTAGGACGGTGCTGCTGTAAAGTTTTAAATATCTTTATATAGAGTCAACATATTCCGCAGCACTTTACAATACAGAGGTTCATATACAAACATTCGTCAGTAACATAATTATAACAAAAATAAACAGCCTCCCAACTTAAGGAATTGCCTTGTCAGAAGTGTCCTCACATCACCATCACAGATAGGCGCATTCCCCTGTAACAGTAGGAAATGCAAGACCTGTACCGACATATCACAAACAGAGAAAGTCCCCATACCCAACACAAATCAGGACTATAAGATCATGGACTTTTTTTCATGGACATCCTCCAATGTGGTGTACATGATACAGTGTACAATCTGCAATGCTGGGACGTACGTCGGGGAAACAAAACAAAAACTACAAACAAGCAAGAATCTGCATAGACATACAATAAAGTGAGCTGGATACGCCTGTAGGCATACACTCTATCTAGACCTGGACACAGTATGACAGACCTAAAAGTCCTAATATTGAAAGGTCATTTTAAAAATGATAGAGAACAAAACATTTGGGAGTTCAAGTTGATAAGCATGTTTCAATCTCTAACAATAGGACTCAATTTGACACCTGGATTCATGACTCATAACATGGAGCCACTTCACACCTCCACAAGAAGGTCTTCAGATTTCTAATAGAACACTTCCACCTCATCTGCATGTATTAACAAAATTAATTCACTTGTAATATTGCCCGATGAAGCAGTATTTTGAGCTCTGAAAAGCTTGCAAATATAATGTCTCTGGTTAGCAAATAAAGGTATCACTCCTTGAATACTTTTCTCACTCTTGGGGGGTCATAAGTATCTACATCAATTTAAAGAAAAAATACAATGATTAAACCAAAATTAATGAGGACCCTGCTCATATGAGTTTACAATCTGCAATGAATTAGGGGTGACACAAAGTACTGATGCTTATTTACAATCCATCTTAAATAAATGGGGGGATACATAGAGGCTACAGGAGCCAGTAATCAGCCAATCCAATTTAAACACATTAAATGAGCACCAAGGCAGCTGCGTGGTAGAGCCGTGGACCCCACCCACAGTCCTGCCCTGATGCACAAAGAGCTTCTTGCACCCAAACGTCTAATTAAAGAACAACCAGACTGTGGTTTTCTATAGTAAAGGTACCTAGTTAATCAGTAGAACAGCGCCTTCATACCCTTACCTTTAGTTTAACCCCTACATAAAAAAGAGGGCATAATAGTACGTGCTTGGCTGCCTACCTCCCTTTGATGCAAGCTAATGCACATGTCAGCTGATCTGAACAACTGACATGTGTAGCTAACAGCACTGTTAACCCTTTGTATCCAAAGCAGCATGGCAAGGACCACACTATTCCTTGGCAGCCCTTTTATGCAATCACGGGGCCTTGATGCGTTGCTATGACAGCCGATGGTCCCGGAAGCAGTCATGAATCACTTCCTGCTGTCGATCCCTGAGCTTCATCGCCGGTAGAAAGTGATCGTTAGCTGAGGCATCTTTCTGCATAGCACAAGCAATCGCACTGTGCAGTGCTGAGGCGCCCTAAGAGGCCAAGTAAAATAAAGAAAAAGGTTATAAAAAATAAAAGTTCAAATCGCTCTCTTTTGTCCCTTTGAAAATGAAACTATACAAAAACACATATTCAGTATCGCCGCATTCAGAAATGCCCAATCTATGAAAATATAAAATGAATCAGACCTGTAAACTGTGTAATGCAAAAAAAAAGTCAGAATGCCAAATTTAATTTTTTTTGGTCGTCGCAACATGTCAATAAAATGCAATAACGGGCAATCAAAACATGCCATCTACCTAAAAATTGTATCATTAGAAACGTCAGCTCAAGATGCAAAAAATAAGCCATCACACAGCCCCAGATCCCGAAAAATTAGAACACTACGGGTTGCAGAAAATGGCGCAAAAGTATAATTCTTTTTCTCTAACAATTTCAGAAATTTTTTTACCACTTAGATAACAGTAAAAGTATACATGTTTGGTATCTAAGAACTCATACCAACCCGAGGCATCATACTGACACTTCAGTTTTATTATATAGAGAACATGATGAATAAAAAACCCAAAAAACAATTGTGTAAATGTACTTTTTTTTTTTTTTGCAGTGTCACCACATTTGGATTTTTTTCCCATTTTCCAGTACACTATATAGTAAAATAAATTATGCCATTCAAAAGTACTACTCGTCTCGCAAAAAAAATAAACAAGCCTTCATATAGCTCTATTGAGTGTAACAAAATAAAATAGTTATTGCTCTTGGAAGAAGAGGAGTGAAATAACAAAAAATGGAAAAATGCCTGGGCTGAAGGAATTAACATTAACAGGGACAGGTGTACTCACCCACTGCCGCTCCTGCTCTGTCATGGAGCTGCAGCCTCTGATTTTGTTGACTTGACGGAAGCACTGATAGTGACATAGACCTGACAAGTACTAAAGGCCACGTCACACGTGGCTACATCGCTGCCAATTACATAGGCGACGTAGAGAAGTGACCTATCAGCGGCGACCGCTCCTGCGTCGCCTAATGTAAAGGGGTGATGGCGACGCCTTTTACTGGTCGCCTGGTTTCAGAGCAGTGCTCTGAAACCAGGCGGCCGATCTGGGGCGATGTGTCCACATCGCTCCATGTAAATGGCCGCCAGCGAGCTGACAGGCGATGGGAACCATAATGTCCCATTGTACTGCATCGCCGCTGGGGTTTTGAGACACCCCGGCGCCGATGCCGCCTCTCAGCTCGCCGGCCCATCGCCGGAGATGTCTCCCCGTGTAAATGGGGGGTGGCGACGCTGACGGGGTGCCAAAAACGTGCGCACTCCCGCCCGTCGCTGCCGACATATCCGGGGCCGTCACCAGGTGTGCAGGGAGCCAGTGCAGTAGCGACTGTCTTTACTTGTAAGTAAACCAACCAAAAGTAAAAAAAAAAATTGGACATCATCTTTGATGCAAAAATAATTATTCAAAAGTCAGACAGCAATATTGGCAAACAACCTAGATATCTTATTACAATTGTGAAGTACACACTAGCTATAGGGGGTGCAGAGTCAGAAATGTCCGCTGTGTTGTTGAACTCCAGTGTTTGCATTCCTTATGTTCTCATAGAAAATATTTGCATGTGACTGTACTTTGTATAGGATTCATCTTATCTGCAGATGTCTTTTGCTCTGTTAGAACTCACTACAAATATACCGTAGATCTGATCTACATTCAAGGTGTAGTTTTACTGTCCACTTGTAAGCTTTCCATAAGATTCATTACTAGATATGCATAGTGCATATTTTCCATCTTTTCAAGTCACTGTTATAAGGCATAGATTTTTAATCATGGCCAAAGGGAGTCCAGGAGATTTTCCCCAAGTCTTTCTAAAGAGTTAGCAATTGAGATGTACAGTTAGGTTCAGAAATATTTGGACAGTGACCCAATCTTCGTGATTTGGCCTTTGCATGACACTTTTATTTAATTTCAAACAACTGAGATGAAATTGAAGTGTACACTTTGAGGTTTATTCAAAGTGGTTGAACAAAAATATCCTTTGAAACGTTTAAGAATTGCCATCCATTTTCTAGAAAGCCTCCTCATTTCAGGGCTCAAAAGTAATTGGGCAAGTTAACTTGTACCATAAATATATATTTTTAATATTTTGTAGAGAATCTTTTGCAGGCAATGACTGCTCTAAGTCTGGAAGCCATGGACATCACCAAATGCTGGGTTTCTTTCTCCTTTGTGATCCCTTGCCACGCCTTTACTGCAGCTGATTTCAGTTGTTGCTTGTTCGCGGGTCTCTCTGCTCTACATTTTGGCTTTGCTTGTGAAGTGCATGCTCAATAGGGTTGAGATCTGGTTATTAACTTGACCAGTGCAGAATATTCCACTTCTGTGAACTATAAAAATACCTGTGTTGCTTTTGCAGGATGTTTTGGGTCATTGTCCATCTGTAATGTGAAGCCCCTTCCAATCATCTTGCTGTATTTGGTTGAATCTGAGCAGAATCATCCACTACTGTTGTCTTCTGTGGATGTCCAGGCCTGTAAGAGTTGCCAAGCTCACCAATGCACACTTTCTTTTTTATTTCTTTACACAATATACCAAACTGTTCATTTGGCCACTCCTAACAATTCAGTCATCTCTCTGATGGATTTCTTTTATTTTTCTCAGCTGGTCCATTTCTCTTCTATTGAGAGTTCCTTTGACCACATGTTGTGAGTTCACAGAAACAGCTTCCAAATTCAAATGTCACACTTGCAATCAGCTCCAGACCTATTCTCTGCCTAATTGATGATGGATTACAAGGAAATAGCCCATACAGCCCTTTCTAAAGGGCTTTTGAGATAGTTGCTTATTTATTTTTGGTCCATTGAGGCAGCTAGATATTAGTTAACCCCTTCACACCCGGGCGATTTTCTGGCTTTTGTTTATCCCTCCCCTTCTTCCTAGAGCCATAACTTTTTTATTTTTTCATCAATATAGACATATGAGGGCTTGTTTTTTGCAGGACGAGTTGTTCTTTTGAATTAAATAATTTATTTTACCATATAGTGTACGGAAAAAATGGTAACTAAAATTCCAAGTGAGGTGAAATTGCAAAATAAAAAGTGCAATTACACGATTGTTTTGGGAGTTTTGTATTCATCATGTTCACTATATGGTAAAACTGACATGTCAGTATGATGCTTCGGGTCAGTGTGAGTTCATAGATATAAAGCATGTATACTTTTACTTTTATCTTAAGTGGTGAAAGAAATGCAGAATTTTTAAAGAAAAAGAATTGCACTTTTGATGCCATTTTCGAACACTCTTAAAGGCCCCGTCACACCTGGCGATGGGGTTGGAGATGTCGGCAACGACTGGCAGGTGCGCGCACGTTTTTGGCACCCCGCAAGCGTCGCCGTCCCCCATTTACATGGGGAAACATCTCCAGCACCGCGCCGGCGAGCTGCCAGGCAGCATCGCCGCCGCGGTGTCTGAAAACCCCAGCGGCGATGCAGGACAATGGGAGCCTATGGCTCCCATCGCCTGGCAGGTCGCTGGCGGCCGGTTACATGGGGCGATGTGTGCACATCGCCCCAGATTGTTCGCCTGGTTTCAGAGCACTGCTCCGATAGGCCACTCCCCTACATCACCTATGTAACGGTGCCTTTAGGGTTCTAATTTTTCTCTGGGGTTCTGTGACCGCTTATTTTTTGTGTGTTGAGCAGATGTTGCTAATAATGCGTTTTTAGTAGATGCAATTAATGCATTTTATTGCAATGTTGTGGCGACCCAAAAAATATAATTTTGCCGTTTTATACTTTTTTCCATTACGCAGTTTACATATCTGATTGTATATTTTGATAGATCCGACATTTCTGAACGTGGCGATGCCTAAGGGCCCTTTCACATCAGCTGTTTACGCTGGTGTGCGGCAGATCCGGCAGGTGGCTGACTTGCGGCCCGGATCCGACAAGCCCCATGCATTGTCTATGGGGCTTGCGGTCCGGTGCGGCAAATGCAGTTCTGCCGGATGTGTCAGATCCGGCACTTGTGGCCACGAAAAAAAAACACCACTTACAGCGTTTTTTTTCGCAGCCGCAAGTGCCGGATATGCCGCATCCGGCAGAACCGCAATTGCCGCACAGGACCGCAAGCCCCATAGACAATGCATTGGGCTTGCCAGATCCAGGCTACAAGTCGGCCGTTAGGCAGCAGATGAGGCGCCACCTGCCGGATCTGCCGGACATCTGCTGATGTGAAAGGAGCTTTATATGTGTTTTTTTATAGTTTTATTTTCAATGGGGCAAATGGGGGTGATTCGAAACTTTTTGTATTTTTTTCATATTCTTCAAAACTTTAACTTTTCCTTTATTTTACACTACTCCTTAGGGCACTTAAGCACTGCACAGTGCAATCGATTCTGCTATGCAGAGAGATGCTGTCTGCACAGCACAAATTAGCACACTTTTTGCTGGCGACGTCACCCAAGCATCGTTGGCAAGAAGTGATTCATGGGTATTAGCTGCCCCCCCTTCCTGCTGTCATGGCAATACATCGAGGCCAAGTGATCGCATCATGGGGTCGCCATTGTCAGTGGGAACAGTGAGATCCTTGTCGCGGTGCTTTGGATCACGCTGTCAGTGAATGATGACCCTTTGGATCGCGATAACAGTGCCGATCAGATCGCTAATATGATTAATGCTGTTAGTTACACATTTCAGCTGATCAGATCAGCTGACGTGTGGGGGATGATGCAAGCTCAGCGTATGAGCGGCATCAAAGAGAGGAACACGACCAAAAATGTACATATGACCCTGGTCGTGAAGGGTTTAAGGAGCTCTAATTCCTAAGTCCTTTATCAAATTAGGATGTGAATACCCTCAAATTAAAGCTGAGAGTCTGCACTTTAAGACCATATTGCATATATAGCTGTAGTTTTAGGTATGTTTTGCTAAAAAGATTACATTTCCAAAACCTGGGAGACTGTCCAAATATTTCTGGATTTAACTGTAGTATCTGCTAAAATATAAAGCGTACCTGTAGTTATGCTACTAAGTACATTTGATGAAGGACTGCTTCCAAATATTTTTTATGTCCATACTACTTATATAATGAAGAAGAGAGAGAACATGAGCTCAGTTCTAGGCTCCTCTACTACTTTTTTAAGTCTTGTACTCCTTTTATTATAATCAATAGAAGCTTCGCACCTGAGACATCTGCACTGTATGGAACCTAAACCTGCCTGAGACAAAAGCAGCTGAGACTCATTACATGTCCACATCATACTCACACCTTGGTAAAATGCAAGATTGTGTAACCCTTCCATAAATGATAAGTCCTGTACCTGTTAAATTACCATGTTCTCTCCCAAGTTTCAACTTCAGATCTTAAAGCGTTAGTCCTGCTCTATTCACTTCTGCATTGGGACATAACTAAGGCAAGTGACGTCACATCACCTGACATCTCTCTGGCCACAGGTATTGTACACTTGTCCCATTGTATTTTGGTGTGAATAAGGTAAAGATTTTCCTTATGGAGAATGCCAATCTGCTACAGAGAAACTTTGGAGATAATAAGAGCAATGTAAATAAATGTCATTCTCATTTTAAACCATGTGCATTGAACTGAACACAATCATTTACTTCCTTACCTATATTGCTGTACCCTCATGGAAACGCCCATCATGGTTTTATCAACAATTTTTGCAAAATGTGTAACTCATGTTTAGCCAACATGGCCTAAAATGTGGAAGTTATGAGTCAGATGGTTGGAGCTGATGTAATACATGGGAGGTGCAGCCAAACTCCTATTTGCAGGATGCTTTTGTAATGTTCAGTTACAACAGAGCAATTTTCACAACTTTGTTGAGGATCAGAGCTATAGAAAGTTTTAGTTGCATCATGTTTTAAAAGTTCATTTATACATTGCTGTAGCTTGATGTAGTTCTACTATTTTGACTTACATTGTTATGAACCCAATTTTTTGAAAGCATAGTTCAAGGCGCATGCATCCAATGACGGACTGGCTTTCCAAGGGATCATCAGTAAGAATAATTCAGGGGCTCACTCTGAATATATTTACTAAAACATTTTAGCAAATTTCCAGCCAACAATTTCTCCATAGATTTTAATGTAAAGGTGACTGTGTTTGTGTGTAGCCGCATCTCTTCTGAAATATAGGGAAAATGCAGCGGGCGAGAATTTGTTGACCCTCCATTCACTCAATATGTGAGCAGTGCACATCACTGATGGGGGCTGAGAGGAGAGTGTAGTGGGCACGCATTCCAAGGTCACAGACTGCTGTCACGCACAGAGAGGCAGCCCCCATCAGTGACGTGCCCTGGTCAGCTGGGCCGAATCCAGTCTGCAGTTGGAAGGATGACAGCTACAACCACAATAAAGGTATTTACGAGCCTCTTAGAGATAAGATTACAGGAGCAGAGTAGGTAGTAAAAGTATAATGAGACTGATAGTGAGGAAGTGTTAGGACAAAAGAAAGGAGGTCACATTAGTAGTGGAAAACCTTTTTAATCTTCATAGCAGACAACCATACAAGATCACTCACACAAAGGTCCTGACCAGGCACATGTTTACAATCAGTTGATCATTTATATTTGGAACTCATGCTATGCAAATGTTGCGGTACTCTCTCCTATATGGAAGATAAAGATAAAATAAACTGATCCTCTCCAGGAACACCAGACAAATACCCCTCCTGAACAGTACAAAACTGAGAATGCTGTCCATAAAAACAGAAAAAAGGTGATACACCCCCTTAGGTTCATGGTGATAGTTATTTATGGCAAATTCAGCTAAAGGAAGAAAGGAACCCCACTCTTCCTGATATTCAAATACAAAACAACGTAGATACTGGTCCAGATTTGGATTCACACGTTTAGTTTGATCATTAGACTGAGGGTGAAACGCCAAGGAATAAGATACTTTAATCCCTAATCGAGAGCCAAGAGCTCTCTAGAATTTAGCAATAAATTGTGTCACTCTGTCTGAGGCAATGTCTGAGGGAACTCCATGAGTTTTTACAATCTCTTGGATAAAGATATGGCACCCCACTGGTCTGGCTGCCACCGGGAGTACTGCACTCCTCCATTAGCAGGAGGGTAGTGCTCCTGTTCTCTGGATTGGGACGGTGAAGTTGAGACTCAACACCGCAACACACACACGTAGCACCCTGGGTAGGGACGGAGGGTGGGCCCAGTCTCAGACAGGGGGACATGGGTGAGAAAGAAAGTAGTTGTGAGGAGGACAGCGAAGGAGTAGGAAGTCAGAGTGGGTGTCGAGAGTTTGTGGAGGTGTTAGCTCCCATGGGCTGGAGCACGGTTACATTCACACCAGGAGGGAAAGATGAAAGGATGAAGAAAAGAGATGGAGCCCTTGGATTGCGGACAAAAGCTAAAATCATCCCCTGCACACCCGGAACTGGCAGGGTAACAGAAGGGCAGTTGGACGAAACAGGGAACCGGACCTGAAGACAGCACAGGCATCCAAATCTGAACCATTGAACCAGATGCCATGACCTCCTAAAATAAAAGAAACACAGGTTGCGCCACACTGCTAAGGATGTAAGTTGGGGTCGATTAGAACACCCCGGTGCTCACCTGGTTCGGTTGTGCCGGGCCGCACAACTGGCTGACGGGCAAGGAACAACACGGCGCGGCCTCCAGGCCAGACGGACCCAAGGAGTGGAGGCTGTGCTGCGATCCACGATCGTGCGAGCCGACGACTCACGTGACACGAGTAGGGGAGTGGTGAATTGACACGAGCGAGGTCCTGGAGTCGAGCTGCTCAATATCGCGCTTCCCGAAGGGAAGGTGCAGGCCGTTCACAAAAGATATAGATATAGTGTCAGCGCTCGGATAACAGCCAGGACACCGCTCAGTAGATAATTACCTCTAAGCTTTATTAGTTCAATGTAGGATTCCCAATCTCCACAACGCGTTTCAGCACTAAGTGCGCCTTTCTCAAGTGAGTATCACTTGAGAAAGGCGCACTTAGCGCTGAAACGCGTTGTGGAGATTGGGAATCCTACATTGAACTAATAAAGCTTAGAGGTAATTATCTACTGAGCGGTGTCCTGGCTGTTATCCGAGCGCTGACACTATATCTATATCTTTTGTGAATGACCTCCTAAAAGGGAACTGTGGCCCAACAACCCGGCATTCCTTGGAGAAGGCGGTCGTACTAAGGTGCGGCACTACAAAATGGTGCCAACAAATGCCTGAGGCTGTCAGTACCAGACTTCTTTGTGCGGAGGCGCTGACAAAAGAAGCAAGACAAGCTAGAGGCACTGAGTGTACCACCAAGAGTAGAGAGAACGCAGAAAGAGAGAGAAAGGAACACCTAAGAGTCTCGACGACACTATCCCGACTCTTGAGAAACAGCTGGACTGAAGAATGGCAGAGTGACGCACCTGGTGGCCTGGTTTGTGTGAGACTGTTGGTTGCGGCGCCCACTGGCTGCACAGGCCACCTGAACCACCTAAGTGCTGATGATCCACTGCCCTGGGGACCCCGCTCTGCCCAGGGGGAGTGAAACCATCCAAGCTGCCATTCATCGTCCCCAGAGGTTCTGCAGCAGTGGCGGCCGCACTAGTCACATACCACGGGTGGCGTCACGAATACCCCTTTTCCCAATTCCCGTCATCGAAGTCCAGCATCCTTTTATTAAATGACACCGCCAGGGCCACGGAGCCGGGTCACCGCCATGTATGACATCCTCTGATTGCAAAAGGACCGTAACAACCAGCCTGTTCCGATTATCCCCATTGTCCTGGAGTGGGTGTGTCAAAGACACGAGCTAAAGTCTTGGCATTATGTAAGGATGCATGAGCAATAATCATCAATATTACCAGCAGAGGAGGGCAGACCTGTTATGTATAATGCATAGAAATGTTCATCCAAAGTTGTCAGCGAAGACTCAAAGGCTGCAGAAACCCATATTGAGGGGAATGTGATGTCTATGAATTTTAGGCCACCAAAAACTATGTAAGAGTGACGTCAGGGAATTTGCCGGAAATTTGACTTGAGTGCACACGTTTCAGGAACATTTTTGCACATCACAGTCGCCCTGTCACACATAGAGATCTCCCTAAGTTGTACGGCGATCCTGCATTCCGGAAATCGCCTGCAGAAGAGCGGAAGCAATTTCCCTTTTCCACATCGCCGCGTCACACACCACTATCTCATCAGTGATGTGGCCGTAGAGTGTGAGTACGGCGAGGAGACAGGCGTGCCAGAGTGTTTTTCACCGCGCCCCTACCACTCCACTCAGCAACTGTAACTGGAACCTGGCAGGCCCCGGTGCGACATTTAGACCGGGGCCCCCCTAGGTAGGCCTACATTATACACCCTCACGCCGAGGAGCAAGGGGGGGGGGTGCTACTGACCGGCGGGAGTGAGGAGCGGGGGGGGGTGGCGTGCTATGCTGCTAACGGGAGCGGGGGGGGGTGGTTCATGCTGCTGGTCGTGGGCTCCCCAGTGGAGCGTGCAGGGCAGGGACCCGGCAGCAGATGAGAGGAGGGGAGGGGTGGGATCAGCAGCAGGAAGCTTCCCTCCCTTCGCCTCCTCTACTCTAACACACGGAACTGCGATCGCAGGGACCGGTCTCAGCCGCGACTGCTGCGATCGCGATCATTACGCCACTGCGTGTCAGAATGTCTGTGCACTACATGACGCATGTGCCCTTTCTACTATATCGCTATTCAAATATGGCGCCTTAGCCATGGGCAGCCGCGCCAGACAGGGCGAGCCAAATAGAACGCTCAAGCACGCCTGTGGATTTGATTCCAGATGGTTTGAGCTCGCTTTCTTCATCGCTATTGCCCTGTCACACTCCAAGATGCGCAGAAATCGCCTGGTGGTTATCGCCTGATTTCACTGCAGAGCAGGGCGATCAGGCGACGCTCCACCGGCGATTTCTAGCCATAAAATCACCCTGTCTCACGCCACTACGCACAGGCGATGTGGTTTCCAATCACCGAAATACTCGAATTTACGGTGATATGGAAGCCATATCTCTGCGTGTGAGGTTACCTTAAGGCAAAGAAACTATACCGAGCAACAATAAGGAAGTACACAGTAACCCCAGAAACAAGTGTCTGTTACATCTAGAAGACACCACCTCTCAAAACTAGGATAAACAAGCAATAGCTGGCCCTACATGAACAGTGCAACCAGCCTGTATAGGAGAGTAGATATTACACGTTCTCACACAGCATGTGACTAAAGGGGTTAAACATCCAAGCAGATTTTTAACTCTAGCTAACCTGGAAAGCAACTAATTTTTGTGTTGACGCCCTTGTCTCCCGCCTAAATATCAGTGAAGTTAACAGGAAGCGTGTAAGAAAATGAGGATTCCTCAGACTCCAACGCCACCACAACAGTTGGCGATGCTTCAGAAAACCGCCTTATCACATGAGCAAGTGAGTTTGCAGTAACTCTGAGGTATGCACTTATTTGCCCTTGGAGGTGGGCATGGCTGCACTATCACTGAATGCAATTAAAAATGTATTTGGAATGCATTATTTTCTGACACCAGCATTCTGAGCTTGCACATATTATTACCGTAAATAGATCTCTGATAAGGCAGATGTGTTTACTTTGAAAATCCATGTCAGAATGGATAATCCTTTTTAAAACTTGGTTTTGCATAAAAGGCATCTCTTTTGCTTCAATTGATTACGTTGTTATTTATTTGCCGTTTTCAAGCAGAAGTGCCTCAAGAACTGACTTGTTGCTTCATCTTCCACATGAAGAAAATACGATGTGCACTAAGTAAACAGGTGCGAGAATGACGCAGAACAAAAAATGCAGACTCAGTGGTACAGTAAAACAATCGTTTATTAACTATGCACAGTTCAGCATGTCAAGATGCAATGTCTAATATAGCAATTAGCATGTTATGGACAATAAATATCAACATCATTCTGGTGCTCCTTCTTTGCACTAAGGGCCACATCACACGAGGTGAAATGTTGGTGGCGATGGGCGGGAGCGCGCACGTTTTTGGCACCCGACCAGCGTCGCCGTGGCATATTTACATGCGGCGACACCTCCGGCGACGCACCGGCGATCTGACAGGCGGCATCGCCACTGGGGTGTCTAAAAACCCCAGTGGCGATACTGTAACACGAGAGCCTATGGCTCCCATCGCCTGTCAGGTCGCCGTCGGCCGTTTACATGGGGCGATGTGTACACATCGCCCCAGAGTGGCTGCCTGGATTCACAGCGCTGCTGTGAAGCCAGGCAACCAGTCAAATGCGTCGCCCTAGCCCAGTCACATTTGGCGACGGTTTGGCAACGTCGGCGGCGATAGGCCACTCCCTAGCATCGCCTAAAAAATCGCCGCCGACATCGCGAGGTGTGACGGGCCCTTAAGGCTTAGCTCACATGAGTGTATTAATCGAACGAGTACAATGAGAGAAAATCTTGCATTGCACCCGGATCAATATTAGTCAGTGAATCAGAGCAGATGAGCTATTTTGTTCTCATCCAGATTCTGGATGAGAAAAAAGGTGCAACATGCTGAGAGTTAGGCTTGAGACACATGGTGTGCCATGGCCGCCGGATCTCTGGACGGGAGCATGCTAGCTGCATGTGTTTCTGTGTTCAGAATGCTAGTGACCATGCCGGGTGAGGCATGTGAGACTCATCGCTTAGCATTCGCAAGACATATGGAATACCAAATGTATTTCACACGTCCTATTCGGGTCAGATTTTTCATACCCTTGTGTGACTCCAGCATAACAGTTATTGCCTGTTCCTAATTGTTTCTCAAGAGCCCTATAAAAAAAATAAACCCCACGCTATATCACTTGGAAGAGCGAGACTGAAAATCTTGTAATCAACCAGAGATTTCTTATGGTACCTTTACACACCGCTACAGAAGGTTAGAAACAACCGGGTGTCTGAGACAAATGTATCTTGCACCGTCAAAACAACCCGAGGTAGTGGCGTGTAAATCAGGTTGTTGCCACCCGTCACTGTCGACACCTGTTTTTGAGCAGTGCTCAAAAACAGGTTGGTTTCAACCCAATGGTAGCGGCGTCTAAATGAGGAACAGGAAGGTTTTTTCGTCACCTAGTTAACTCCCTGGGGCGTGACACAGCCTCCAGGATACCGCCCCCTTCAGCGATCATTGGTGGAAGCTCCTGCGTTACGATTGGTTGTCCCTGCATAGGGCGGCATATTTAAGGAGCTGACCAGTCACACTACACAATTGTAATAGCATCATGTATTAGCCAGCCTTCCTGCTTTGTCCAATGACCGTACGAGCGTCTCGTAATCTACAACTCTGGTACGCCTATGTGTTGTCCCTGCTGCCCCAGGTCCTCCCATATTACCTTCTGTAGCGGCGTGTAAATGAGGGACTGTGCTCTACAGAAGGTAACTTGTGGCACCCGGCGGTGCCTCCAGAGATAGATTAAACCTTCTGTAGAGCACTTTGTAGCGGCGTGTAAAGGCAGTATCGGGTACCGTTAGCAACCGTTGTTGCTTCTAACCTTCCGTAGTGGCGTGTAAAGGTACCATTAGCTATACATAACAGAGATAACTGCTATCTCTCTGAAGTCACAGTATTGCACCAAAAATTATTAACCCCTTCACCACTCAGCGATTTTCCGTTTTTTGTTTTAATTTAGTCCTCCCCTTTCTTCAATTGTCATTATTTTTTTATTTTTTCATCAATATAGCCATATGAGGACTTGTTTTTGGCGAGATGACTTGTACTTTTGAATGACATAATTTATTCTGCCAAATATTGTGCTGGAAAACAGGAAAAAATCCTAATGCAGTGAAATTGCAAATAAAAGTGCAATTCCACAATGGTTTTTTTGTCTTTTTTAAATTACCATGTTCAGTATATGGTAAAACTGACCTGGCAATATGATTATCTAAGTCCGTATGAGTTTGTAGGTACAAAACATGTATAGTTTTTTTTTTATTTAAGTGGTAAAAAAAAAGCCAGAAATTTGTTAAAAAAAAAAAAGAATAGTGCCATTTTCTGAGACCCAGAACATACTTATTTTTTGAGATCTGGGGTTATATAACAGCTTATTTTTTGTGTGTTTGTGCTGACATTTGTATTGATATCATTTTGATGTAGATGTGATTTTGATCGTCTCTTATTGCATTTTACTTCAATGTTGCGGCAACAAAAAAACGTTAATTCTGGCATTTTTATTTCATTTCTCATTATGGTGTTTACCGATCAGATTATTTGATTTTATATTTTGATAGATCGGACATTTCTGAACTCAGTGATACCAGATATGTGTATGTTTTTCTTATTTTATTTTTATTTTCAATGGGGCAAAAGGGAGGTGATTTGAACTTGTGTTTCTTTTCTTTTTTTCATATTTTTAAAACTTTTTTTTCCATTTTTTTTATTGTTTTTCCTAGTCCATTGAAGCCCTTAGGGGACTAGAAGCTGCAATCATGCGATTGCTTGTGTTATACACATCAATCCATGAGCACTGCTCTGTACAGTACAAATGCTGTCTTCCTATGAACGCTGAGATCATCACAGACACAGAGGTCATCAGCTGACGCCTGGCTATCATGACAACCTATTGCCGCGCCACAAACACGTCACGTAGCTGCTGATGGTAGCAGAGAATGACGCACTCCCCACTTCTTCATGTTAAATCCCGTTGTCAGAGATTGACAGTGGGATTTAACAAATTAACAGGTGCGCAGGATCTCTAAAGAAAGCACTTATTTGTGATGTATTTTCTCCACACTTCCCATGGCCTTGAAGGTTGTCATCCTCTATTTATGTGCTACCATTCTTCTTTAGTTAGCTTTTGTCCATAACTGGTGATTTGTATGCTTCATTTGCCAGCCTAGCATAGTGTTTATAGATCGGTCAGAAATATACAGTACATACTGGGCCTTATTTGACCTAATTAATTTATTCACTTTATAGTTCTCTATCTTACACATGTCCAGTTGCGCTAAAAAGTTTACATACCCCGGCAGATTTTTTGCATTCTTGGCCTATTTTCTGAGAAAATGAACGATAACACAAAAACATTTTTTCCACTCATGGTTCGTGGTTGGGTGTAGCCATTTATTGTCAAACTACTGTCTTTTCTCTTATAAATCAGAATAACAACCTGTGAGGCACCCCAGGCATGTCCCCATGGCCGGGGCACATCACATGCAGGATCAGGGTATGATCCTGTTCACACTGGCCAGTTTGACTGTGATAATACTGTGTGAACCAACTGGAGACACAGGGTTTCATGTTACTAGTGAGTGTCTCATAAAATCGAGGAAGCCCTAAGGAAAGGGATGCAATGAGTGATTGCTGATAGCCCAGGTGGGTGTGTCAGGTGGGTGTGGCCGGCACGATAAGAGCCGGCCAGTTGAGTGATTGAGAGATTCATTACCAGCCAGAGAGCAGAGCAGAGCAGTCCAGTCCAGAGCTCTGTGTGCATGGAATAATGGGAGCATGCTAGCTCCATGCCGGTGCCTAGGTCCAGGGTCGTGGCAGCACCTGGAAGGGGAAGCTATGGCTGAACCTGGTGGAGACTGGTCCGGGCGTGGGGTGAAACACGCCCGGGAAAGGAGCCCGTGGGGATGCCTGGTGGAACCTGTGACACAGGTAGCGAGACCCGGATCCGTGCCCGGTAAGAAAAGCAGTTCCTGAATGTGTGTGTGAACTGTGCACCTTGTGTGTAAATCATGCTAGGCGAGCGTAGCCGCCATTAGGTTCAGTGAAGGACCTGTTGAACCGTATAAGTACTGTATGGCTTTTTAAAAGACCCAGCGAGTGAATGTAGCCCTATAGGGGCCGATATATGAAGTGTGCCAGGCGGGCATAGACCGCCCTTGGGACCGACTCAGTGGAGTCAGTTAAAGGTCCTGATGAACCGGAATGAATTTAGCCCTTCGGGAGGCGATTTTATGTAGTGTGCCAGGCGGGCATAGACCGCCTTTGGGTCCGAGTCGGAGTACTCAGTTAAAGGACCTGATGAACCGGAATGTGTGTACGAGAGGTCAGAAGCAGGGGTTAGAAGGGCTCCGTGTGGTTCGTCCCATGGGTTACTAGGGTTTGCCAATCCCTGTTCTGAACCCAGAGGAGCCACAGTCCATGGATGTGTATATGATGGGCTGTGAGCGAGTGAAAGGACGTGTGTGGTCCATGGTGGCTTATAGGATGGATCACATACTGTGTGTAAGAACCCAGTCAGGCTGGAGTCCTGATTCCGGGGTAGTGTGAAGCTGGGGAAATAAAGCCAGGCGGCTGGTTCCGATATTGGGAGCCATAGGGCCCATTGAGATGGTAACTGATGTATTGTTAAATGTATGTGAAATGTAGATAGGCCAGAGGCCACCACGGGAGCGGTTGTTAGAGCTCCAATGGGGTCAGAGAGGTGGTTAAAGGTCCCGGGTAACTATAAGATGTAATGTGCAATATAAGTGTTATGCAATGTTCTATGTAATGTCAATGTATTATGTGACGTGTATGTGTTAAATGTTAAATGTACTAACCCGGTTATTGATGCTGTTGAGAAATAAACGGGCAGGCATTTGAAAAATTATACACATGTGTTGGCGTCATTACGCAGCAAGTGAGTCCCCCGGCTCGCTACCTCACAAACCAAACACATCCAAATGATCCTGATCAAAAGTTCACATACACTGGTGATTTTGAACTGATAACATGCAAAAAAAGTTGACACAAATGGGTTTGAATGACTAATAAAGGTAACGTCCTGACTTGTGCCCTGTTTACTTGTAATCAGTGTGTGTGTGCATAAAAGCTGAGTGAGTTTATGGGATCCAGACAGACTCTTGCATCTTTCATCCAGCCACTGACATTTCTGGATTGTGAGTCATGGGGTAAGTGAAAGAATTGTCAATGGATCTACTGGAAAAGATAGTTGAACTCTATAAAACAGGAAAGTGATACAAAAAGATATCCGGGTCATTCCATGTCAAGTGAACCAATGATTATTACCTCTATATTTTTAATTCTTTTGAGATTTTGTTATTTGATAATAGCATGTCAGACAATGCAAAATGTGAAGAGAAAAATTTTTTAAAAAATGTATTTTTTTTTTAAATGATTTTCAAAGTTCGGAAAAAGTGTGAATTTCGCTGTTGCCTGCCTTTACGTTTCTCCTCATAACTAAGGCTAGGAATAAGATAGAGAGACAAAATAAACACCATTCTACTCAGAACTATACAGGCTTTCACCAGATATGTCACAAGAGGATCTTTGTTAATATTTTACCCATGTGATCGCAAGCACAAAACTTTAAAACGTATTTCCGAAAAATCGGCGCGCTTTAAATATTTCAAAAACTGCCCATGTGTCTGCTTTGCTCTTAGCCACATCTGTACCAAATTTCAAGTTGGGATCGCAATGGGATCATATTTTAACATATTTTACTATTAATAGCGTCAATGGGTCATTCCATATCAAGTGATCTAAATATGAATATTTTTTTTTACCTGACGTCTTTAGATTTTTTTTTTTTTTTCCTTTATGAAGTACTACTTTAGTTAATTACAAATTAAAAGTTTGGAATTTTTTTCTTCATCAGTTAATTTTTTACAGATTTTTAAAGTTTAAAAAAAGGGTGAATTTTGGCCTGGTACGACTTTAAATTTTTTTATCTCGGGCTAGAAATAAGATAGAGAAACAAAATAAACACCATTCTACTCAGAACTGTCCAGGCTTTCACCAGATATGTCACAAGAGTATATTTGTTAATTTTAATTTTTTACCTATGCGAATGCAAACGCAACATTTTGAAACGCATTTCCGAAAAAAACATTTTAATAAAAATTTTCCAAAACTGCCCATGTGTCTTTTATGCTCTTAGCCACATCTGTACCAAATTTCAAGTTGGGATCGTGATGGGATCATATTTTAAAATATTTAACTATGGTTAATCTCATTTTTATTAAATTTTGAAAAAACATATGAAAGACATACATTCAATCTTTTAACAAAATCTTGAGACATATAAAATATACAAAAAGAGAATTCACAAAGTTATTAGTAACTTTAAGATAAGCTGCAAATTTACTTTTGTGCTTATCTCTGGTGCAATATATACTACAATCTAAATATAATTCCAAACACTCAAGTATACAACCTTTCTCAGGGTTTTGAGATGTTCTGATGTCAAGGGGACAAGCAGCCCCAGCAGAATGATTTTTATTACTTGGCCCCTTCTAACAGGTTGACCACGTAAGTGGGTCATTACCCGTTGAGGCCTAGTTGGAATAGTCTATCGACTGGTGTACCGGAAAGGAAGGCCGAAATATTAATGATCTACTCACAGCTCAGAGTTTTCGATACCTGTCTAATGTTCACTAGAATTCTGAAGGTATAGGCGTAGAAAGGAAATACCTAGACTGAATGTATCAGATGGGAAGAAAAGAGAGATAGAAAAGAAGAGAGAGAGAGAAGAGAAACAAAAACCATTAGAAAAAGTTATACTGGGAAAGAAAAGCCACGTAAGAAAAAAAGAAAAAAAGGAGGGGGGGGGACGGGTGAGGTATGGGAAGGAGAAAGGGTACTCATCCCACTGGCTCCCCATCAGCCAGAGGTCGAGCCATATTATCTGTGCTGGAAAAGATACTCCTAAATTCTGCAGAGTCGTGAAAAAGAATCCATTCAACCCAAATCCCTAAGAATTTGTTCCGAGATCCCGACGCATCAGCTGCGAGCTCCTCCATTCGATATGTGTCCATCAATTCTTTGAACCAATCAAGTAGAGATGGAGCCCGGCTTGATTTCCAGAACCTCGGGATCACAGCACGAGCAGCCGAGATGCAAAAGCGGAGAATATCCCTCTTCTGTAGCCCAATAGGACCTGGAAAAATGGATAACATTGCCGATTCTGGGCAGCATTCGGCTTGTTTACCTGTTATCCGGGCGTATGCATTGAAAACCTCAGACCAGAACCGCCGGATTTCCCCACAACTCCACCAAATGTGTATCATTGTACCCTTCTCTTCCCCACAGCGCCAGCAGGTATCAGGGGTTCCAGGGAACATGTTCCGGAGTGTCGTCGGGCACAAGTACCATCTAGTGAGCAGCTTATAGCTTCTTTCTTGTGCAGAACAAGCGCTAGCTAGTGAGTGAGTAAATATAAAGCATTTCTGCCAATTAGCTTCTGAAATGCTACACCCCAATTCCCTCTCCCAAGCACGTTGGAAGTAAAGGGTGCCCTGCTCTCTCATGGACCCTAAGGCCTGGTATAGAAATGATATTTTGCGCCTCGGTGGAGCCTCCAGTTGGAATAACCTCTCCAATACGTTGGGCGTCAATCTTACCCTGCAAGAGTGGTCAGCTGAATATAATTATGGTCTGTATTGGAGAAATTCGAATCACTTAAGAGGTCTCGTAGGTTCTTTGAGTTGTAGCTCTGCCATCGGGGGCAAACCACCACTGGACAGAGTCTGTCCTACTCGGGTGTCATCCACAATCCGCCAACATAAAAATCTCTGCCTGTCAAATCTGGGTGGGAAAGATGGGTTGGAAAAAAGGGGAGTCAAAGGGCTAAGTCTGTCGTTTAAGCGGAGGGTTTTCGTCACTAGGTGCCATACCTTCAAGGTGTTTCTGGTCATGTCTGTCAAAGGTACTAGGTCTGTGGAGTCTTTAGGGGAAATCCAAAGCAGGTGTTTCAGCGGAATCCCCAAACCCTCTTGCTCCACCCCTACCCATTTCTTGGAGGACGCATGATAATGCCAATCTAGAGCTCTAACAAGAGAGGAAGCCTCAAAGTACGCTCGTATGTTGGGTAGTCCAACCCCTCCTCTGGTCTCGGGCAAGGATAGATATTCATTCGCAATCTGGACCTCTTGCCCCCCAGACAAATCTAAGGATCATAGATTGCATTTTGGAGAGGAAACCTCTATCCAATAGAACAGGAACTGTCTGAAAAGTATATAAGAGTCGGGGCAAGACATCCATCTTGACTACGTTTATTCTCCCGAACCAGGATAGCTTTAATTGTCTATAGGAGGTAAATGCCGATTCCGCGTTAGTCAAAAGGGGTTGATAATTTAAATTGAATATTTGTTTAAGATCTTTTGGTATAAGGACTCCCAAGTACTTAATGGCTTCTACTTTCCATTTAAATGGGAACTGTTTAGATAGATGAGAAACCAATTCTCCAGGCAAAGAAATATTGAGTGCCTCGGTTTTGGAGCAATTCACTTTAAAGTTGCTCAATTGTCTGAACCGTTCAAACTCCATTAAGACCGAAGGGATGGAGACCAGGGGCTGGGAGATGTAAAGTAGCAGGTCATCTGCAAATAAGGCTAATTTGTGATGACTCTGTCCCAGCTTGACCCCATGGATGCATTCATTGGACCTAAGTGCAAAATATTTAACTATTATAGTGTCAATTCAAAAGTCACCAAGAACACAATCAGTAATTTTTTCACAATTGCCCGTCAATAGTTTGAATTTGATATAAAGAAACATAGTCTTGTAACATCTCAAATGAAAGCTGTTACCGTTCTGAGTAAAATGATGCCTCTCCCACTTCATTATCTTATTTCTAGCCTGAGATAAAAAAATTTAAAGTCGTACCAGGCCAAAATTCACCCTTTTTTTAAACTTTAAAAATCTGTAAAAAATTAACTGATGAAGAAAAAAATTCCAAACTTTTAATTTGTAATTAACTAAAGTAGTACTTCATAGAGGAAAAAAAAAAAAAAATCTAAAGACGTCAGGTAAAAAAAAATATTCATATTTAGATCACTTGATATGGAATGACCCATTGACGCTCTTACTAGTAAAATATGTTAAAATATGATCCCATTGCGATCCCAACTTGAAATTTGGTACAGATGTGGCTAAGAGCATAGCAGACACATGGGCAGTTTTTGAAATATTTAAAGCGCGCCGATTTTTCGGAAATGCGTTTTAAAGTTTTGTGCTTGCGATCACATGGGTAAAATATTAACAAATATCCTCTTGTGACATATCTGATGAAAGCCTGGACAGTTCTGAGTAGATTGGTGTTTATTTTGTTTCTCTATCTTATTTCTAGCCCGAGATATGATAGAAAATGTAAAGCCATACCAGGCCAAAATTCGCACTTTTTTAAAACTTTAAAAATCTGTAAAAAATTAACAGATAAAGAAAAAAATTCAAAACTTTTTTTTTGTAATTAGATAAAGTTGTTCTTCAGATAGAAAATTTTTTTTAAAAATCTGAGGACGTCAGGGAAAAAAAATATTCATTTTTGGATCACTTGACATGGAATGACCCATCCAAGGAATTGAGAATGCCAGTCAGCAGTGTTCAAACTGTGATTGACAAATGGAAAATCAGGGGCTTTGCAAAAACCAAACCACAATCAGCCAGACCAACAAAAATTTCAGCCCCAACTGCCAGGAAAATTGTTTGTGATGCAAAGAAAAACCCACAAATAACATCAGCTGAAATACAGGACTCACTGGAAACTAGCGGTGTGGCTGTTTTAAGATGCACAATAGGGAGGCAGTTGAAGAAAAATGGACTGCATGGTCGAGACACAAGAAGAAAGCCATTACTATGCAAATGCCACAAAGTATCTCGCCTACAGTATGCCAAACAGCACAGAAACAAGGCTCCAAACCTCTGAAGCAAGGTAATTTGGAGTGATGAGACAACCATAAACATTACATTTGGAGAGGTGTCAACAAGGCCTATGCTGAAAGGAACCCCATTCCTTCTGTAAAGAACGAAGGTGGCACAGGAGACGTGGTCAAAGTTGAAGGAAAGAGGAATGCAGCATGTTGTCAGCAAATACTGGAGGCACATTTGCATTCATCAGCCCGGAAGCTATGCTTGGGACGTACTTGGACGTTCCAACGTGACAACAATCCAAAACACAAGGCCAAGTCTACATATCATTGGCTACAGCAAAACAAAGTGAAGGTTCTGGAGTGGACATCTCAGTCTCCTGACCTCAATATCATTGAGCCACTCTGGGGAGAACTCAAGCGTGCAGTTCATGCAGGAAAGCCCAGGTATTTACAGGAACTGGAGGCTTTTTGCCAAGAAGAATCATCAGCTTTACCATATGAGAAAATAAAGAGCCTCATCCACAACTACCACTAAATACTTCAAGCTGTCATTGATGTTAGAGGGGGCAATACACGGTATTAAAAACTGGGGTATGTGAACTTTTGATCAGGGTCATTTGGATGTTTTTGGTTGTCATTATGATTTAGAAAAAGAAAACAGTATTTTGATAATAAATAGCTTCACCCATCCACTAAACATGAGTGGAAAACAAAGTTTTGGTGCTATCATTCATATCTCTATATACGGTATAATTGTCTTAAATTATCCGCACTTCCGTCTCACTGTCTCTGAATCCCATAAGCCACCACGCCGACTGTAAGTGTGTCGACCGACATACTGAAACATCCAAGTGATGGATGTTCCAATATGGCACACGCTGGCGGTACGGGGTTATCACAGTAGCCCCAGTGGGACACCGCTGCATGGCCCCTGCCCGACATCCTGTCCATTCGCCCACTTCCCTGCATGTCCGCTCACATCCCCGTCGCACCACTGCACTTCACGGCAGCCAGATCTGCTCAAACACTCCGAGCCTGTGTCTATGGCCTGTGAGTGCAGAAGGAGATGGGGTGCAGGTGCCCTCTGGTTGCTAAATAGGGCACCACACCCCATCTGCTTCATCACTCCCAGACACAGCCTCAAAGTGTCCTCCTAGCATAGGGGTCCACAACCACTGGCCTGCAGACCTGGATTGGGCCGTGGGGGTCTCTGTGAAGGTCCAAGCCGCCATAGAATACCACTACACACAAAGAGTGTGCTCTGTGGCAGTTTAGAGCTGTGGATGCTGCCCTACCCTCCGCGATCCACACCTGCAGCATTACGACACTGTAAACGTTTGAGCATAGCCGTCAGCCAATCACAGTGCAGCAGCCGGGCCCTGATTGGCCAGTGGCTGCTGCGCTGCGATTGACCCACGGCTACTGCACTGTGATTGGACGACGGCTCCGCCTGTACAACTATGCAACTGAGGCAGAGAGCAGAGCGACGCCCACCGGTGACAAACGTGTGTGTGTGTCTGTGTCTGTACAGACACACATGCATGCACACATACACATGCACAAACACACATACATGCACACATACATACTTGTACACACACATATACACACATGCATGCACACATACGTACACATATACATGCACATACATATACATACATACACATGCATGCACACACACAAACATACATGCACACATACATGCTCACATATATAGACACACATCCATACACACATACATGTACACACAGACATGATACACATACATACACATGCGCACACATGCATATACATGCACATACATGTGCACACATGCACACACATGTACACATGCGCACACGCATACACATGCCCATACATATGCACATATACATTCACATACATGCATGCACACATACAGACATGCACACATACGCACATACACATATACGCACACACAGACACATACACACTAACATACACACCATGCACACAAATGCATGAATGCACAAATACATGCACACACATGCATACACACATATATGCATGTACACACACATGCACATAAATATGCAACACATACATGCACATACATGCCCACACACAAACATGCAAGCACACATACACACATATGCATGCATACACATACATGCAGAGACACCCATACATGCGCACATACACATGCACAGACATGTATGCATGCACACATACATACATGCGCACATACAAGCACATACATACATGCACAGACACACATGCATACACATGCACAGACACACATACATGCATGCACACACACATACATGCATGCACACATATATGCACATACATATATTCACACACACATGCATGCACACATGCATACACACATACATACATATGCATACATACTCATAAATGCACACACCCTAACATGCATGCACACATGCATACACATAAATGCACATACAGACACACATACATGCACACATACAGTTAGGGCCAGAAATATTTGGACAGTGACACAAGTTTTCTTATTTTAGCTGTTTACAAAAACATGTTCAGAAATACAATTATATATATAATATGGGCTGAAAGTGCACACTCCCAGCTGCAATATGAGAGTTTCCACATCCAAATCGGAGAAAGGGTTTAGGAATCATAGCTCTGTAATGCATAGCCTCCTCTTTTTCAAGGGACCAAAAGTAATTGGACAATGGACTCTAAGGGATGCAATTAACTCTGAAGGCGTCTCCCTCGTTAACCTGTAATCAATCAAGTAGTTAAAAGGTCAGGGGTGGATTCCAGGTGTGTGGTTTTGCATTTGGAAGCTGTTGCTGTGACCAGACAACATGCGGTCAAAGGAATTCTCAATTGAGGTGAAGCAGAACATCCTGAGGCTGAAAAAAAAGAAAAAATCCATCAGAGAGATAGCAGGCATGCTTGGAGTAGCAAAATCAACAGTTGGGTACATCATGAGAAAAAAGGAATTGACTGGTGAGCTTGGGAACTCAAAAAGGCCATGATCGCCGCATACTTTATTTGGTGAAGAAGAACCCGTTCACAACATCAACTGAAGTCCAGAACACTCTCAGTGAAGTAGGTGTATCTGTCTCTAAGTCAACAGTAAAGAGAAGACTCCATGACAGTAAATACAAAGGGTTCACATCTAGATGCAAACCATTCATCAATTCCAAAAATAGACAGGCCAGAGTTAAATTTGCTGAAAAACACCTCAAGAAGCCAGCTCAGTTCTGGAAAAGTATTCTATGGACAGATGAGACAAAGATCAACCTGTACCAGAATGATGGGAAGAAAAAAGTTTGGAGAAGAAAGGGAACGGCACATGATCCAAGGCACACCACATCCTCTGTAAAACATGGTGGAGGCAACGTGATGGCATTGGCATGCATGGCTTTCAATGGCACTGGGTCACTTGTGTTTATTGATGACATAACAGCAGACAAGAGTAGCCGGATGAATTCTGAAGTGTACCGGGATATACTTTCAGCCCAGATTCAGCCAAATGCTGCAAAGTTGATTGGACGGCGCTTCATAGTACAGATGGACAATGACCCCAAGCATACAGCCAAAGCTACCCAGGAGTTCATGAGCGCAAAAAAGTGGAACATTCTGCAATAGCCAAGTCAATCACCAGATCTAAACCCAATTGAGCATGCATTTCATTTGCTCAAATCCAGACTTAAGACAGAAAGACCCACAAACAAGCAAGACCTGAAGGCTGCGGCTGTAAAGGCCTGGCAAAGCATTAAGAAGGAGGAAACCCAGCGTTTGGTGATGTCCATGGGTTCCAGACTTAAGGCAGTGATTTCCTCCAAAGGATTCGCAACAAAATATTAAAAATAAAAATATTTTGTTTGGGTTATGTTTATTTGTCCAATTACTTTTGACCTCCTAAAATGTGGAATGTTTGTAAAGAAATGTGTACAATTCCTACATTTTCTATCAGATATTTTTGTTCAACCCTTCAAATTAAACGTTACAATCTGCACTTGAATTCTGTTGTAGAGGTTTCATTTCAAATCCAATGTGGTGGCATGCAGAGCCCAACTCGCAAAAATTGTGTCACTGTCCAAATATTTCTGGCCCTAACTGTATGTACATGCATGCTCATACACATGCACAAATATGCACACCCATACACATGCACATACATATACATGCACATACATGCGCTCACACACATGCACAAATACACACGCCCATACACATGCACATACACACGCCCATACACATGCAAATACATGTACATACATGCGCATACACAAACGCACACATACAGATAGATACACACATGCACACACATACATACATGTATGCACACATACATGCACACACATACACATGCTCACACAGACACATCCACATGTGGCTGCCATCTTTCGACACTTGAGTATACAAAGATGGAGGTGGCGTGACTTATCACACTGTCCCACCGCAAGATTACAGTAATTACAGGATTACGTCGGGGGGGAGTGGGAACGTGGTGGGAGCTAATAAAGTGGATAACAAGGTTTCTCTGTCTCTTTTGTGTCTAACAAAGGATTTCTATCTGCGTGTTTTTTCTCTATACCGAAAGTATTGCTAATGGTCGGCTGTCATACTGACATTAGCAATACGGCTTGTTGTCAGCTGCCAAAAAAAGCTGACATCAACCCTTTTATTACCCAGTCTGCCACCGGTAAACAGCAGCTGGAATAGCGGGGCAACCACCAGTTTTGGTGTCTCTTATGGAGGTGGCAATTCTGGGATGCCTGCTGGCTGCGATTCTCAGCATAGGGTGCCCAGAAAGCTTAGGCCTCACCATGCTGAGAATGCCAGCCCCAGCTGCCTGGGTTACTTTGGCTGGCAATAGAAAATACAATGGAGCCCATACCAATTTATTTTTTAGTTATTTGTTTAAAAAATAATATAAAAAAATAAATAAATAGGGCTCCAATTTATTTTTCACTGCCAGTGAAAGTAACACCAGACAGCAGGGTTGGCAGCCAATAGCTACTTGGTTTACCTGCGCTGGCAATACAAAATACAGTGAAGCTCTACATGTTTTTTTTTACCAGGAAATGAAATACTTTAATACTAAAAAAAAACACAGAAACAGGTTTTAACTAAAAATACATTTAATTATGTATATTCGGGGAGAGAGACAGGGGAGTGCGGGACTGGGGAGACACGGCCGCTGCCCCCAGCGCCACGCATTCCGCCCCATCACCATGTCACCACCCTGCCGACGCAATAGCATTGGGCCTATATCTAATTCTCTGAATAAAAGCCAAGAAAGCTAAAAATCTACAAGGGTATGTAAACTTTTGAGCACAACTCTATTTTATATTTTTCATTGTGCTGGCATTAGGTGGCAAGGTGGCTCAAGTGGTTAGCACTGCAGCCTTTGCAGCACTGGGGTCTTGAGGTCCTGGGTTCAATTCCCACCAAGGACACAAGTAGAAATAAAATATTATAACAATGCGACAGTTGCACTCTAAAATGCTAACACATGCAAACCATGTATGTAAGAATATAGACATGCATTAATGCTAAGGAAATATATGAAAAATTGAGATACTTAGAAAACAAAAAAGGCCATGTTTATATCAGCCCAGTAGTCAGATCATGGTGTATCTCATTACTGGGTACCTACACTAAGATAAAGCCTCTCTCTTAAGGCCCTGTCACACATAATGATCACTACAGCGATATTGACAGTGATAACGACCTGCCGGGATCGCTGGAGCGTCGTTACCTGATCGCAGGGGGGCTGTCAAACAGGCTGAAGGCGATGTCAGCGTCCTCCCTGCTTAGCGCTGCCTGTAAGGCAGTGCTAAGCAGAGAGAACACTGGTAACTATGATAAACAGCGGGTATCCAGGCAGTGTGCGCTGCCTGCATACCTGGTGTTTAACATAGTTACCAGCGTTCTCCCTGCTTAGAGCTGCCTGTAAGCAGGGAGAACGCTGGTAACTATGATAAACACCAGGTATCCAGGCAGCGTTGTTTATCACAGTTACCAGCGTTCTCCCTGCTTACAGGCAGTGCCAAGCAGGGAGGACCCTGGTAACCATGGTAGACACCGGGTATCTAGGCAGCACGCGCAGCCTGGATACCCGGTGTTTACCATGGTTACCAGCCAGAGAGGTCGCTGATCGCTGGTTTCTCGCTGTCACATGCAGCGATGCGTGCTGATCAGCGGGAAACCAACGATCAAAAAATGACCCGCTTTGCACTTTGCTACAATCAGCGACCTCACAGCAGGGGCCTGATCGCTCCAAAGTGTCACACAGAACGAGATCGCTGGAGAGATCGTTGTAACGTCACAGTTACAATGATCTCTCTAACGATATCGCTGTGTGACTGGGGTTTTAGTGTAAAAAAAACTCCTTTTGTATAGGTGAATAGCAACCTGCTAACAGAGAATTAAATAACCTAAGGCAAATGGAGAAGGGGTGCACAGTCAGAAGGCATGACCAATAATGTAAATAAGAAAAGATAATCTAATAATCTAAACTAGATGCTTTAGCATTTCAGAGTGCAACTGTCTCTTTGTTATAATATGTCATGTTCAGTTATGTACATGTTCATCCTGCATGACAGTGAGTGCCGTCAGCTTTCTTTTGTTGGAGAAATAAAATATGACTTAAAAAATAAAGACAACCTGAAAAGGGGCACAAAACATTTAAAGAATAAGGAACAAATATATTAGAGCGATTAAGAAAGGAGGAAATGACTCCAGAAATGTGGAGGTGAATCATGTTTGTTCTGAGGCATGAATGGGTGGCATGAATCAACTGGTAACAGGTTAGTAATGTACAATATGCAGTTTGTGTAGAGAAATCTGGTGACACTTCAAGTAATACTTGATTTGACCAGAAGCAATGTTTTGTCGTAATCTTCCCCAGTAGACATCACTATATGATATCTTGTTCTTTATGAGAAGAGATGTAGTCTTTTCCGGCAGCATTTTCCCACACAATTGTTATTCTGGATTAAATGCAGAAAAGGAAACAATTGTGCACTTTATATTTAAGCCATATATAGTATTAATAAAGTGCTCATTATATTATAGTTTGATATTTACAGGGATACCTAATATACTTATTTTATTTACTTTTAATACACAAAAGTGCAGCCTGTGGCTCATTGTATGTGTGTTTGCCATCCAGAACTGTAGTTCATCATGCATTATGTCATGACAATTCCAGCTTCATGAAAAGAAATCTATTTCTATTGAAATCTACAGAGCTTGGTCTGAGTGTGGGTGACTGTCTGGGGCTCCTCCCAAAAAACTTAAGAGGTCACAAACTTCACCTCAATACAACAGAAGGGCCCACATTGGGGCATAGGTCAGTTCCCGGCTGGGCCATTACACAGCTGAACCAGCTGTACAAGTGTTGTGTTCATGTCTGCTATGAGCAGATGTAGATTTATGCCTGAGCTACTCTGCCACTCTTTGTAGGTCTACTCAATGATTTAAAGTGTAAATGTCATTTTTATTAAAAAACTAGTGAAAAGGCCCGATGCTATCGCATCTGGAGTGGGGTCACATCAAGATGGGGGGCGGGCTGTTTGGCATTGGGGGCAGCAGCTGTCACTTCACCCTGTGGGGTATTAGCAGGGGCAGTGTGGGGAGTGAGGGCATGTGGGGGGTAAGAGGGATAAACAGCGGCAGTGTGGGGTGAGTGGGGCATGAGCAGGGGCAGTGTGGGTGATTGGGGGGGTAAGCAGGGGCAGTGTGGGGAGTGATGAGATATGGGGGTGAGGAGTGAGCAGGGGCAGTGTGGGTGAGTGGGGGGTAAGCAGGGGCAGTGTGGGTGATTGTGGGCAGTTGGGGGGGATAAGTGAGGGCGGTAAGCAGGGTGTAAAGGTGAGTGGGGGAGGTAAGCTGGAGCAGTGTGGGTGAGTGGGGGCAGTGTGGGTGAGTGCCCGTTGCCCCTGTAACCTTAGTTGAGGAGGGGGGGTGGTGGTGGAAGACTGCAGGGCCGGCGGGCCTGCAGGCTGCAATGACAGTGCGCCGCTGCCGGCTGCATCAGAGCGGGGGCCGCAGCGGTGGCCAGTGTTAAAGTAGGTATCTTATACAGACTATAGTCAGCCATTTTGTCTCCTTAGTCAGACATCTTGTGTTATCATATTCTATTCTATTTCTTCACTCTTGGACAAGTGACCAATCTACCAGACGCAGTAAACAATATAACAAAACCCAGATGTAGTTCTCAGAAAAACAGGAACTTAGGATAAAGTTAGATTCTGGGAATTGTACTGATGGTCAAGGCCAAAGTGGCCTCATGAATGTATAAGCCAGCCAAATTTATAAGTAATTGTTTAAGACTTCACAAATCACTGTCAAACCTGTTTTTGTGTATTTGTGTCCAAAAATCCCCCACTATTGTGTAACCATTATGTAATATTATCACATCACGTATTACTCTATTTTTAGAAATCTCTAAGGTCTATATAACCCTTGCACAATAAAAAACTTTAGAATTCACTCATCAGAAAGACCAGTGCCTTGTGCCTTTTTGTGAGCGTCTCTACTGGTGCCGATCCTTTTTATTTTTATCTTGATCAGTCTTATCTGGTTAGATTGAACATCTAGGCTTTATCATTTGGAGCCCCCCGAGCGAGATTAAATTCTTTCCATTTTACGTTTGACTCGGATTGAACAAGGTTGCCCGTCCCGAAAGGAGGAGTGCAAAAACCGCGGTAAGAGAGCCATTGACTCACAAAAAGTACTTTTCTTTCCGGGAGGGGTGAGACGTGTCAATCTGAGGGGAACAGAAAAGGGAAACTCGAGATTCTCAGGTAGACTGATCTAAATTGTTTGTGTTGCTAGTAAAGAAAATTCTGGGAGCTAATTGTAACTGTTTTTCAGGTAAAAACAAAGTGAAAGAGACTAAAGATAAGGATACTGACTCATTGCATACTCAAGTACTTATGACCCTGACTACCACAAAAGGAAGCAAGTGTGTACTCTGCGACAGAGAAACCTTGACAGAGCTGGCTAATTGCTCCTACTGTGGAAATCCCTTCTTGGAGATGCATACTCCACCGGCTCAACAAGAAAATGAGAATTATAATACTGTGTGAACCTCACATGCATTTATTCATGAACAAATATAATCATAAAAAAGAAATATGAAGTTATGATAACCATAATATCGCATATATAGCATATATCATACATAGTTTTTATGCATATACATATATCTCCCCTCTAATTTTTTTTTTTTCCTAGGGTGAGAAGAAATAGGGAGTAGAAAGGGCCGGCCAACAGGGTCTGTCTGAATGGTAGTACCCATAATATACTTAGGAAAAGCCTAGTTATTGTGAAAGTAGGACAACTCTGCGGACCTTGGGACAGGCAGGGAGAGGTGAGGAATAGAAATGATAAAAAGAGGGGAGTTGTTAAAGTAGGTATCTTATACAGACTATAGTCAGCCATTTTGTCTCCTTAGTCAGACATCTTGTGTTATCATATTCTATTTTATTTCTTCACTCTTGGACAAGTGACCAATCTACCAGACGCAGTAAACAATATAACAAAACCCAGATGTAGTTCTCAGAAAAACAGGAACTTAGGATAAAGTTAGATTCTGGGAATTGTACTGATGGTCAAGGCCAAAGTGGCCTCATGAATGTATAAGCCAGCCAAATTTATAAGTAATTGTTTAAGACTTCACAAATCACTGTCAAACCTGTTTTTGTGTATTTGTGTCCAAAAATCCCCCACTATTGTGTAACCATTATGTAATATTATCACATCACGTATTACTCTATTTTTAGAAATCTCTAAGGTCTATATAACCCTTGCACAATAAAAAACTTTAGAATTCACTCATCAGAAAGACCAGTGCCTTGTGCCTTTTTGTGAGCGTCTCTACTGGTGCCGATCCTTTTTATTTTTATCTTGATCAGTCTTATCTGGTTAGATTGAACATCTAGGCTTTATCACCAGCGTCTGTGATGAAGGGGGCCGCAGATGCTGGTGGCGGCCCCTTTAGTAATGGCGGTCCCCCTGGATGCGGCGGGCCTGCAGGCTGCAATGACAGTGCGCCATGGGCGGCATCTGAGCGGGGGACGCAGCGGCGGGCAGCGTCTGTGATGAAGGGGGCTGCAGATGCTGGCGGCAGCCCCTTCTGTAATGGCGCCCCCCGTGGCTGCGGCGGGCGGTGGGCCTGGAGGCTGCAAAGAGAGTGCGGCGGCATCTGAGCAGGGGAGGCAGCACCGTGCGGGGGTGTGCGGGGGCATGCGGGCACAGGAGCCTGCAGGCAGCCGGCGGCAGCCTGCACCATGGGTGTGCTAATATGGCGGTGCTTCCGGGGTAGCGATAATCAGCAGTTTTGCACACGCGCCATTGCTCTATAGCGGCACAGTGGCCGGAAGCGCAAAACTGGTGATTATGTATAGAGATAAATTAAACAATAGTGCACTGGTTGTGAAAGAGCAGAGGAGTTTGTACTGATGCTGACATTCTGACATTGCTCAGGACAGTGCTGTAATCTGATACATTGTTCTCCTCTTCAGCTGCAGTCAGGAGTGTGGATGTTCTGTAGGCCCCGCCCTCTTTACTCTTATATGGTTACATGCCCCTTATTCAGTGGGAGAAGCTTGAAAACGGATCAGACTGACAATGATCATATGTCTGCTTCAGACACAGTCTAGTGAGGATATCTTGTGGAAGGTTTATGAATGGTTTCCTTTATTAATAAAGTATATCTAAAAGCTTATTAAAATCAATTACTCTACATTATTATGAAATAAAAAATACAGTGGTTATGCTTTAAACTATTCAGCTAAATCTGAAGTTTAAAGCAATACATTGAGTTGTATGTAGCTTCCAAATAAAGAGAATTTCACCAGAAATGTTCTATGTCATATGAGAACAACATGATCTAAGCACAGAGATCCTGACATTGATATGTTGCTTACTAGGCTGATTATCACAGTTTTGATTAACCTCTTCACGACCTTGGACAAATCAGTGTGTCCTATTTGGCAGGGACTTCCTGACCTTGTATGTACCGACACATCTTAGTGATCATGTGTGCTCGGCTTACATGATAGCAAAGCCCTGACTCTCACAGTCATGAGTAGTGCTTGCACTGCCCCAAGCTGTTTAACCCCTTATATACAGCGATCAGTATTGATGACAACATTTACGAGGCATGGAGAGGGACTGTGTTGGTGCATTGCAATGGATTGTATCAGCGATCAGAGCAATAAAAGTTAATGTCCTGTATAGGGACTAAGTAAAAAAAAAAAAAAAGTAAAAATATTACAAATAAAATAAAGAATAAAAACAATAAAAAATGATACTAATAACTATGTATATTTAAAAAACAAATAAGTTCAAATATTTGGAACCGCCGCATCCAGAACAATCTGATCTATAAAACTGTAACACTACCATAGTTAACCCTTCAATAAACACTGGAAAAAAATAAAATAAAACACTAGCAAAAACTATCTTTTTTTTCGCTTTATAAGACGCATCAAATTATAAAACACACTATCAATTAGGTGAAAGCAAAAAGAAAATGTTTTGTTTAAAGATTAATGGGATCTATCTTGGGGTCCGTATTATAATGTCAACATCCATCTTACAATCAGTTTATATGTCCTCCAACCTTGTATATATGGCTCTCATCCTGGTATCTGACATGCCCACTCCACGGTCAGGGGTACTCTGGAATCGGGCAGCAGTTGTTCTTCTCGGTTCTTTTCACGGGGACGGACGGGGGCCGAGACCCAGTCCCATGACCGTGGAGTTTAAAAAAGGGGGAATTAACGGGGATGACAGGATAAAGCAGTATTCGTGACGCCACCTGCGGTGCGTGACTATTAGCGGCCGCCGCTGCTTCAGGACCTCTAGAAATGATCACTGGAAGCTTGGATGGTTTCACTCCCCGCAGGTGGAGCAGGTACCTTGAGCAGTGGGAAGGAGAAGTCAGTTTGTACCTTGACAGATGTTGGTTAGGTCATGAGCACCACAGTGTTTCATGCGGCCTCTGCATCCAGTGGTCACCGCTAAGAAAAGTCTCACACGCCACTGCTGGAGTTCCGTTACTTTTACTTAGTTGTCTCAGCATGGCCGCGGGTGCTTCCCTTTGCCAAGCTCCAATTCAGCGTTGCCTCTAGAACCGGGACAGTGCAGTCGAGCCTTTTTTGGTGTTCCTTTCTCTTTCTCTCTCTGGTTGTCTCTTTCTTTTTCTTTTCTGGATGTTCTTCTCTCGGGTGGTACCTCAGCACTATAAGCCAGTCTCTCCACTCCTCTCAGCACCTCTGCACACAGAGCTCAGGTACCAACAGCCATGAGCGCTTAGTTGTACCGCTCCCTAGTACTGCTCCCCAGTTCGGCCACCTTCTAAGTTGTGCCAGGTGTTCGGCTGCAGCTCGTATTAGGAGCTCGGGGCCTCCGGTTTCAATGGTTCGGGTATACAGCATCCGCGCTGTATTCAGGGCCGGTTCCCTGTGTTGCCACCAGCTCTCCCTCTTACCAGATATGGGGGTACGGGGATCTATGTCTCATTCCATACCCTGAGGGCTCTGTCCTTCCTCCACACCCATTGGTTGTTCCCATCCGGGGCGAGCGCTGTTGTGCTCAAGCTCAAGGGAGCCAACACCTCCTCACTCCTGCACTCTTCTCTACTCTCTACTTCTTCTACCTCCTGCTCCTTTTTCCCTCCGAGCTACACTTGGGTCCTCCCATTTTGTTGACCCACCAACCCACCATCCGGGGTCCTAAGTGTTGTGTGTGTGTGTGTGTGTTGTGAAGCTCACTCGCCATCACAGCACCGAAGAGCACATGCACAACTCTCCTCAAATGTAGGGGTGCAGTACCCTGATCGTGCCTGCCTGGCGGGCGCCACATATACAGTGCTACAAGTAGTATTCAACCCTGCAGATGTAGCTGGTTGACACATGCAGAATTAACTTGGCATTGTGACATTTGGACTGTAGATCAGCCTGGAAGTGGGAAATGCAGTACCACAATAAATTTTTTTTTTTCTTTTTTTTTTTTTAAAGCGTTAAAAGTTAATTCAGAGGGTCATTTATTATTCAACCCCTCAAACCACCAGCATTCTGTTTGGTCCCCCTAGAGTATTAAGAAGTAGTTCAGGCACAAATAACAATGAGCTTCACATGTGTGGATTAATTATCTCTTTTGCCAGCCTTTTCTGACTATTTAAGACCCTCCCCAAACTTATGAACAGCACTCATACATGGTCAACATGGGAAAGACAAAGGAGCATTCCAAGGCCATCAGAGACAAGATCGTGGAGGGTCACAAGGCTGGCAAGGGGTACAAAACCCTTTCCAAGGAGTTGGGCCTACCTGTCTCCACTGTTGGGAGCATCATCCGGAAGTGGAAGGCTTATGGAACTAATGTTAGCCTTCCACGGCCAGGACAGCCTTTGAAAGTTTCCTCCCGTGCTGAGGCCAGGCTTGTCCGAAGAGTCAAGGCTAACCCAAGGACAACAAGGAAGGAGCTCCGGGAAGATCTCATGGCAGTGGGGACATTGGTTTCAGTCAATACAATAAGTTACGTACTCCACCGCAATGGTCTCCGTTCCAGACGAGCCCGTAAGGTTCCTTTACTTTCAAAGCGTCATGTCAAGGCTCGTCTACAGTTTGCTCATGATCACTTGGAGGACTCTGAGACAGACTGGTTCAAGGTTCTATGGTCTGATGAGACCAAGATCGAGATCTTTGGTGCCAACCACACACGTGATGTTTGGAGGCTGGATGGCACTGCATACGACCCCAAGAATACCATCCCTAAAGTCAAGCATGGTGGTGGCAGCATCATGCTGTGGGGCTGTTTCTCAGCCAAGGGTCCTGGCCATCTGGTCCGCATCCATGGGAAGATGGATAGCACGGCCTACCTGGAGATTTTGGCCAAGAACCTCCGCTCCACCATCAAGGATCTTAAGATGGGTCGTAATTTCATCTTCCAACAAGACAACGACCCAAAGCACACAGCCAAGAAAACCAAGGCCTGGTTCAAGAGGGAAAAAATCAAGGTTTTAGAGTGGCCTAGTCAGTCTCCTGACCTTAAACCAATTGAAAACTTGTGGAAGGAGCTCAAGGTTAAAGTCCACATGAGACACCCAAAGAACCTAGATAACGTGGAGAAGATCTGGATGGAGGAGTGGGCCAAGATAACTCCAGAGACATGTGCCGGCCTGATCAGGTCTTATAAAAGACGATTATTAGCTGTAATTGCAAACAAGGGTTATTCCACAAAATATTAAACATAGGGGTGGAATAATAATTGACCCACACTTTTATGTTTAAAATTTATAAAAATTCAACTGAGCAACATAACTTTTTGGTTTGTAAGATTTATGCTTCTGTTAATAAATCCTACTCTCATTTGCAGTTTGAAGGCTCTAACTTATTGGCATCTTATCAAATCAGCTAAATCTGCAGGGGGTTGAATACTACTTGTAGGCACTGTATATGCCCCCATCTTGGTATCCATGCCCCCATCCTGGTATCCATGCCCCCATCCTGGTATCCCTGCCAAACATCCTGGTATCCATGACCCCATCCTGGTATATGTGCCCACTCCTGATACATATGTCCCCCATCCAGGGACATATATAAACCATCATTGTATATAGTTTCACCATGGCTTACCTAGGGGGGTTGCAAGATCCAGTTTTCAAGAGTCCACGGAGTGTTGGGGAAAAGCCAGGAGCTGCGGGGAAGTTGCAGCAGCACCCAGTGGGCAACACCATTATTATGTCCCAGCATGCATTGCAGAGCTGCAATAGGTGCATGTGTTCAGACTTCAAGAAAATGGCTGCGGATCACGGTCTGCACATGTGCCGCCTCAGTGGCAATTTACTTCAAGTACGGACACTAGAGTATATATTGAAGCTCAACAATGGGACATAATAATGGCAGCGCCCACTGGGTGCTGCTGTAACCCCCCCCCCCCAGCTCCTGGCTTTGCCCCAACCCTCCGTGGACCTGTGAAAAGCAGCTCACAGCTCAAGCTCCCTCACTCCACCTTCACAACCCCCGAGTTAGAATTTTGTTTGTTTTTTTTAAGATCTGGATTTTAAGATGCACCCCCTTTTTCTCCCCAATTTGGGGGAAACAAATGTGCATCTTATAATCCGAAAAATACAGTGTATGTTTTTACCATATAGCTGAAAAAAGTGGAATAACCAAAATGGCTGACATTTACTACTGCATTATGTGAACAGGAACCAAGATCATATTGGAAAGCTACTGAAAGGTAGAGGTGTGCGCCCAAATTTATAGTATATATAGTCTTTTTTGGATGCAGCACCCTCCCCCATCCAGTAGCTGCTATGAGAACCTACATACAGTCATATGAAAAAGTTTGGGCACCCCTCTTAATCTTACTCTTTTTTTTTGTTTGTTTAAAATTGTTTTTTGCAACAGCTATCTCAGTGTGATATCTATTATATAATTGCCGTAGCGACTTCCGTCGGAGCGGCGCTGCTTCCGATGGCTTGGTTAGCGAGTCCGAGCTGCCTCTCCCGGACTCTCCCCGTGGCCGCGTAGCGGCCACGGCGACTCCCGAAGCAATGCCCGCAAAGCGGGCATTGCGAGTCGTTGCAGCCTCGCGAAGCAATGCCCGCGAAGCGGGCATTGCGAGTCGCTGCCACCCACCACTAACCAAGACACAGAAGCCCCTACTACTCTACTGTACACCGCTATAGTATACTACAGTCCCATGCCCATAAGCGCCATGGGACTGTAGTATACCATCGCGCTGTACACTACAGACTCCTGCCGCTCTTACACACTACCCCGCCGCCGCACCCCTATGCACGCCGCTAACACCGACGCACCCCTAACACGACGCCGCTGTCGCTAACACCGCCGCACCCCTACACCCTAAGCCCTACCCGCCGCACCTATGCCCGCCGCTGTCGCTAACACCGCCGCACCCCTATACCCTAAGCCCCGACCCGCCCCATCTATGCCCGCCGCTGTCGCTAACACCGCCGCACCCCTATACCCTAAGCCCCGACCCGCCCCATCTATGCCCGCCGCTGTCGCTACCACCGCCGCACCCCTACACCCTAAGCCCCGACCCGCCGCATCTATGTCCGCCGCTGTCGCTGACACCGCCGCACCCCTATACCCTAAGCCCCGCCCCGCCCCATCTATGCCCGCCGCTGTCGCTAACACCGCCGCACCCCTATACCCTAAGCCCCGACCCGCCCCATCTATGCCCGCCGCTGTCGCTACCACCGCCGCACCCCTACACCCTAAGCCCCGACCCGCCGCATCTATGCCCGCCGCTGTCGCTAACACCGCCGCACCCCTATACCCTAAGCCCCGACCCGCCCCATCTATGCCCGCCGCTGTCGCTAACACCGCCGCATCCCTATACCCTAAGCCCCGACCCGCCCCATCTATGCCCGCCGCTGTCGCTAACACCGCCGCACCCCTATACCCTAAGCCCCGACCCGCCCCATCTATGACCGCCGCTGTCGCTAACACCGCCGCACCCCTACACCCTAAGCACCGACCCGCCGATACCCCTAAGCCCCGACGCCTATCCCTAAGGCACCGCCGCCCCTGACCTCCCGTCGCTCTCCCCTGCCCCTCTCGCTAAAGCCCTACACCCTAAGCCCCCGCAGGCCCCTAACCTAACGCCGCTGTCACCTAAGCCCCTACACCTCTAACCCCCGCCGTGCCCTAGCTAACGTCCCCGTCGATCACTTACATGCCTTCAAGTCATCTGATCGTCCGTCCGATCCACAAGTCCTCCGTCCGGCCAGCCGTCCTCTTCCTCCGGCCCCGGGGGTCTTCTGTATTCTTTCCGCCATCTCCGCCTCTTCGTCCGGCCCCGGGAGTCTTCTGTCTTCTTTCCGCCCTCTCCGCCTCTTCGTCCGGCCCCGGGGATCTTCCACCTCCGACGTCCTCTTCGTTCTCATTAACATACAATGGAAGAAAAATCCCCCATTGTATCTCAATCAGATCTGAGGCCCTCTTCTGATTGGTCGATGTATACTGCCCTCAGCCAATCAGAAGAGCCCCTCACAACTGACACGCAGTTCTCATTCAGGTCCGACTTTTTTTCCCCATTCACATACATTACCGGTGTGTGGCGATTTTATGGCCGCCCACCTGGTTCTATTTGTCGGCCCTAAAATCGCGGACACACCGCTAATGCATCTCTATGGCCAGTCAGCCCGATTTCGGATTGAACGCCGACCAATCAGAATTCGAGCTCACTGCCCATAGACATGCATTAGCGGTGTGTCCGCGATTTTAGGGCCGAATAATAGAACCAGGTGCCCGGCCATAAAATCGCCGACACACCGGTAATGTATGTCAATGGGGAAAAAAAAAGGCGGACCGGAATGAGAACTGCGTCTCACTCTGTCTTAAAAAAATAAATAAATTAAATAATAAAAAAAATCATTTAAAAATAATAAAAAAATAATAAATAAATCATTAAAAAATAATAAATAATTAAATAAAAATAATAATAAAAAAAAAAAAAAAGTCGGACCTGAATGAGAACTCTCTCTCCGTCTAACTTAAAAAAAAATAATAAATTAAATAATAAAAAAAATCATTTAAAAATAATAAAAAAATAATAAATAAATCATTAAAAAATAATAAATAATTAAATAAAAATAATAATAAAAAAAAAAAAAAAAGTCGGACCTGAATGAGAACTCTCTCTCCGTCTAACTTAAAAAAAAATAATAAATTAAATAATAAAAAAAATCATTTAAAAATAATAAAAAAATAATAAATAAATCATTAAAAAATAATACATAATTAAATAAAAATAATAATAAAAAAAAAAAAAAGTCGGACCTGAATGAGAACTCTCTCTCCGTCTAACTTAAAAAAAAAAAAAAAATTAAATAATAAAACAAATCATTTAAAAATAATAAAAAAATAATAAATAAATCATTAAAAAATAATAAATAATTAAATAAAAATAATAATAAAAAAAAAAAAAAAAGTCGGACCTGAATGAGAACTCTCTCTCCGTCTAACTTAAAAAAAAAAAAAAAATTAAATAATAAAACAAATCATTTAAAAATAATAAAAAAAATAATAAATAAATCATTAAAAAATAATAAATAATTAAATAATAATAATATTAAAAAAAAAAAAAAAAAGTCGGACCTGAATGAGAACTGTGTCTCCGTCTAACTTTAAAAAAAAACAATAAATTAAATAATAAAAAAAATCATTTAAAAATAATAAAAAAATAATAAATAAATCATTAAAAAATAATAAATAATTAAATAAAAATAATTCTAAAAAAATTGAAAAAAGGCGGACCTGAATGAGAACTCTGTCTCTGTCTTACTTAAAAAAAAAAAAAAATTAAATAATAAAATAAAAATTTTAAAAATAATTAAAAAAAAATACTAAAATAATCATAACAAAAAAAAAAAAATTATAATTTTACAAAAATTATCTAAATTTTAATAATAAAAAAAAAAAAAAAATTACAAATAATTAATTAAATAATTTAAAAATAATACACAAATAATAATAAAAAAATTAAAAATAATAATGAAAAAAATATTATAAAAATTTGACGATTATTAACTATTATTTAAAAAACAAAAAAAAAAAAAAAAATTTAAAAAAAAAAACAATAAAAACAATAATTATACCAAAATAATAACAATAAAAATACATAATAATCAAAATTTTTTTTACAAATTTTAATAATCAAAAATATTATTAAAAAAAATTATTAAATAATAAAAAACAAAAACAAAAAATTAATAAAAAAAAATTATTAAAAAAAAAATAAATAAATAAAAACACACACAGTCGTTGCTATTACGGTATTTATTAACGCGATTCACTGATTGACACTTTCCGGCCCCGTCGAATTATGGCTCTGAGCCGAGTCGTCTGCCCGCAAATACAACCAGCGGCTCGGCCATAACATCGTCTCCTTTCTCTATCTCTCTCCATAGGAAGGCGCCGTCCAATCACAATCGCCGCGCCTTTTTTGAAAATACATAGCGACCAATCACATTCATGGCGCCAGCTTTCTGAAGTTGCCGCCCTCCAATCAGATAAGCCCGCTTATTTATAGCGGGAACTTTGAATCTTCTACCTCTTTGAATCCTCTTTGTGGGAGAACGAGAACCTATCGCTGGACTATCTGTTGGAGTATATTTCTGCCGAGAAATCCATCCTTCCTGAGGCTCGTGCGGGACGTCGGGAAGCAAGCGCCGGATCGGGATCTGCGATTGATCAGCTAAGATATTCTTTGGACAATCTACCTTTTCACATCAGAGCCTTACACCCCGCTCTTACACACTAACCCGCCACCGCACCCCTATGCACGCCGCTAACACCGACGCACCCCTAACACCGACGCCGCTGTCGCTAACACCCCTGCACCCTACACCCTAAGCCCCTACTCCGCCGCACCTATGCCCGCCGCTGTCGCTACCACCGCCGCACCCCTACACCCTAAGCCCCGACCCGCCGCATCTATGTCCGCCGCTGTCGCTAACACCGCCGCACCCCTATACCCTAAGCCCCGACCCGCCCCATCTATGCCCGCCGCTGTCGCTAACACCGCCGCACCCCTAAACCCTAAGCCCCGACCCGCCGCATCTATGTCCGCCGCTGTCGGTAACCCCGACCCGCCGCATCTATGTCCGCCGCTGTCGCTAACACCGCCGCACCCCTATACCCTAAGCCCCGACCCGCCCCATCTATGCCCGCCGCTGTCGCTAACACCGCCGCACCCCTATACCCTAAGCCCCGACCCGCCCCATCTATGCCCGCCGCTGTCGCTACCACCGCCGCACCCCTATACCCTAAGCCCCGACCCGCCCCATCTATGCCCGCCGCTGTCGCTAACACCGCCGCACCCCTATACCCTAAGCCCCGACCCGCCCCATCTATGCCCGCCGCTGTCGCTAACACCGCCGCACCCCTATACCCTAAGCCCCGACCCGCCCCATCTATGCCCGCCGCTGTCGCTAACACCGCCGCACCCCTATACCCTAAGCCCCGACCCGCCCCATCTATGCCCGCCGCTGTCGCTAACACCGCCGCACCCCTATACCCTAAGCCCCGACCCGCCCCATCTATGCCCGCCGCTGTCGCTACCACCGCCGCACCCCTATACCCTAAGCCCCGACCCGCCCCATCTATGCCCGCCGCTGTCGCTAACACCGCCGCACCCCTATACCCTAAGCCCCGACCCGCCCCATCTATGCCCGCCGCTGTCGCTAACACCGCCGCACCCCGAAACCCTAAGCCCCGACCCGCCGCATCTATGTCCGCCGCTGTCGGTAACCCCGACCCGCCGCATCTATGTCCGCCGCTGTCGCTAACACCGCCGCACCCCTATACCCTAAGCCCCGACCCGCCCCATCTATGCCCGCCGCTGTCGCTAACACCGCCGCACCCCTATACCCTAAGCCCCGACCCGCCCCATCTATGCCCGCCGCTGTCGCTACCACCGCCGCACCCCTACACCCTAAGCCCCGACCCGCCGCATCTATGTCCGCCGCTGTCGCTAACACCGCCGCACCCCTATACCCTAAGCCCCGACCCGCCCCATCTATGCCCGCCGCTGTCGTAACACCGCCGCACCCCTACACCCTAAGCACCGACCCGCCGATACCCCTAAGCCCCGACGCCTATCCCCTAAGGCACCGCCGCCCCTGACCTCCCGTCGCTCTCCCCTGCCCCTCTCGCTAAAGCCCTACACCCTAAGCCCCCGCAGGCCCCTAACCTAACGCCGCTGTCACCTAAGCCCCTACACCTCTAACCCCCGCCGTGCCCTAGCTAACGTCCCCGTCGATCACTTACATGCCTTCAAGTCATCTGATCGTCCGTCCGATCCACAAGTCCTCCGTCCGGCCAGCCGTCCTCTTCCTCCGGCCCCGGGGGTCTTCTGTATTCTTTCCGCCATCTCCGCCTCTTCGTCCGGCCCCGGGAGTCTTCTGTCTTCTTTCCGCCCTCTTCGCCTCTTCGTCCGGCCCCGGGGATCTTCCACCTCCGACGTCCTCTTCGTTCTCATTAACATACAATGGAAGAAAAATCCCCCATTGTATCTCAATCAGATCTGAGGCCCTCTTCTGATTGGTCGATGTATACTGCCCTCAGCCAATCAGAAGAGCCCCTCACAACTGACACGCAGTTCTCATTCAGGTCCGACTTTTTTTCCCCATTCACATACATTACCGGTGTGTCGGCGATTTTATGGCCGCCCACCTGGTTCTATTTGTCGGCCCTAAAATCGCGGACACACCGCTAATGCATCTCTATGGCCAGTCAGCCCGATTTCGGATTGAACGCCGACCAATCAGAATTCGAGCTCACTGCCCATAGACATGCATTAGCGGTGTGTCCGCGATTTTAGGGCCGAATAATAGAACCAGGTGCCCGGCCATAAAATCGCCGACACACCGGTAATGTATGTCAATGGGGAAAAAAAAAGGCGGACCGGAATGAGAACTGCGTCTCACTCTGTCTTAAAAAAATAAATAAATTAAATAATAAAAAAAATCATTTAAAAATAATAAAAAAATAATAAATAAATCATTAAAAAATAATAAATAATTAAATAAAAATAATAATAAAAAAAAAAAAAAAAGTCGGACCTGAATGAGAACTCTCTCTCCGTCTAACTTAAAAAAAAATAATAAATTAAATAATAAAAAAAATCATTTAAAAATAATAAAAAAATAATAAATAAATCATTAAAAAATAATAAATAATTAAATAAAAATAATAATAAAAAAAAAAAAATAGTCGGACCTGAATGAGAACTCTCTCTCCGTCTAACTTAAAAAAAAATAATAAATTAAATAATAAAAAATCCAGATTCAAGCATAGAAGTGAAAACCGGGCACTGACCTGTTAACAGCGTTACTTGTGTTCTCCTGTAGCAGTGGTGTGCTGTGGAATCTCCTGTTGCTCAGCCAGAGTTCAAGACATTAAATCCAAAAAGAAAGAAAGATGGCGGCACTCAGCATTCCAATTTTGCAGCTGTTTAATTTAAAGCAAAAATTACAGCAGCGGGTGCATGGTACAGGGAGGGAGGTGCTAGGACCGACGGTGACCGCTTCGCGGGATGTCCCGCTTCTACGGGTCCGGTGTACACCGGACCCGTAGAAGCGGGACATCCCGCGAAGCGGTCACCGTCGGTCCTAGCACCTCCCTCCCTGTACCATGCACCCGCTGCTGTAATTTTTGCTTTAAATTAAACAGCTGCAAAATTGGAATGCTGAGTGCCGCCATCTTTCTTTCTTTTTGTAAATAATAAAAAAAATCATTTAAAAATAATAAAAAAATAATAAATAAATCATTAAAAAATAATACATAATTAAATAAAAATAATAATAAAAAAAAAAAAAAAGTCGGACCTGAATGAGAACTCTCTCTCCGTCTAACTTAAAAAAAAAAAAAAAATTAAATAATAAAACAAATCATTTAAAAATAATAAAAAAATAATAAATAAATCATTAAAAAATAATAAATAATTAAATAAAAATAATAATAAAAAAAAAAAAAAAAGTCGGACCTGAATGAGAACTCTCTCTCCGTCTAACTTAAAAAAAAAAAAAAAATTAAATAATAAAACAAATCATTTAAAATAATAAAAAAAATAATAAATAAATCATTAAAAAATAATAAATAATTAAATAATAATAATATTAAAAAAAAAAAAAAAAAGTCGGACCTGAATGAGAACTGTATACAAGGGATTAGCTGGTCACAGCACCTGAGGTAATCTGCAGGACCTTCAATTATCAGTCCGCACCTGGACGCACGTCCACACCGGAGAGTTCCATCCGGTTATTACCAATCATTAAAATCAAGAAAAGACAGCGTCACAGACCTTCGATGGTGAAATTCAAGGCATCCTTTATTCCATGGTCAACAGAAGCGACGTTTCGACCACTGCTGTGGTCACAGCAGTGGTCGAAACGTCGCTTCTGTTGACCATGGAATAAAGGATGCCTTGAATTTCACCATCGAAGGTCTGTGACGCTGTCTTTTCTTGATTTTACTGAATGAGAACTGTGTCTCCGTCTAACTTAAAAAAAAACAATAAATTAAATAATAAAAAAAATCATTTAAAAATAATAAAAAAATAATAAATAAATCATTAAAAAATAATAAATAATTAAATAAAAATAATTCTAAAAAAATTGAAAAAAGGCGGACCTGAATGAGAACTCTGTCTCTGTCTTACTTAAAAAAAAAAAAAAATTAAATAATAAAATAAAAATTTTAAAAATAATTAAAAAAAAATACTAAAATAATCATAACAAAAAAAAAAAAAAATTATAATTTTACAAAAATTATCTAAATTTTAATAATAAAAAAAAAAAAAAAAAAAAAAAAAATTACAAATAATTAATTAAATAATTTAAAAATAATACACAAATAATAATAAAAAAATTAAAAATAATAATGAAAAAAATATTATAAAAATTTGACGATTATTAACTATTATTTAAAAAAAAAAAAAAAAAAAATTAAAAAAAAAAAACAATAAAAACAATAATTATACCAAAATAATAACAATAAAAATACATAATAATCAAAAAAATTTTTTACAAATTTTAATAATCAAAAAAATTATTAAAAAAAATTATTAAATAATAAAAAACAAAAAACAAAAAATTAATAAAAAAAAATTATTAAAAAAAAAAAATAAAATAAAAACACACACAGTCGTTGCTATTACGGTATTTATTAACGCGATTCACTGATTGACACTTTCCGGCCCCGTCGAATTATGGCTCTGAGCCGAGTCGTCTGCCCGCAAATACAACCAGCGGCTCGGCCATAACATCGTCTCCTTTCTCTATCTCTCTCCATAGGAAGGCGCCGTCCAATCACAATCGCCGCGCCTTTTTTGAAAATACATAGCGACCAATCACATTCATGGCGCCAGCTTTCTGAAGTTGCCGCCCTCCAATCAGATAAGCCCGCTTATTTATAGCGGGAACTTTGAATCTTCTACCTCTTTGAATCCTCTTTGTGGGAGAACGAGAACCTATCGCTGGACTATCCGTTGGAGTATATTTCTGCCGAGAAATCCATCTTTCCTGAGGCTCTTTCGAGAACAACGAGAAGCTACCGCTGGACCGTCTGTTCGACTACATTTGAGCCGAGATATCCATCCTTCGTGCGGGACATCGGGAAGCAAGCGCCGGATCGGGATCTGCGATTGATCAGCTAAGATATCCTTTGGACAATCTACCTTTTCACATCAGAGCCTATATTCCTGATGCTGACTTTTATTTTCACCTCTTTTTTACTATCTTTCTTTTTCACCACTTTTACTGTTTTGCGCCATGCAGCGCCAATCGCCGCTGCATGGAGCGTCCGCCACTGTTCGGACACTTCGCCGCTGAAAGCGCCGACTTCTGCGCTACAAGCGCAAACTTCGGCGCTTCTAGCGGCCTCCGCGGTCTATGAGACCGCTGTGTCCGAACATGCATTCACGCGCCGCCCGTACAACTCGCCGCTCTAAGATGGCCGACGCGAAATCTTCATTCATAAAATGGCGCTAGACTTCAGCCGCCGTGTGATTGGCCAGCGGAATCTTCATACACATGGCGCCGTCAATCCGGTTGGTCGGCGCTATTGTCTGAAGATGTCCGCTGTCCTATCACAATTCAGCGGGGCGGAGCTATAGACTTCCACTCTCCCGAACGCCGTGTCCGAAAATCGCACCAGGGGCTCGGCAAGGAAAGTTCCGTGCATTTTCAAAATTCCCGCCGCGATTCTCATTGGATGTCGACTTCCCATAGACATCCATTGAGAAATGAGCCGCGATTCTGATTGGTTCTTCTTTATAGCGCTTTGATTCCGATTGGTCACCGCTCAGCGGGGACTTCGAAATTTTTCTTGCCGAGCGCCTGGTACGATTTTCGGATATGCCGTTCGGCCGGCTGGAAGTTTGTAGCTCCGCCCCGCTGAGTTGTGATTGGACAGCGGCATCTTCACACAATAGCGCCGACCAACCGGATTCACGGCGCCATGTGTATGAAGATTCCGCTGGCCAATCACACGGCGGCTGAAGTCTAGCGCCATTTTATGAATGAAGATTTCCCGTCGGCCATCTTACAGCGGGAAATTTGAATTGTTGAACTATGAAAAAGTAAAAATGCTGTTTTCACAGTACATTCTCACATCTGACTATATATTCCTAATGCCTATGCTTATATTAACCCTTTCTTTTTACACATTATATATCAGCTACATTTATCCATAGTGCCCTCTTCTTTTCATACTTGATTAACCCCTTCTATTCCACTTCTCCTCCATTTGATATCTGACTATGTGCAGTACTAAGGCCATTTTACTATTAACCCTTTCTATTCTATTACTGCCACACTGCCTATCTCACTATGTTCTCTACTACGGCCATTTTAATATTAACCCTTTTATTCTATTAGTGCTACACTGCCTATCTTACTATATGCTGTACTACGGCCATTTTAATATTAACCCTTTCTATCCTATTACTCCTACACTGCATATATCACTATCTGCTCTACTACGTCCATTTTAATATTAACCCTTTCTAATCTATTAGTGCTACACTGCCTATCTCACTATCTGCTCTACTAGGCCTTTTTTATATTAACCCTTTCTATTCTATTACTGCTACACTGCCTATCTCACTATCTGCTCTACTACGGCTATTTTAATATTAACCCTTTCTATCCTATTACTCCAAAACTGTGTATCTCACTATCTGCTCTACTACGGCCATTTTAATATTAACCCTTTCTATTCTATTAGTGCTACACTGCCAATCTCACTATCTGCTCTACTACGGCCTTTTTTATATTAACCCCTTCTATTCTATTAGTGCTACACAGCCTATATCACTATCTGATGTACTACGGCCATTTTAATATTAACCCTTTCTATTCTATTAGTGCTACACTGCCTATCTCACTATCTGCTCTACTACAGCCTTTTTTATATTAACCCCTTCTATTCTATTAGTGCTACACAGCCTATATCACTAACTGTTGTACTACGGACATTTTATTATTAACCCTTCTATTACTGCTACACTGCGTATCTCACTATCTGCTCTACTACGGCCATTTTAATATTCACCCTTTCTATCCTATTAGTGCCAACCTCCCTATCTCACTATCTGCTCTACTACGGCCATTTCAATATTAACCCTTTCTATTCCATTAGTGCTACACTGCCTATCTCACTATGTGCTGTACTACGGCCATTTTAATATTAACCCTTTCTATTCTATTAGTGCTACACAGCCAATCTCACTCTCTGCTGTACTACGGCCATTTTAAAATTAACCCTTTCTATTCTATTACTCCTACACTGTGTATCTCACTATCTGCTCTACTACGGCCTTTTTTATATTAACCCCTTCTATTCTATTAATGCTACACTGCTATTCACTATTGCTCTACTACGGCCATTTTAATATTAACCCTTTCTGTTCTATTAGTGCTACACTGCCTATCTCACTATCTGCTCTACTACGGCCATTTTAATATTAACCCTTTCTATTATATTAGTGCTACACTGCGTATCTCACTATCTGCTGTACTACGGCCATTTTAAAATTAACCTTTTCTGTTCTATTAGTGCTACACTGCCTATCTCACTATCTGCTCTACTACGGCCATTTTAATATTTAACCCTTTCTATTTATATATTATTGTGCTACACTGCGTATCTCACTATCTGCTGTACTACGGCCATTTTAATAAATTAACCTTTCTATTCTATTACTCCTACACTGTGTATCTCACTATCTGCTTACTACGGCTTTTTTATATTAACCCTTCTATTCTATTAGTGCTACACAGCCTATCTCACTAGTCTGTTACTACGGCCATTTTATTATTAACCCTTCTATTCTATTAGTGCTATGCTATCCCCTAGTGCTGTCTCGCCATTTATATTAACCTTCTATTGTGACTGTGTACTACGGCCATTTTAATATTAACCCTTTCTATTATATTACTCCTACATGCCTATCTCCACTATGTGCTGTACTACGGCCATTTTAATATTAACCCCTTTCTATTATATTAGTCCTACACTGCGTATCTCACTATGTGCTGTACCTACCCTTTTTATAGTAACACCTTCTATTCTATTAGTGCTACACTGCCTATCTCACTATGTGCTGTACTACGGCCATTTTATATTAACCCTTTGTATTCTATTAGTGCTACACTGCCTATCTCACTATGTGCTGTACTTCGGCCATTTTAATATTAACCCTTTCTATTCTATTAGTCCTACACTGCGTATCTCACTATCTGCTGTACTACGGCCTTTTTTATAGTACCCCTTCTATTCTATTAGTGCCACACTGCGTATCTCACTATCTGCTGTACTAAGGACATTTTTACATTAACCTCTTCTATGCCTTTTCTATTTTAGTTGCACCATGATTATTTTATAGGGTTTAAACTCATACATTAACCCCTTCTATTCTGTTTCCTATTCAATTACTGTGTCACTATCTGCTGGACATCTGTGCTTTTACAACTTCACCACACATGGCCAGAAAAAAACCCATCTGCTGCGATTGCCGATTAAACATTGCACTTGCTGCGCTGTTGCGGGAATACCCATACAAACTATAGGAACACTTGCGGCAGGTGCGCCAAGTTCAATTTTTTTTGTAGCAACACTTGACGCAACTGCTAAATCGCACCGGCCGCAAGGCCCCTTATGGTTTCTATAGGGATTACTGCTACCGCACTGCAACTGCAATGTTAATATGCCTATCGCAGCAGATGCATTTTTTTCAATGCATCTACCGCAATTTTATCTAAAGAGCTGATGTGAAAGGGCTCTAAGGCAATTTGTACATTAACCCGTTCTATTCTATTTCTGCCCCCTTGCTATCTCTGTATGTGGTCCACTAAGGCTATTTATACATTTTCCTCTTCTATGCCATTTGCCATTTTGTTTTCCCACACTATGTTTTATAGGGTTCGAAATGCTACATTAACCCCCTACTTTCAGTTTGGTATTCACTAACTGTGTTACTACGTGCTGTACTCAGGGCATTTGCAATTTTAACTCTTCTATACGATTTGAAATTTATTTTAACATCCACATTCTTTTATAGGATGTAAGTGTTACATTAACGTCTTCTATTGTTTTGCCTATTCACTGTCTATGTCACTATGTGGTATACTACTGGTATTGAATTACTAAATACTTTAATACTAATTTTATTTTTATTAATCCTCCAGTATTTTTTATGCGTGCCAATGCTATATTAACTACTTACTGGCTCTTTGACTTTTTTTTTTGGAGTTAGGAGTCAGTCATCACACGGTTACGAGTACGTTAACCCATTATATGTCAATTTTTATTATTTTTCTTAGTAATGACTCTGTTGCACTACTACCTGTCTTATTTTTAACAGTTTGGTGGTAATGCTACCTGCCCAGTTGACATCAGCGGTTATTTGAAATTGCAATAGATGTCCTGACAGAATTGCATCCGCTTGCTTTGCTGCATTGCCACCGCATAACTGCTGCACTTGCAGTGTCGTTCCGCTAATCCCCATTGTACGTATAGGGGAATTTGCCACACCTCCCGCCACTATAAAAAGCGTGGTCATCCATCTTTTTTTTTCCATACAGGACCTGCTACAAGTGCACAATCCAAATTGCTGCACCTACTGCAAATAAATAGATACTGACTATTATGCCGATTCTAAGGAGTATGGGGATTCACGTAAACGCTTGCAAGTCTTGCAGTTATGCTGTGGCTATGCGCCACATGCACCAGATGCTGTTTTTCCAACGCTTATGATGCTATTTTAAATTAATGCTCATGTCAAAGTCTCTATCATCCCAGTAGGATATTCACTACTTTTACATACCTCATATTTTACACTCTATTACTGACTGGGTCCTCTTTCACACGTCCATTGTATATGCACATTTACATACTTTTATCTTTCTTTTAATGGTCTTTTTATTGAAGATTTAAGTCATAATCAAACAAACAACATTTTTCGTCCCCTAACATAGGGAAAAAGGCATAACAGTAGATACAGATAAAACATTCAATAGAAATGTAATAGAACATTTTTGTAAATACTCTGCATTCATAGCAAAAGTGTAAAAGTAAAAAAGAGTCAACAGGGGGGGGGAACAGAGGGAAAAATAGGGGTGGATGGGAAGGAGGTGGGGGGGGGGGGTGTATATGCAAGAGAGAACCCGATATTTTCCTCACTCGGAGGTATGCAACAACAGAATTTCAGGAGTCGAACGATACCACATCCAGAGCGTCCAAGTTTTCTCAAAGGTCTCTTGTGAACCAAATGAAAGAGCTGCCAGTTCAGCTGCACGATACACCATGTCTACTTCTCGTATTATTTGTGGTTTCGTCGGGGTCTTATCAGATTTCCATAGGGCAGAGACAAGGAGTCTACAAACGGCTATGATATTAGAAGCTAATTTGGATACAAACAGGTCTTTTGGCCATATGTAAAAATTAAGAAGGGAAGTAAGAGGCGTGAGGGTTGTGTCCCTCTGTAGAACATCCGTGAGTAATGTTGATACCATTGACCAGAATACTTGGATAAGAGGGCATTGCCACCACATATGAAAGTATGTCCCTTCTCCGGAGTTGCATCTCCAGCAGGAGCTTGACATTTGTGGGTGCCATCTATGTAGTTGTGAGGGGGTGCGGTACCATCTCGTTACCACTTTATAAGTGCTTTCTTGAATTTTTACACAAGAGGAAGGGCCATGAGATCCTCTGTATATCTGTCTCACTTGTTGTTCTGAAAATTGTATTTGTAGATCCCGTTCCCACTGTTCCAGAAAGTCTCTCTTAATATGGTCTGTGTCAAGCGTTAGTTGTTTATATAGTGAAGATAGTATTTTTGTGGGCTCTGCCAGTTGTGAACATAATTGTTCAAACATTGTCAAAGGTCTCATGAAGTCTAAGTGTTTCAGGTGTTTGTGCATAAATGCTTTTAATGTACCGTATTGCAGAAAGGATAAATTAGGCAGTAAATTGGATTGCTGTATTTCTTGGTGGGAGAGCAGTGCTCCATCCAACAGGAGGAGATCGATTGGGATAGGGTCATTAGGATTCAGTTCCAAGTCCCCTGGGTTGCTAGCTCGAGAACCTGGCGGTAATCTGCCTACGAGGTCTCTCAAATTTAGAATCGGAGTCGTTGGAGGGAGCAGCCGACCACATTCTTTTTTCCAAATGGCTACAATGGTTTTAGTAAAGGTGTTACCAAATAACTTTGAGTCAGTATAGCAATCTGAGAGAAGTGCCAGGGACCTTAAAGGTACGGGTGACATAGCTTCTTCAATTGGCAACCATAACTTATGTGGTGGTCGTCTAATCCAGTCCACGACTCTCGTCAGCATAGCTGCCGTATAGTATTTACGTATATCAGGTGCTCCCATACCACCACTCTTTCTTGGCATGGTAAGTGTTCGGTATTTGATACGCGGTTTTTTAGCATTCCAGATAAAGTTAGAAATAAATGTGTGGATTCTGTTCAACATATATTCCGGGATGCGGATTGGGAGCATCTGAAATAGATAAAGGAATTTTGGTAGGATCATGCTTTTAATTAGATTTTTTCGGCCTATCCACGATAGGAAGGGCGCTCTCCATGATTTAATCGTTTCTTTTGCTTTTTCTAATGTGGGAAGTACATTAAGGGAGAGAAGATCTTTATCCGAGTGTCCAATCTTTATACCTAGGTAAGTGATGTATTTCTCTGGCCATTTAAAAGGGAATCTAGTTTTATATTTGGTTATGATATGTTCGGGAATATTGAGGCCTAGCGCCTCTGATTTAGACAAATTGATTTTATAATTGGAGAGTTGGCCATATTTTTCTAATGTTTGAACAAAGGCAGGGATGCCCCTATCCGGTTCGGATAGAATTACCAACAAATCATCTGCAAACGCCGCTGACTTGTGGTGTACATTATTCAGTTGGAATCCTTTAATATCTTTATTCATTTGGATGCTCCGTAGCAATGGTTCCATAACTAAAACATACAATAAGGGGGCCAAGGGACACCCTGCCTCGTACCATTTTTTATTAGAAAGGGTTCTGAAAGTGTGTTATTAATTTTTAGTTTAGCTGACGGGGAAATGTACATTTTGAATATGGCCTCTATTAATGGGGAAGGTATATGAAAAGCCATTAGGGTGCTACGAAGAAATGTCCAGTCCACCCTGTCAAAGGCCTTCTCGGCGTCTGTACTCAGAAGGACCATCTGTTTTTGGTTTCTTTTGGCGTATTGCATTAGGTGTAAAATTCTGCTTGCATTGTCTCTTCCCTCCCGTCCTCGCACAAATCCCGTCTGCTCCAGCGAGATCAAATGGGGAATCAGGTCCGTCAAGCGTCTTGCTATTAAGCTAGCATACAGTTTTAAGTCCACATTGAGCAAGGAGATGGGTCTGTAGTTCCCGCATTGTGTTGGATCTTTGCCTTCTTTATGCAGAAGTGTAACATGTGCTTCTAAGGACTGGGGGGGAAGAGAGCTGCCGTTTAATACTGCGTTGCACATCTTTAACAAGTGTGCGTTTAATTCTGGAGAAAACGTCTTATAATAGAGTAGCGGAAAGCCGTCTGGCCCTGGGGATTTGCCCGATTGACCCTCAGACAGGATGGACTGGAGTTCCTCCGGCGCAAAGGGTTTTGTTAACCGTTCCCGTTGTTGCTCATCTAATTTCGGTAAGGATAAAGATGAAAGAAATGAGTCTATGTCTTGTTGTCTGTGAGTTTGACTACAAGGTTGTGTGTTGGAATCTGATATAAATTTTTATAGAATGTTAGGAATTCTGAGATAATTTGATCATAGTTTTGTGATATTTGGCCTGTACCTGTTTTGATCCTGTGGATAAAGGTTCGGGATTGTCTCTTTTTAATCAAAGAGACCATTAACTTGGAAGCTTTATCCCCATGTACCATAATTCGGTTTCTCCAATTTGCGAAGTATTTAGCTCCATTCTGATTGAGGAGATCTTTAAGGCGTTGTCTGCATTCTGTGAGTTTTATCATGGTTGGATGGTGTAGTGTTGTCTGGTGTTGTTTCTCTAGGTAAATAATATCTTTATACAATTTTTCTATGTCAGCTTTCCTTTGTTTGTTTCGGAATGATGCTATAGATATAATAATACCTCTTATAGTTGCCTTATGGGCTTCCCAAATAATCGTGGGATCTACGTCTGGGGTGTTATTATGTTGAAAATAATCTTTAATGGCCGTTTGAATTTTGAGTTTAATCTCGGTAGATTTTAATAAGGATTCATTCAATCTCCATGTCCTATTGGGTTGGATAGGTCTGCCCCATTCCAGCTTTATAGTCACCATTGCATGGTCTGAGTACAACGCCGGAAGGATTCCTGTTTCTATAACTGTCGGGAGGAGATTTTTGGATACAAATAAATAGTCTAGTCTATGATAGTTCTTATGAGGGTGAGAGAAATAAGTGTATGTTCTATCCTGGGGGTGGTGATATCGCCATATATCTATCAAGTTCGCTGTGTGGAAAGAAGATCGTATTTGAGCTAATTCTCGCCTTGAGATGTTACTGTTCCCTGTCGAGGTATCCAATAAAGGTTCCAACGTTATATTTAAGTCTCCTCCAATCAAAACTGAGCCTTCAGCAAATAGTGAGAGTTTATTGTGGACCTTCTTTATCCAGGAAGAGTGTTTTGTGTTTGGGGCGTAAATACTTCCTAATGTAATCATGGAACCCTCCAGTAAACCCTTCACAAATATATATCTACCCTCATCGTCAACCAGTTTGTCAATGAGTAAGAATGGGACATTTTTCGTCAGGGCAATAGCTACTCCTCTGGACCTTTTTTGGGGAGAGTATGCATGGTACCAGCTATTATAATGATTCTTTTCGAAATTAGGCGATTTAGATTCAACAAAGTGGGTTTCTTGTAGTAACAGAATGTCATAGCCTGCCTTCTTAAGGTAGTGTAGTGTTTGAGACCTAGGAATAGGGGAGTTGAAGCCATGTAGATTATGCGATACCACTTGGTATGACTTACGGTTGTCGATCATGGTGGACGTTCTGGTTCATGCTGGAGGGGAAGTGTAGACTCTCTTGCAGGGGGTTGTGATTGGGGAGGGAGGGAGAGAACAGAGGGAAGGAAAGGAAACAATGGAGAAAAATTTTCTGAAAACACAAAACAAGGGAAGATCAATGCATATACATGCTTTGTAAAAATATACTTTTGTAGATGAAAGATCTGAGTGAACAGATTCATCTCTATCACAGCCATCCCGGCACTGCGTAAAGTCCGCATGTGACGGAGTGGGCCGACAGAGAGGGTTCCACTCTTTATCAGGAAATATAATTATCAGGCTTTCGTACTATTAACATGGTGACAAGATAGTCTCTTGCAAATTAGCCTGCATACAAGTAGAACCTATTACAAGAACCAGAAAAAAGTGGTAATAACGTCAAAGAGTAAACATGGAGAAGTGTAACTACCCCAAGAGCGCCCCTAGGGGCCAACCAGTTAGTGTGTGTCTGACACAATGGTCATCAAAAACAATTTGGAATATAATTCCTGTCAACCACAACAGTGGCGTCTCAAAGAAGGAGACAGGAATGTTGGTGTCCCAGGCCCATTGTGTAATTAGGTGTGCGCAGGTACGTCAATGTCACAATGAGGGGAGGCCTTGGGAAGCAGAAGAGGACGCGATCGATCCTCTGATTTTATCATCCGTTCGGGCTGTCATCGCCTCGATGGTCGGTCAGCCTTGAGTTTTTTCGTTTTGATCTTTGAGACTTTGGCGTCAGGTGAGTTTGCCATGGTGGCGGTTGCTGCAGGGGCGTCATCTGGTATGCAGCTCCCACTTCCTCCAGATTAGGATAATGTTCCAATTCAATACTCAATTCTTGGCACATCCATTTGATATCTGCCGACGTACGGCCTTGGATCCTTTTCTCTCCAGCTGTCACAGATATGCCGAAGGGGAATAGCCATCTGAATGGGTAGTGTCTTTGGTGGAAAACCGTTGTTAATGGCTTTAAGAGTCTCCGTTTAGTTAAAGTTATCCATGAAAGATCTTGGAAAATTTGAATTGGGGAGCCATTGCATGTTACATTAGTCTTTTCCCTGGCCCTCTTCATAACCAGCTCCTTTGTTCTGTAATCCAAAAAGCGGCAGATTACGTCTCGCGGAGACTCGTCAGGTTGGGGCTTCGGGCGTAATGCTCTGTGGACTCTCACCAGTTCCATACCGGTCGGGTCATCTGACTGTAATAATGAACGGAATGTATCTATAATGGTTGGGATTAAAGCATCCTGTGTGATTGTCTCAGGAACCCCTTCAAGCGTAGATTGCCTCGCCTCTCCCTGTTCTCATGATCCTCTAACATCGAGTATATCTTGTTAAGGTGGTCTTCATGGTGTTGGAGGCCAGAAAGGGTAGCATTGGCTTGTTTGACCACCTCTGTGTTGGTCGATTCTAGGGCCTCGACTCTACGGCCAGTCTGTGTGAGGTCTTGTTTTATATCCGCCATTTCTTTTGCCAGGGGTTCTAAAGCCTTATTCAGTATCTTTTTGAGGTAGGCTCTAGTAATCGGGAGTTCCTCATCATCATCTGTTTCCTCACAGTCACTATCGTGGTCCTTCGGCATGTTGTCTTCGACCAATAGTTGTCTCGAAGCTTTGGATAAGGAAGACAGGCCAGCTTGTTTTTTTAAATATTTATCCAAATCCACTTGGGTGGTGTTAGTGGTCGCTTTAGTGGAGGATTTTGTGGTTTTTGTGCCAGTTTTAACCATGGTGACGTAGTAAAAAGTTGAAAGTCTATCTGGTTCTTGTTCTCCGTCAGCCCTCCCAGAACGTCACTCGATCTTCACATTGCGGGCTTATAGAAAGAATCTGTCAGGAAAAGTTTGGGTAGGGATCCAGAAGATGGGTGAACTTGGTGGAGAAAAAGTTCTTTATATGTTTTCCGCTGAGCAGGGCAGGTGGGTGGAAATTGCTGTGGTATTTCAATCAGAATTTGTAGAAATGTACATTGGGCATCATTGTATGGTACCTGGAATTCTGAAGAAAGAGTTCCTAGAGGATCAGAATAGCTGGGACTATAGGATAGGTCTGCCTTGCCCCCTGCTGGTAAGTGATGAGAGGAGTCCGTATGTAAAATCAAGGCAGTGAGGGGGTTAATCAAGCATTCAGTGTTCCCTTATTATGGTGGAGTGGTTCAGGATATGTTGCACAATGTCCTAGTCTGTATACTGTCATCCACACTTAGCACGGTGTCTGTGCTTGATTGAAAAGATAAAGTACCCTGTGCTCTACAATCTTGTTGTTTAGGACTGCTGTTTCAGGGTTTTGGCAGGCTCCCAAGTCCACAGGGGGCAGGGGGAATGGGGTAAATCTATGTTACAGTAGCCGCAGTACAGGTGCCGTCTTTATAATGATATAATGCGTCTTTTATGTTACTCCACCTATCGGTTCCCGCTTTTTCCCCCTTCCTCACCTCTTGTATCAAGACCGGCCAGCTCTCCTGCGTTCCCCGTCCAGGCCCCTCTACGCCTCAGTCGGTGATAAGGATATAGGATCCGCTCTCCTTGGTAGCTGGTCGGGAGCGCGTGTGGGCCCGCGTGTCTGCCCCTCACTCCCGTCGGCTCCCCATGCCGACCGCCGGTCTTTCCTGGTCCACTGTAGGCAGGGAGCCGAATCAGTAGCTGCCGGTGTCACCCGGGTGGGGATCCACGCTAATGGCGTCCGGCGGGAAGGCGCTTCCCTCCCGCACAGCTCCTCTCCCGTGTCTCTTCTCCGGCTCCTGTGCCGAGTAAGGGGTCGGCTCTGTGGTCTCCAACAGCAGGGCCCTTTAGTGGAGGGGGGACACACTCACCGTGGATCGGATCAGCGTTAGGCTGCAGAGACGGTCGGGCACCATGTGCAGGAGGGGGGGATGGGAAGACTCCTCCAAAGTGTTCCGATGGAGCCGCGGGCTCAAAAATATTGATGCCCCGGCAATCCTCGTCGCCTGGGGTATGTCCCCAGGTGCGGTCAGCGTTGTTTCACCGGCCTCCAGGGGCAGGATGCCACGGATTCAGTCGAATCTTGGGGAGCTCACAGGAGTATGTCCTGCTCAGTCGGCGGCCATCTTGGATCCTTTACATACTTTTATAACATGGCCTAAGATTTAAATTTTTAAACGCAATTTCTCCATACCCGTCACCAGGGCTGTAGTTGCGTAACGTTACACTACATCATCGCATTTACGTTACTTTTTACATTGACCTGACTCTTACAATATCTCATACGCAAGTTGCCTTATTTCTTTTTTCACCCTGCTTTGTCACATTCTGCCTTTTCATACTTCACGTTAAGGCCGCTGTTTCCCCTTTTCCACCAACAAAAAATAAACACCACTACTTCTGCTATAATACCAAAACCTTCAGTTTTTGGTAGAAATTTACCGTAACTCTGCTATTTTTCAACACCTTATGAAACAACAACCTTGCTGGTGGTTATGCAGAAATTGATGTCATCCTGCTTCTATTAACTTTTTTATTACAATGTTCAAAATTTGCTTTGATACCGTGTATCGGAAAGGGCCATTACATCCATTTGTTTTGCCTTCACGGCAGTTTTAAAGGAATTTTAACACTCATTGCCATTCAATACTCCATACAGTTAACATCATTACATCTTTCTTTGTTACTTTAAATAAGTCTATCATTTCATTATAACACGTTTTGGAAAACCATACTTTAGTTTTATTGTTTTTGTCTGTTTACACAGTTAGTATTCATTGTTTCCTTAACTTACACACTCTAGCTCACTTTGCTTTTGATTCACTCACTATTCTTACTAAGATGAGTTCTCCAACACAAAATATCACTCTTGCCAAGGAGGCTGCATCTACACCGAAGAAGAAGCGTGCTGAGAAAACTTTGGAACAGAGACGCCGTCGGTTAGATCAAGATAAGGCTGCTAAAGCTAAACGCATTGCAGAGGAGAGTTTGGAAGAGAAACGTGTTCGTTTAGATCTGCGTAAGGCTGCTAAGGAGAAACGTACTGCAAAGGAGACTTCAGAAGAGAGGCGTCTTCGCTTAGATACTGATAAGGCTGCTAAGGCAAAACGCCTTGCTGAAGAGACCTTAGAAAGGAGACGTATTCGCTTAGATCGTGTTAAGGCTGCTCACGCCAAACGTATTGCAAATGAGACTTCTGCAGAGACACGTATTCGGTTAGATAGGGCTAAGGCTGCTAAACTCAAACGGTTTGGTAAACTCTCTTCTCCACTGAGACGTTTTCGGTTGGATGCTGCGAAGACTGCTTTACATACACGTATTTCGGGAGTGTCTTCTGAAAAAACAAGCCAACAAATGGAAACAAGAGCCATGACTGCGCGTTCCACATGCAAACAAACAAAAATTCCAGTCACTGAAGAACCGTCTGACACAGAAGCTACTCCAGCCTCTTCGTGTACTGACATTTTACCAAGTGAACTGCCTTTAACACCTCCCATTACCTCTATGCAAATCAAAAAAGGAAAGGTTCGCAAGGTGTCTGTGCGTATGCGCAAGAAGGGTGTGGAGGAGAGTTCTGAAGAAAGACGACTTCCCTTGGACAAGGAAAAGTCTGCTTTGAAAACACCCCTTTCAATACAGTCTTTAGAAGGAAGGACAGAACGATTAGCCAAAAAATCAATTACTCTGCCTCAACGACGCAAACAGAAAAAGTTCATGCCTGCAGGAGATCTGTCTGATCCTCAGACTGCTGCCACCTCTTCGTCTGATCCTCAGACTGCTGCCACCTCTTCGTCTGATCCTCAGACTGCTGCCACCTCTTCATCTGATGTTCTGACTGCTGCCACCTCTTTGTCTGATGCTCAGACTCCTGCCACCTCTTCTTCTACTATCTTGACTACAACTGAACAGCCTTTACTGCATCGCAAGGCCACATCAAAACGAAAACACTGTGCTGAGGAGACGCCATACAGCAAACAGTGTAAAATTTTGAGGCTTAAAAGGAAAAGACAGATGCATCAAGATACACAATCTCCTACATCTAGACAAGTCCACTTGGCCCATTTGGCTACATTACGTCGTGAACAACGCCAAACTTCTTCTTCCACTTCTATATTGCAACAGGCAGAACGGAATATATATTCCACTTCTTCATTTATTGAATGTTTGGAATCTACATCCCTTCCACGTCTCATTTATGTAGGATTACATAATAAATTTCTACGTTCATTCTATTCACCTCTCCTACATGAAAGGGGATTTATTGATCAGGATCATGTTATTGCAGAACATTTCTGTGGTTTCATGAATGTAATATGTGAACATTGTGGGGCTCGACATTTTACTGCTGAACGACCATCAGATCAACAGTTTACTCTTTGTTGCCACAAGGGAAAAGTAAAGGTACCATTACCTCAATACCCGCACGTGTTCCAACGCCTGCTGAAAGGAGAGAGTGAGTACAGTCAAAATTTGATGGAGAATATAAGGAGCATTAATAGTTCTTTTGCTTTTGCCTCCATGGGTGCCCATGTTTCTCTACCTCCTGGACATGGCCCATACTGCTTTCGTATTCATGGGCAAATTTATCATCGCACTGGAACACTCCATCCTGCTCAAGATCAAACTCCAGCATATGCACAACTGTACATTTTAGATACTCTAAGCGCTACAGACCAACGGCTAAAGTCTCCAGAAAATGTTAAATGTAATCCTACTTTAATGAGTATCATTGCTCTTCAATTGGATAATATTAATCCCTTTGTTTCGGCCTACAAAATGCTACATCAAGTTGAATTAGAAGAAGAACAGAAGGCAGTAGAACATGGCACAAAAATGCCAAATATTATCATGGCCATTAAACAAGACAGAGGCCAAGACCCAAGACGCTATAACAATCCTACTGCCAATGAAGTTGCTGTGGTCTTTGAAAATGCTGATGGAGAGCCACCATTCAATAGAGACATTTTAATTCATTTGAAACCTGATCCAAATAACCCCTTGGCCCCAAAAACACAGCAAGTCAGTATTCTGCACAGCAATTTAGATGCATTACTCTATCCTTTATTTTTTCCTCATGGAGAACAAGGCTGGCATGAGGGACTCAAGCATGAAGGCAAAAGTCAACGTCGGGTTACACAGCTCCAGTATTACTGCTATTTGCTGTCTGTACGGAATCAGTTCAATCCTGTCCTGAATGGTGGCAAACTAACACAGCAGTACTTAGTGGATGCGTATGTGAAAATCGAGGCTAATCGCTTAAATTTTATCCGTCATCATCAAAAGGATTTAAAAGTGGAGGATTATTGCGTACTCCAGGAACATCTTCTGAAACAATCTGTTGAGAAAGGTATTCCCATTGGCAAGACGGTCATTTTACCATCTTCTTTTGAAGGCAGTCCCAGAAACATGCAGCAACGCTATCAGGATGCCATGGCTATTGTGACTAAATTTGGACGACCAGATCTTTTTGTAACCATGACCTGTAATCCTAAATGGAGGGAGATTACAAACAATTTAGAGCCATGGCAGCGTGTGGAACATAGACCTGATTTAGTGGCCCGTGTCTTCAGAATTAAATTGGAAGCCCTATTAAAAGAAATTAACACTGGATTATTTGGCAAAGTTTGTGCAATGGTTCATGTGATTGAATTCCAAAAGCGTGGCCTACCACACGCTCATATTTTGATCATTCTGGATAGCAAATCCAAACTAAGAACTGAGGTTGAAGTGGATAATATAGTTTGGGCTGAAATCCCTGATCCAGAAGAATACCCTCTGCTCCATGACATTGTGATGCAACACATGATTCATGGACCCTGTGGACAACACAACCCCAATTCTCCATGTATGGATCTTGGCAAGTGTAAGAAAGGTTTTCCGAAAGATTTCCAACCAAGAACACTCATAGCTAAGGATGCATACCCTACTTATCAAAGAAAGGAAGGATCATCTTTTCAAATCCGTTCAAAGATGATTGATAATTCTTGGGTTGTTCCCTATAACCCTTACCTACTATTAACATACAAGTGTCATATTAATGTTGAGGTATGTGCTTCCATTCAAAGTGTAAAATACCTATTCAAATATGTCTACAAAGGACATGATAAAGCCAATCTTGAAATTTGCCAAACCAATATTCACCATGATGAAACACATCAATTCATGGATTCAAGATACGTGAGTGCACCGGAGGCAGCTTGGCGAATATTTGCTTACCCGATGCATAGACAATCGCACTCCATTATTCGCCTGGCCGTACATCTCCCACATTCTCAACCGCTTTATTTTCATGAGGATGACTCTGTTGAAGACATCAGTTGCACAATGCACAGAAAATCTACTCTGATGGGCTACTTTGAGCTGAATGAGAGTAACCCGCATGCTCATGATTACTTCTACCGCCAAATTCCGTAGCACTATGTTTGGAAAGAAGGTGCATGGGAAGTTAGAAAGCGAGGAGGTTCTTCAGTGATTGGAAGAATGTACACTGTTAGTATGAAAGATCAAGAACGGTACTATTTGAGGTTGTTGTTACTGCATGTCAAAGGAGCAACAAGTTTTGACAACATTAAGACTGTTAATGAAGTGACATACCCAACTTTCAAAGAGGCAGCATTAGCTCTTGGATTGCTCTTCGATGACACTGTTTGGAGAAATACTTTATTGGATGCCTGTGTTCTCAACATGCCTGCACAGCTTCGTGATATGTTCGCATATATATGTATTTTTGGTCCTCCAGCTCATCCATTGGAGTTGTGGAAAGAATTTAAACAAGACTTTATCCAAGACTACTGCCATGCATATCACTCCAACACTGAGGAGTGTGAGAATTGTGAAGGATATGCTATGACTGATGTCCAAACTATTCTCAAATTTCATGGCAAAACTTTTACTGATTTTAATCTACCACGACCAAAAAGAAAGCCATACATCGCTCCACTATACAACAAGGATGATGAGTTAAGAAGAGCTCAGCAAATGAAAGCTACTTTAAATGACCACCAACTTTTGGCCTATGATGCGATCAATCAAGCTTTACACGATAGAAGTGGACAACCTAAGTGCTTTTTCATTGACGGTCCAGGTGGCAGTGGTAAAACATACCTGTATGATTTATTAATTCATGAAGTAAGAGGAGAAGGCGAAATTGTCTCACCTGCAGCCAGTACAGGAATTGCAGCTAACTTACTGCAAGGAGGAAGAACCATCCATTCACTTTACGGAATACCAATTCCAATCAATGAAACTTCCGTTTCAAGGATTAAAAATGATACAGATGCTGCACAACATTTGAAAAGTACCAAACTTTTCATTATTGACGAGTCCACTCTGTTATCTAAATATGCATTGCATGTGATTGATCAACTTTTACGGGATGTCATGACAACAGATATCTCCAAGGAAAATACAACACCTTTTGGAGGGAAAGTCATTGTTCTGGGAGGAGACTTTCGACAGTGTCTGCCTATCATCCCACATGGTACAAGAACTGACATTATAGAGAGTTGTATTAAATACTCACGACAATGGCAGCTTTTCACTCAATTGCCACTCTTCAACAATATGCGCTCCATTGATCCTGATTATAGCCGTTGGTTACTTCAACTGGGAAATGGTGAATTGTCCAATGATTTCAACCTTGGAGATGATACCATTGAAATCCCACAAGACATGATCTGCACTGGCTCAATCATTCTTGCTATATTTGGTGAAAACATTGTCATTGATGTAGATAACAATGAAAGCATTCAGATTGCTGCATCACATGCCATTCTTTGTCCTAAAAATGACCATGTGGATATGGTGAACTCTAAGGTCATGGATTGCATTGCTGTTGAATACACTGAATACATTAGTGATGATTCCATTGATCCTGATGAGACTGAAGATCCAGATCAATATCCAGTGGAATTTTTAAATTCACTCACACCAACGGGAATGCCTTCTCATCGCCTCAAATTAAAAATCGGTACCATTGTCATGCTTTTGCGCAACTTTAACAGCAGAAAAGGTCTTTGCAATGGGACTCGCTTGATTGTCATTGCTTTGTTTGACAATCTGATTCAAGCAAAAGTCATTACTGGCTCTGCAGAAGGAAATGTGGTGTTTATTCCAAGGATTGATTTATCTCCATCAGAGACTGGATTACCTTTCAAGTTAAGACGTCGACAATTTCCCTTGAAGCCTGCTTTTGCCATGACCATCAACAAATCCCAAGGCCAAACACTGGAGAAAGTAGGGATTTTTTTGCCAGAACCTGTTTTTGGACATGGACAGTTATATGTGGCTTTTTCACGAGTGAAAAGGCGATGTAATGTTAAGGTGAAAGTGCTGGATACACCCATTCAAGGAAAGTTGGTGCCTAATTCTGAAAAAGTCTTTACTAAAAATATTGTCTATAAGAATATTTTATCTTAAATTCTTTTGATATATATTACATTTACATACATGATGGATATAACAATGAAAGCATTCACATTGCTGCATCACATGACAATCTTTGTCCTAAAAATGTCCATGTGGAAATGGTGAACTCTCAGGTTATGGATTGCATTGCTGGTGAATACACTGAGTACATTAGTGATGATTCCATTCAGACTGAAGATTCAGACCAATATCCAATGGAATTTTTAAATTCACTCACACCAATGGGAATGCCTTATCATCGCCTCAAATTACACATTGGTACTATTGTCATGCTTTTGCACACCTTTAACAGCATAAAAGGTCTTTGCAATGGGAATCGCTTCATTGTGATCACTTTGTTTGACAATCTCATTCAAGCAAAAGTCAGTTCTGGGTCTGCAGAAGGAAATGTGGTGTTTACTTCAAGGATTGATTTATCTCCATCATAGACTGCTTTACCTTTTAAGTTAAGACATTGACAATTTACCGTAAAGTCTACTTTTCCCATGACCATCAACAAATCCCAAGGCCATACACTGGAGAAAGTAGGGATTTTTTTGTCCAACATCCCATTTTTGGACATGGACAGTTATATGTGGCTTTTTCACGAGTGAAAAGAAGATGTATTGTTAAGGTGAAAGTACTGCATACTCCCATTCAAGGAAAGTTCCTGCCTCATTCAGAAAAAGTCTTTACAAAAAATATTGTCTATAAGAATATTTTATTTTAAATTCTTTAGATATATTTATCATGTATGTAAATGTAATATATAACAATGAAAGTATTCACATTGTTGCATCACATGACAATCTTTGTCCTAAAAATGTCCATGTGGAAATGGTGAACTCTAAGGTTATGGATTGCATTGCTGGTGAATACACTGAGTACATTAGTGATGATTCCATTCAGACTGAAGATTCAGACCAGTATCCAGTGGAATTTTTAAATTCACTCAAACCAATGGGAATGCCTTATCATCGCCTCAAATTACACATTGGTACTATTGTCATGCTTTTGCACACCTTTAACAGCATAAAAGGTCTTTGCAATGGGAATTGCTTCATTGTGATCACTTTCTTTGACAATCTTATTCAAGCAAAAGTCATTACTGGGTCTGCAGAAGGAAATGTGGTGTTTACTTCAAGGATTGATTTATCTCCATCATAGACTGCCTTACTTTTTAAGTTAAGACATCGACAATTTAACGTAAAGTCTACTTTTGCCATGACCATCAACAAATCCAAGGCCATATACTGAAGAAAGTAGGGATTTTTTCCCCAAAAACTCATTTTTGGACATGGACAGTTATATGTGGCTTTTTCACGAGTGAAAAGAAGATGTATTGTTAAGGTGAAAGTACTGCATACACCCATTCAAGGAAAGTTGCTGCTTCATTCAGAAAGTCTTTAAAAAAAATATTGTCTATAAGAATATTTTATTTTAAATTCTTTACATATATATTACATTTACATACATGATGGATATAACAATGAAAGCATTCACATTGTTGCATCACATGACAATCTTTGTCCTAAAAATGTCCATGTGGAAATGGTGAACTCTCAGGTTATGGATTGCATTGCTGGTGAATACACTGAGTACATTAGTGATGATTCCATTCAGACTGAAGATTCAGACCAATATCCAGTGGAATTTTTAAATTAACTCACACCAATGGGAATGCCTTATCATCGCCTCAAATTACACATTGGTACTATTGTCATGCTTTTGCAAACCTTTAACAGCATAAAAGGTCTTTGCAATGGGAATTGCTTCATTGTGATCACTTTGTTTGACAATCTCATTCAAGCAAAAGTCAGTTCTGGGTCTGCAGAAGGAATTGTGGTGTTTACTTCAAGGATTGATTTATCTCCATCATAGACTGCTTTACCTTTTAAGTTAAGACATCGACAATTTACCGTAAAGTCTACTTTTCCCATGACCATCAACAAATCCCAAGGCCATACACTGGAGAAAGTAGGGATTTTTTGCCCAACAACCCATTTTTGGACATGGACAGTTATATGTGGCTTTTTCACGACTGAAAAGAAGATGTATTGTTAAGGTGAAAGTACTGCATACACCCATTAAAGGAAAGTTGCTGCCTCATTCAGAAAAAGTCTTTACAAAAAATATTCTCTATAAGAATATTTTATTTTAAATTCTTTAGATATATCTATCATGTATGTAAATGTAATATATAACAATGAAAGCATTCACATTGCTGCATCACATGACAATCTTTGTCCTAAAAATGTCCATGTGGAAATGGTGAACTCTCAGGTTATGGATTGCATTGCTGGTGAATACACTGAGTACATTAGTGATGATTCCATTCAGACTGAAGATTCAGACCAATATCCAGTGGAATTTTTAAATTCACTCACACCAATGGGAATGCCTTATCATCGCCTCAAATTACACATTGGTAGCATTGTCATGCTTTTGCACACCTTTAACAGCATAAAAGGTCTTTGCAATGGGAATCGCTTCATTCTCATCACTTTGTTTGACAATCTCATTCAAGCAAAAGTCATTACTGGGTCTGCAGAAGGAAATGTGGTGTTTATTCCAAGGATTTATTTATCTCCATCAGAAACTGCCTCACCTTTCAAGTTAAGACGTCAACAATTTCCCGTGAAGTCTACTTTTTCCATGACCATCAACAAATCCTAAGGCCATACACTGAAGAAAGTAGGGATTTTTTTGTCACAAACAGTTTTTGGACATGGACAGTTATATGTGGATTTTTCACGAGTGAAAACACAATGCAATGTTAAGGTGAAAGTGCTGGATACACCCATTCAAGTCAAATTGCTGCCCAGTAGTGAAATACTCTTTACTACAAATATTCTCTCTAATATTTTATTTTAAATTCTTTAGATACATGTTAGATTTACATACATACTTACTTTCTAATTAAATACAAAAATTACAATAAATTAGTTTAGCCATAGATGTATAGTAATATAAAAAAAAAATATATATTATTTGTTATACAAAAAGATATTTAAATTTGTTATTATATATACAATAGTTATTTAATAAATATAGTCATTAGTGTTCATTTTCAATAACAATATAGTATATAGAAATATTTTAGTTTAAATTCTTTATATGCATATTACATTTAGATACATAATTATTTTCTAATTAAACAAAAATATTCCCATAAAATAGTTTAGCCATAGATGTATAGTACTAAAAAAAAAAAAAAAAATTACTTTGCCCATAGATGTGTAGGAATTGACCAAAAAAATTATAAAAAAATTGTTTACAAATAGATGTATAGCAATAGAAATAATCAAAAATACCAAACAAATTAGTTTAGTTTTAGATAGACATTATAATTAGTGATTAAATATTAAATAGGTCTTTAAGAAATATAGTCTTTAGTTTCACTTTTCACTAAAAATATGTGTATAAAAATATTTTACTTTTAATTATTTACATACATATTCTATTTACATACATACTTTCTAATTAAACACAAATATTACAATAATTTAATTTAGCTATAGATGTAGAAGAATAGAAATAGACAAAAATATCACAAATATTACTTTCTTTATAAAGATATTATAATATAAGTTTTAGATATAAAATAGTTATTTAAAATATATAGTACTTACTTTTTTAGCTTTTGAACTTTCTTTTTAAATTTCATAGTATATGTATATAAACACACATTTTATAGTAGATTGTAGATGTGTATCATCTAAATGCTTGCATTTAGTGATAAGAACCTGAAGCTTCAGCAGGATAGCTGCTGCGAGATTTCATTTTCTTTTTACACAGGGTCAGGTTTTTGTGAACAGCTAAGGCTGCCTTCAGATTTGCAGATGCATCTGCAGTGTTTTGAAAATGCATCTGGAATCATCTGCATGCAGACGGTAGACCCTATCTTTTTAATGGGATGCATGGTGTCTGCAGATGCTTGCAGGCAGCTGTGCACACACATTTACTCCTATATGTGATCTGTGCGCAGGCGGATGCCTGAATACAAATCACACACTCCCACCATCACCAGGGATGCAACATGTCATGTCCCTGGTGCGGAGTAGAGTCTGTGATCTGTACCCAAGCATCTGCCTGCGCACAGATCACATATAGGAGTGAATGGGTGTGCTTGGCTGTCTGGAAGCATCTGCAGACACTGTGCGTCCCATTATAAAGATAGGGTTTACTGTCTGCATGCAGATGCATCTGCAAAATGCTGCAGATGCATCTGCAAGTCTGAATGCAGCATTAGAGACGGGTGGGACAGCTGTTCACATACATCTCTATCTTGAAGTGTGTTCTGTACATATAAATACATACATACATATAGGTACATATTTAGACACATAGATACATATTTAGACACATAGGGAAAGAATAGACATTTTCTTTTTAAATCTGACTTATTCTGCTATTTGTGGAATTTATAGTGTGAACACATCAATTTTGACACTTGCTGTCTAATGGTGACCTACAGCACTCTTACTGTAAGTTGCATGAAATGTTAATGGAATTTGTGCTTTACTTGCAGTAGTTGTGGCACATGTGCTTTCAACAGTTTCAACTGCCAAAATCACAGTTAGCTCTGATTTTTAGTGGTTGCATTTAGTCAACATGTTAAAGCTGTGCTTGCCGTATTTACTGCAAGCTAATTGCAAGTTCCACATACATTACATGTTACTTGCTGAAAGTCAGCTGTAGGTAGGTCCTTTGGTGACAAGTGCAGAAATTGTATTTGGTTATTCTACACCTTCTGCAAATAGCCAAAAAATATCTGCTTTAAAAGGAGTCTAACTATTAATTATTAGGGGTAGAGTAGAGTAGGTCCCACCAGTTGTAAGGCTACCTTCCCGTGGTTGGTGGGGAAACATGTACTGGCTTAATCATAGATTATTAATATTCATATATAAATTGAATATACGTAATCTGTACAAAACATCAGTGCCAGTATCTGTACGAAAAGCCTTGCCTTAGAATCATGACATGTACTACACTGACATGTACCATACAAACATTGGTAGTTGATAGATAGATATCATGTCTTATGTGCATTATTGTCAAATTTGAATGAATAATGTATATATGCATGCTACACTCCCGATTCTTTACAATTGGGCCGCCATCTATCATGGAATAATTGGATTATTAGTTAAAAATCTAATTTAATAAACTATACACCAGTTCTGGAATCCCGATGCAATCGCATCGGGCTCACAGCTAGTATGTAATAACTGATGGACACAGTAATATTTCAGATTTGAAATGAGGTTTATTGTAGTAACCAAAAATGTGAAATATGTATTATTTCAAAATTTGAAAGATGCCAAAGTATGGGCACCGAGGCCACCGTTAGGTCCTTACAGGCCTTACTTGAGTAGGGGGCCCGGCAATTATTGGAGTGGGCGTGTCCATTTTAACAGGGCCAGGGGGGCCCGGGCGTGCTGGTGGGGGGCATGGCCGTTTGGAGCAAGGAGGCCTGCCCGCCCAGCCTGCACGCGTTGCAGGTGGCAGACCGATGCTGTGTGTGTCCTCTGCTCGGCTCTGCTGCTGTGAGTGTGCCTGCAGCCAGTGCCGCCCGTCACTGCCGTGCGGCCGTGCGCAACCTGTGAGCGGCGCCGCACCCCAGCTGCCGCTGAATCCGGACTCAGTGCCGGGAGAGTAGCTGCGGCTGTATTAGAAATGGCCACGCACAACAAACTGCTCACGGTGCTCTCTGCTGTACAGTGATGCGGCTGGGCTGGGGCACTGACACATTTACTTGTGCAGCGCTGTCCCATCCGCATCACTGTACAGCAGAGAGCACCGTGAGCACTGAGCAGTTTGCTGTGCGTGGCCAAGATTTGCAATGCCGTCAGCACAGCGCGCACAATCATTTAATCATTGTAGCACTGCACACCCGGCCTGATTCCCCCCGCCAAGGAGGATCTGCTTCCTGCAAGTGTGCAAGGCTTTGGGCGCACGGGAGAAGAGCTGTCAGCTGAGCCTGTCCCCAGACAACAAAAGTAAAAAAAAAAAAACACCAATATATGTGTATGTCTATGTGTGATTGTGTCTGTGTGTAAATGTGTGTGTATATGATTGATTGTGTATATATAAGTGTCTGTGTGTATATATGATTGGTGTATATGTTTGTGTGTTTTATAATTGTGTGTATATATGTGTCTGTGTATATATATGATTGGTGTATATGATTGTGTGTTTATGATTGTGTGTATATATGTCTGTGTGTATATATGATTGGTTTATATGATTGTGTGTTTATGATTGTATGTATATATGTGTCTGTGTATATATATATGATTGGTGTATATGATTGTGTGTTTATGATTGTGTGTGTATATATGTGTCTGTGTGTATATATGATTGGTGTACATGATTGTGTGTTTATGATTGTGTGTGTATATATGTGTCTGTGTTTATATATGATTGGTGTATATGATTGTGTGTATATATGAGTGATTGCATATGTATGTACAGTGTTGGCCAAAAGTATTGACACCCCTGCAATTCTGTCAGATAATACTCAGTTTCTTCCTGAAAATTATTGCAATCACAAATTCTTTGTTATTATTATCTTCATTTAATTTGTCTTCAATGAAAAAACACAAAAGAGAATGAAGGAAAAAGCAAAACATTGATCATTTCACACAAAACTCCAAAAATGGGCCGGACAAAAGTATTGGCACCCTCGGCCTAATACTTGGTTGCACAACCTTTAGCCAAAATAACTGTGATCAACCGCTTCCGGTAACCATCAATGAGTTTCTTACAATGCTCTGCTGGAATTTTAGACCATTCTTCTTTGGCAAACTGCTCCAGGTCCCTGATATTTGAAGGGTGCCTTCTCCAAACTGCCATTTTTAGATCTCTCCACAGGTGTTCTATGGGATTCAGGTCTGGACTCATTGCTGGTCACCTTAGAAGTCTCCAGTGCTTTCTCTCAAAGCATTTTCTAGTGCTTTTTGAAGTGTGTTTTGGTCATTGTCCTGCTGGAAGACCCATGACCTCTGAAGGAGACCCAGCTTTCTCACACTGGGCCCTACATTAAGCTGCAAAATTTGTTGGTAGGCTTCAGACTTCATAATGCCATGCACACGGTCAAGCAGTCCAGTGCCAGAGGCAGCAAAGCAACCCCAAAACATTAGGGAACCTCCGCCATGTTTGACTGTAGGGGCCGTGTTCTTTTCTTTGAATGCCTCTTTTTTTCTCCTGTAAACTCTATGTTGATGCCTTTGCCCAAAAAGAGAGAATATTCTTCCAAAATGTTTTAGGCTTTCTCAGGTAAGTTTTGGCAAAGTCCTGCCTGGCTTTTTTATGTCTCGGGGCAAGAAGTGGGGTCTTCCTGGGTATCCTACCATACAGTCCCTTTTCATTCAGACGCCGACAGATAGTACGGGTTGACACTGTTGTACCCTCAGACTGCAGGGCAGCTTGAACTTGTTTGGATGTTAGTCGAGGTTCTTTATCCACCATCCGCACAATCTTGCGTTGAAATCTTTCGTCAATTTTTCTTTTCCGTCCACATCTAGGGAGGTTAGCCACAGTGCCATGGGCTTTAAACTTCTTGATGACACTGCGCACGGTAGACACAGGAACATTCAGGTCTTTGGAGATGGACTTGTAGCCTTGAGATTGCTCATGCTTCCTCACAATTAGGTTTCTCAAGTCCTCAGACAGTTCTTTGGCCTTCTTTCTTTTCTCCATGCTCAATGTGGTACAGACAAGGACACAGGACAGAGGTTGAGTCAACTTTAATCCATGTCAACTGGCTGCAAGTGTGATTTAGTTATTGCCAACACCTGTTAGGTGCCACAGGTAAGTTACAGGTGCTGTTAATTACACAAATTAGAGAAGCATCACATGATTTTTCTAAGGGTGCCAATACTTTTGTCCACCCCCTTTTTTATGTTTGGTGTGGAATTATATCCAATTTGGCTTTAGGACAAAACTTTTTGTGTTTTTTTTTCATTGAAGACAAATGAAATGAAGAAAATAATACCAAAGAATTTGTGATTGCAATCATTTTCAGGAAGAAACTGAGTATTATCTGACAGAATTGCAGGGGTGTCAATACTTTTGGCCATGACTGTATATGATTGTTTGTGTATGATTGTATGTGTGCATATGATTGATGTTTATAATTGTGCATGTTTGTATCTACTATATTATCGTCTAATACTGGTAGAAAAAAATAGCCTCACTCACCAGAGTAAATCTTCATTATTTCAAGTCCATACTTCCAGTCATGAACATTAAGCAAGGAGAGGGGTGCAGGGCGGCGGACGACGGCGTGAAACAGCAGGCCATCGTCCGCCGCCCCTGCACCCCCCTCCCTTGCTTTAATGTTCATGACTGGAAGTATGGACTTGAAATAAATGAAGTTTGAAGATTTACCTCCGGTGAGTGCGGCTATTTTTTTCTACCAGTATTAAATGGTTAATCGCTATATATGGCCAGCAACACCGGGTAAAGCCGCAGTTACAAGTCACGGGAGTGACGAAGCCTTTCACATCACAGTGTTAGTGTCCAGTGTTTTCTGGTTTATATTATTGTTTAATGTTCTCTGTCTGTCACGGAAATCGCGTGCTAGCGCTGATTGGTTGAGCCCGGCCGGGCGGACCAATCAGCGCTAGCGCGCGATTTCTGTACACAGACAGAAAGAAAACAAAAGATGGCAGCCGCTAGCAGGGCGCAGCGAACTCCCGCCGCAGCCTCACATCACTAACCCCCGCCACAAGCAACCCACTGACACCGGGGACTGGGGGCTGCCGGGGTCGGGGCTCCCAGGGTTCAGGGAGCAACGAGAGCGTGCATCGTGCGGCTCCTCCTTCCTATGGCCGCACAGTCTGTCACAGACTGTGCGGCCATAAGATGATCCTGGGTGTCAGCCGCCTCCTGTCAGTGCAGCTGGGTGGCAGCTGCACTGACACCCGGGATCATCCTGTACACCGCCGCTTCTCTGCGCCCGCCTCCTCCACACCTCTCTGCTGACACCACGCTCAGCACCAGGTACATGAAGGCCAGCACTGGGGCTGCCGGATGACTGAGATGTGAGAACCCATGCGTGTGTGTTTGTGAGTGTGAGTCTATTTGTGTATGTGTGTGGGTGTGACTCTGTGTGTGGGTGTGAGTCTGTGTATATGTGTGTGCAAGGGCGGAACTACCATGGTGCAGCTGCACCAGGGCTCCGACAGGTATGGGAGCCCCTTCAAGCCTGCAGGGGGGCCCTAGCCGACCCCCGCAAGCCGGCGTCAGAGGAAAGGAGGATCAGGCAAGGGAAGCAGAAAGCTTCCTGCTTCCCCTGCCTGATCCCGCCCCCCCTCTCCACTGCCCCTCCGGCTCCCAGGAGCGCACTCGCGCAGGTAGGAGAGCCGCCCCCCCGGGACCGCGCCGATGCCACCAGCATTTACCCTCCTGACGACCGCGCTTACGCCTCCAGCACCCCCCCGCCGATGCCAACAGAACCCCCTCGCCGACGCCAACAGCACCATACCCTCCCGCTCCTCAATGTGGCTGTACCAGGGCCCCCTGGGGTAAAGGTCTGCCACTGTGTGTGTGGGTGTGAGTCTGTATCTAGGTGTGACTCTGTGTGTGGGTGTGAGTCTGTGTGTGAGGGTTCTCCCCCTGCCTGAGCCACTTCGTCCTCTGTCGTCCTCCCCCCACCGCTTTGTCCCCCATCCTCCTCTCCCCCGCCACTCTGTGCTCCGCCCTCCCCCTGCCTGTGCTGCTCCGGCCTCCCCCACCCTGCCGCTTCATCCTACATCCTCCTCTCCCCCGTCGCTCTGTGCGCCGTCCTCCCCTTTGCTGTGCCCCTGCAACCTCACCCACCCCACGGCCTCCTCCTCCTTCCTTTGTCCTCTCCTCCCCTCCGCCGCTCCATCCTCCATCCTCCCCCTGCCTGTGCTGCTTCGTCCTCCCCCACCCCGCCGCTTCGTCCTCTGTCCTCCTCCCCCCGCCGCTCTGTGCTCCATCCTCCCCCTGCCTGTGCCGCTCCATCCTCCCCCACCCCACTGCTTCTTCCTCCTTCCTTTGTCCTCCTCCCCTCCGCCGCTCCATCCTCCGTCCTCCCCCGGCCTGTGCTGCTCCGTCCTTCTCACCTCCGCCGCTCTGTGCTCCGTCCTCCCCCTGCCTGTGCCGCTCCATCCTCCCCCATGCCACTGCTTCCTCCTCCTTCCTTTGTCCTCCGCCACTCCATCCTCCCCCTCCCTGTGCTGCTCTGGCCTCCCCCACCCCGCCGCTTCGTCCTCCATCCTCCTCTAGCCCCGCCGCTCTGTGATCCGTCATCCCCCTGCCGCTCCGTCCTCCCCTTGCCTGTACCACTCCATCCTCCCCCACCCTGCCGCTACCTCCTCCCTCCTCCCCCCGCCACTCTGTCCTCCCCCTACCTGTGCCCCTCCATCCTCCTCCCCCTTGCCACGCCATCCTCCCCCCGCCGCTCCGTCCTCAAAGTCCCTCCCTATTCAGCCCTCACCGCCTTCCCCATGCAATCCCTATTTCTATATTCTAGAATACCCGATGTGTTAGAATCAGGCCACCATCTAGTATAATAATAATTGTGTGTACAATTTTGTGAGTATATGATTTGTGTATGAGTATATTTATGTTTGTGAATGTCTTCATATATGTATATAATGTATGTAAATATAATATAATATATACAGTTAGGGCCAGAAATATTTGGACAGTGACACAATTTTCGCGAGTTGGGCTCTGCATGCCACCACATTGGATTTGAAATGAAACCTCTACAACAGAATTCAAGTGCAGATTGTAACGTTTAATTTGAAGGGTTGAACAAAAATATCTGATAGAAAATGTAGGAATTGTACACATTTCTTTACAAACACTCCACATTTTAGGAGGTCAAAAGTAATTGGACAAATAAACATAACCCAAACAAAATATTTTTATTTTCAATATTTTGTTGCGAATCCTTTGGAGGCAATCACTGCCTTAAGTCTGGAACCCATGGACATCACCAAACGCTGGGTTTCCTCCTTCTTAATGCTTTGCCAGGCCTTTACAGCCGCAGCCTTCAGGTCTTGCTTGTTTGTGGGTCTTTCCGTCTTAAGCCTGGATTTGAGCAAGTGAAATGCATGCTCAATTGGGTTTAGATCTAGTGATTGACTTGGCCATTGCAGAATGTTCCACTTTTTTGCACTCATGAACTCCTGGGTAGCTTTGGCTGTATGCTTGGGGTCATTGCCTCCACCATGTTTTACAGAGGATGTGGTGTGCCTTGGATCATGTGCCGTTCCCTTTCTTCTCCAAACTTTTTTCTTCCCATCATTCTGGTACAGGTTGATCTTTGTCTCATCTGTCCATAGAATACTTTTCCAGAACTGAGCTGGCTTCTTGAGGTTTTTCTGCAAATTTAACTCTTGCCTGTCTATTTTTGGAATTGATGAATGGTTTGCAACTAGATGTGAACCCTTTGTATTTACTGTCATGGAGTCTTCTCTTTACTGTTGACTTAGAGACAGATACACCTACTTCACTGAGAGTGTTCTGGACTTCAGTTGATGTTGTGAACGGGTTCTTCTTCACCAAATAAAGTATGCGGCGATCATCCACCACTGTTGTCATCCGTGGACGCCCAGGCCTTTTTGAGTTCCCAAGCTCACCAGTCAATTCCTTTTTTCTCAGAATGTACCCAACTGTTGATTTTGCTACTCCAAGCATGTCTGCTATCTCTCTGATGGATTTTTTCTTTTTTTTCAGCCTCAGGATGTTCTGCTTCACCTCAATTGAGAGTTCCTTTGACCGCATGTTGTCTGGTCACAGCAACAGCTTCCAAATGCAAAACCACACACCTGGAATCCACCCCTGACCTTTTAACTACTTCATTGATTACAGGTTAACGAGGGAGACGCCTTCGGAGTTAATTGCAGCCCTTAGAGTCCATTGTCCAATTACTTTTGGTCCCTTGAAAAAGAGGAGGCTATGCATTACAGAGCTATGATTCCTAAACCCTTTCTCCGATTTGGATGTGGAAACTCTCATATTGCAGCTGGGAGTGTGCACTTTCAGCCCATATTATATATATAATTGTATTTCTGAACATGTTTTTGTAAACAGCTAAAATAAGAAAACTTGTGTCACTGTCCAAATATTTCTGGCCCTAACTGTATTCTATAAATCTGTGTGCATGTGTGTGTGTGTTGCTTTGTGCCGATGGGAAAAAAATGTGATGCAGAATTTTCTGCATCAAATTTGAATCTGCCACCGTATTAGCAGAAATTACTTAGCAAAAACATTGTGCTTTTTCTACATAATATCAGCTTTTTTGATGCAGAAATTTCTGCATCTTCCCCGCTGTCCCCGGCCTGTTGTATGCCACTTACCTTGCGTACTGGTAGGCACTTCCAGGTTTCGGCCGTGTCACACCACGTAGGTCACACAACTCCTACCAACGTGATGTGTGATGCGTTCGAATCCAAGAAGTGCATGCCAGTACGGAAGGTAATTGGCGTAATTTAATTGAAATTGACATGTTGCAGATTTTTTTACATCAAAGATGCAGCGGTCTCCATTGTGCATTTACCCAGCAGCCATCTCCATTGTGTATACAGGCAGCAGCAGTCTCTATTGTGTATTCTCTATTATGTGTATAGCCTGCAGCCATCTCTATTTTCTATCAGGCCAGCAGCCATCTCTATTGTGTATACAGCTAGCAGCCGTGTCTATTGTGTATTCTCTATTATGTATACAGCTATTGTGTATTAGCCCACAGAAGTCTCAAGTGTGTATGTGTGTAATATATAATAGAGTGAGTGTAAAAAAAAAGGAAAAAATGCACAAAAATATAGAAAAAAAGCTTTGCACATAAATTGAGGTAATTTTTGGTGCTGTTCCAATTTTTCTCTATAAATATAATGTATGTTTGGGTGGAGGCGGGGCATGGGTGGAGGCAGAGCTGGGTGGGGCTAGGGGGGCCCCAAAATTTTGGCAGTAAGGGGCCCCAAAATTCCTAGTGGCAGCCCTAATGGGCACCCTTCTGATTTTCATGATTTGAATACTTCTAACTACTTTTTACTGACTTACTGAAGCACTGAATTGGTTTGGTAACCTCATTGAGCTTTATACTTCACAGCCCGGTGTATCTAATCATGAGAAAAGCTATTTCAGGTGTCCACTTGCAAGTTGTTGTCCTAGTTGCATCTTCTCTGAGGAGTGGCATCATGGGCTCCTCAAAACAGCTCTCAAATGATCTGAAAAAAAAGATTGTTCAACATAGTTGTTCAGGGGAAGGATACAAAAAGTTATCTCAGAGATTTAATCTGTCAGTTTCCACTGTGAGGAACATAGTAAGGAGATGGAAGATGACAGGGACTGTTCTTGTAAAGGCCAAAAGTGACAGGCCAACAAAAATATCAAAAAGGCAGAGAAAAAGAATGGCGAGAACAGTCAACAACAATCCACAGACCACCTCCAAAGACCTGCAGCATCATCTTGCTGTAGATGGTGTCACTGTGCATCGGTCAACAATACAGCGCACACGGCACAAGGAGAAGCTGTATGGGAGAGTGATGCGAAAGAAGCCGTTTCTGCATGCACGCCACAGAGTCACCTGAGGTATGCAAAAGCACATTTGGACAAGCCAGTTTCATTTTGGAAGAAGGTCCTGTGGACTGATGAAACAAAGATTGAGTTGGTTGGTCATACAACAAGGCGTTAGGCATGGCGCCACAAAAACACATTCCGAGAAAAACACTTGCTACCCAGTGTCAAATTTGGGGGAGGGTCCATCATGCTTTGGGACTGTGTGGCCAATGACGGCACCAGGAATCTTGTTAAAGTTGAGGGTCGCATGGATTCCACTCAGTATCAGCAGATTCTTGAGAATAATGTTCAAGAATCAGTGTCAAAGTTGAAGTTACTCCGGGGATGGATCTTTCGGCAAGACAATGATCCAAAGCACCGCTCCAAATCTACTCAGGCATTCATGCAGAGGAACAATTACAATGTTCTGGAATGGCCATCCCAGTCCCCAGACCAGAATATCATTGAACATCTGTGGGATGTTTTGAAGCGGGCTGTCCATGCTCGGCGACCATCAAACTTAACTCAACTGGAATTGTTTTGTAAAGAGGAATGGTCAAAAAGGTGGATCTACTAAATATTAATGTCACTTTTCTGTTGAGGTGCCCATACTTTTGCACCTGTCAATTTTTGAAATAATGCATATTTCACATTTTTGGTTAGTACAATAAACCTAATTTCAATCCTGAAATATTACTGTGTCCATCAGTTATTACATATATCACACTGAAATAGCTGTTGCAAAAACCCAATTAAAAAAAAAAAGAGTAAGAGTAAGAGGGGTGCCCAAACGTTTTCATGACTGTATAGTCCTGAACACTTTCCTTATAAGCAGGATTTTAATTGCACATAGGGCATTATCCCATACACATATCCAGGCATGAGGTTTAAGATAGGACCCAGTAGAGTGAAAAAACCTTGGTAGCGGTTACTGGGCTTACAATGTCGTGGCCATCACATTAAACCAATTTTTCACATTTAGTCCTAGATAGCTTTCAGTAGCTTTCCAATATGATCTTGGTTCCTGTTCACATAATGCAATAGTACATGTCAGCCATTTTGTTTTTTCCTTTAAAAGCATGAAGTGCTAGTATGCAGCTGATCTTCGTTTAGTAAGTATTTTCATATATTTTCATGCTAGCACCCACCACTAGAGGTGCGCGCCCATATTTATAGTATATAAAAAGTGGAATAAAACGCCATCAAAAAGTCTCATGTAAATAAAAATGGTATTGCTAAAAATATTATCTTGTTCCACAAAAATACAGGCTGCCATACTGCTCCGTCAACAAAAAATAAAAAGAATACAGCAATGTAAAAGCTATTTTTTTCTACAAAACTGTTTTTATGATGTAAAAGCGGCTAAACATAAAAAAAAACAATATAAATGTGGTATCGCTGTAATCGTACTGACCTGAAGAATAAAGCTATTTTATCACTCTAATGACACGGTGAACAGCATTAAAAAATATATTCCTGAACTTCTGTTTCTTTTTGAATTTGCCTTACAAAAAGTAGTATAGAAAGCGATGAAAATTTATCATGTGGCCAAAAATGGTACCAATAAAAATTGCAACTCATCTTGCAGAAAGACAAGCTTGCACGTGACTCTGCCGGCAGAAAAATAAAAAAAAGGTAGCCTTCAAAATATGGTAATGCAAAAAAACTTTGTTTTGTAAAAGCATTTTTTAGTGCAATAGTAGCCAAACCTAAAAAAAACAAAACTATATAAAACTGGCATAACTGAAATCGTACTGACCTGAGGAATAACGCCGCACAATCACTGATGGCCACTTTACACACACCAACTTATCTGTCCAACTTCTGACCAACTTACTGGTTGCAGTGAAATCATGGACACATTGCTGCATTTGTACACAGCAACAAAATGGAACAATGTGTCCATGATTTCAATGCAACCAGTAAGTTGGTCAGAAGTTGGACAGATAAGTTGGTGTGTGTAAAGTGGCCCTTAATGTATACTGCATCAGTTTAAAAATAGTAATAAAGTAGACTGTGAGCCCTCGTGGACAGGATCCTCTCCCGTCATGTATCAGCAAGCATTGACTGCTCATATGTACTTTACCTGTTTTTGTTACCCCCACTGCTTATGTAAAGCGCCATGGAACCAATGGCGCTATATAAATAAACAATAATCTATTATATAATTGCCGTAGCGACTTCCGTCGGAGCGGCGCTGCTTCCGGTTTGGTTAGCGAGTCCGAGCTGCTTCTCCTGGACTCTCCCCGTGGCCGCATAGCGGCCACGGCGACTCCCGAAGCAATGCCCGCAAAGCGGGCATTGCGAGTCGTTGCAGCCTCGCAAGCAATGCCCGCAAAACGGGCATTGCGAGTCGCTGCCACCCACCACTAACCAAGACACAGAAGCCCCTACTACTCTACTGTACACCGCTATAGTATACTACAGTCCCATGCCCATAAGCGCCATAGGACTGTAGTATACCATCGCGTTGTACACTACAGACTCCTGCCGCTCTTACACACTACCCACCCGCCGCACCCCGACGCCGCTGTGGCGCTAACACCGACGCACCCCTAACACCGACGCCGCTGTCGCTAACACCCCTGCATCCCTACACCCTAAGCCCCTACCCGCCGCACCTATGCCCGCCGTTGTCGCTACCACCGCCGCACCCCTATACCCTAAGCCCCGACCCGCCGCATCTAAGTCCGCCGCTGTCGCTAACACCGCCGCACCCCTATACCCTAAGCCCCGACCCGCCACATCTATGCCCGCCGCTGTCGCTAACACCGCCGCACCCCTAGACCCTAAGCCCCGACCCGCCCCATCTATGCCCGCCGCTGTCGCTAACACTGCCCGCCGCTGTCGCTAACACCGCCGCACCCCTATACCCTAAGCCCCGACCCGCCGCATCTATGTCCGCCGCTGTCGCTAACACCGCCGCACCCCTATACCCTAAGCCCCGACCCGCCCCATCTATGCCCGCCGCTGTCGCTAACACCGCCGCACCCCTAGACCCTAAGCCCCGACCCGCCCCATCTATGCCCGCCGCTGTCGCTAACACCGCCGCACCCCTACACCCTAAGCCCCTACCCGCCGCACCTATGCCCGCCGCTGTCGCTACCACCGCCGCACCCCTACACCCTAAGCCCCTACCCGCCGCACCTATGCCCGCCGTTGTCGCTACCACCGCCGCACCCCTATACCCTAAGCCCCGACCCGCCGCATCTATGTCCGCCGCTGTCGCTAACACCGCCGCACCCCTATACCCTAAGCCCCGACCCGCCCCATCTATGCCCGCCGCTGTCGCTAACACCGCCGCACCCCTATACCCTAAGCCCCGACCCGCCCCATCTATGCCCGCCGCTGTCGCTAACACCGCCGCACCCCTATACCCTAAGCCCCGACCCCCCCCATCTATGCCCGCCGCTGTCGCTAACACCGCCGCACCCCTATACCCTAAGCCCCGACCCCCCCCATCTATGCCCGCCGCTGTCGCTAACACCGCCGCACCCCTATACCCTAAGCCCCGACCCGCCCCATCTATGCCCGCCGCTGTCGCTACCACCGCCGCACCCCTAAACCCCGACCCGCCGCATCTATGTCCGCCGCTGTCGGTAACCCCGACCAGCCGCATCTATGTCCGCCGCTGTCGCTAACACCGCCGCACCCCTATACCCTAAGCCCCGACCCGCCCCATCTATGCCCGCCGCTGTCGCTAACACCGCCGCACCCCTACACCCTAAGCACCGACCCGCCGATACCTCTAAGCCCCGACGCCTATCCCCTAAGGCACCGCCGCCCCTGACCTCCCGTCGCTCCCCTGCCCCTCTCGCTAAAGCCCTACACCCTAAGCCCCCGCAGGCCCGTAACCTAACGCCGCTGTCACCTAAGCCCCTACACCTCTAAACCCCGCCGTGCCCTAGCTAACGTCCCCGTCGATCACTTACATGCCTTCAAGTCATCTGATCGTCCGTCCGATCCACAAGTCCTCCGTCCGGCCAGCCGTCCTCTTGCTCCGGCCCCGGGGGTCTTCTGTATTCTTTCCGCCATCTCCGCCTCTTCGTCCGGCCCCGGGAGTCTTCTGTCTTCTTTCCGCCATCTCCGCCTCTTCGTCCGGCCCCGGGGATCTTCCACCTCCGACGTCCTCTTCTGTCTTCTTTCCGCCATCTCTGCCTCTTCGTCCGGCCCCGGGGATCTTCCACTTCCGACGTCCTCTTCGTTTTCATTAACATACAATGGAAGAAAAATCCCCCATTGTATCTCAATCAGATCTGAGGCCCTCTTCTGATTGGTCGATGTATACTGCCCTCAGCCAATCAGAAGAGCTCCTCACAACTGACACGCAGTTCTCATTCAGGTCCGACTTTTTTTTTTTTTTTTATTATTATTTTTATTTAATTATTTATTATTTTTTAAAGATTTATTTATTATTTGTTTATTATTTTTAAATGATTTTTTTTATTATTTAATTTATTAATTTTTTTAAGACAGAGTGAGACGCAGTTCTCATTCAGGTCCGACTTTATTTTTTTTTTTTATTATTATTTTTATTTAATTATTTATTATTTTTTAAAGATTTATTTATTATTTGTTTATTATTTTTAAATGAATTTTTTTATTATTTAATTTATTTATTTTTTTAAGACACAGTGAGACGCAGTTCTCATTCCGGTCCGCCTTTTTTTTTCCCCATTGACATACATTACCGGTGTGTCGGCGATTTTATAGCCGCCCACCTGGTTCTATTTGTCGGCCCTAAAATCGCGGACACACCGCTAATGCATCTCTATGGCCCGTCAGCCCGATTTCGGATTGAACGCCGACCAATCAGAATTCGAGCTCACTGCCCATAGACATGCATTAGCGATGTGTCCGCGATTTTACGGCCGACAAATAGAACCAGGTGGGCGGCCATAAAATCGCCGACACACCGGTAATGTATGTCAATGGGGAAAAAAAAAGGCGGACCGGAATGAGAACTGCGTCTCACTCTGTCTTAAAAAAATAAATAAATTAAATAATAAAAAAATTCATTTAAAAATAATAAACAAATAATAAATAAATCTTTAAAAAATAATAAATAATTAAATAAAAATAATAATAAAAAAAAAAAAAAAAGTCGGACCTGAATGAGAACTGCGTCTCACTCTGTCTTAAAAAAATAAATAAATTAAATAATAAAAAAATTCATTTAAAAATAATAAACAAATAATAAATAAATCTTTAAAAAATAATAAATAATTAAATAAAAATAATAATAAAAAAAAAAAAATAAAGTCGGACCTGAATGAGAACTGCGTCTCACTCTGTTTAAAAAAATAAATAAATTAAATAATAAAAAAAATCATTTAAAAATAATAAACAAATAATAAATAAATCTTTAAAAAATAATAAATAATTAAATAAAAATAATAATAAAAAAAAAAAAATAAAGTCGGACCTGAATGAGAACTGCGTCTCACTCTGTGTTAAAAAAATAAATAAATTAAATAATAAAAAAAATCATTTAAAAATAATAAACAAATAATAAATAAATCTTTAAAAAATAATAAATAATTAAATAAAAATAATAATAAAAAAAAAAAAAAGTCGGACCTGAATGAGAACTGCGTCTCACTCTGTGTTAAAAAAATAAATAAATTAAATAATAAAAAAAAACATTTAAAAATAATAAAAAAATAATAATAAATCATTAAAAAATAATAAATAATTAAATAAAAATAATTCTAAAAAAATTGAAAAAAAGCGGACCTGAATGAGAACTCTGTCTCTCTCTTACTTAAAAAAAAAAAAAAAATAAATAATAAAATAAAAATTTTAAAAATAATTTAAAAAAAAAATAAAATAATCATAACAAAAAAAAAAAAAATATATAATTTTACAAAAATTATCTAAATTTTAATAAAAAAAAAAAAAAAAAAAAAAAAAAAAAAAAAAAAAATCAAATAATAATTAAATAATTTCAAAATAATACACAAATAATAATAAAAATATTAAAATAATAATGAAAAAAATATTATACAAATTTGACGATTATTAACAATTATTTAAAAAAAAAAAAAAAAAAAAAAATTAAATAATAAAATAAAAATTTTAAAAATAATTTAAAAAAAAAAACTAAATAATCATAACAAAAAAATAAAAATTATAATTTAACAAAAATTATCTAAATTTTAATAATAAAAAAAAAAAAAAAAAAATTACAAATAATTAATTAAATAATTTAAAAATAATACACAAATAATAATAAAAAAATTAAAAATAATAATGAAAAAAAATATTATAAAAATTTGAGATTATTAACAATTATTTAAAAAAAAAAAAAAAAAATTATAATAAAAAACAATAAAACAATAATTATACCAAAATAATAAAAATAAAATACATAATAATCAAAAAATTTTTTACAAATTTTAATAATCAAAAAATTATAAAAAAAAATTATTAAATGATAAAAAACAAAAACAAAAAATTAATAAAAAAAGATTATTAAAAAAAAAAAAAATAAATAAAAACACACACAGTCGTTGCTATTACGGTATTTATTAACGCGATTCGCTGATTGACACTTTCCGGCCCCGTCGAATTATGGCTCTGAGCCGAGTCGTCTGCCCGCAAATACAACCAGCGGCTCAGCCATAACATCGTCTCCTTTCTCTATCTCTCTCCATAGGAAGGCGCCGTCCAATCACAATCGCCGCGCCTTTTTTGAAAATACATAGCGACCAATCACATTCATGGCGCCAGCTTTCTGAAGTTGCCGCCCTCCAATCAGATAAGCACGCTTATTTATAGCGGGAACTTTGAATCTTCTACCTCTTTGAATCCTCTTTGTGGGAGAACGAGAAACTACCGCTGGACTATCTGTTGGAGTATATTTTGCCGAGAAAACCATCCTTCCTGAGGCTCTTTCGAGAACAACGAGAAGCTACCGCTGGACCGTCTGTTTGACTACATTTGAGCCGAGATATCCATCCTTCGTGCGGGACGTCGGGAAGCAAGCGCCGGATCGGGATCTGCGATTGATCAGCTAAGATATCCTTTTGACAATCTACCTTTTTACATCTGAGCCTATATTCCTGATGCTGACTTTTATTTTCACCTCTTTTTTACTATCTTTCTTTTTCACCACTTTTACTATTTTGCGCCATGCAGCGCCAATCGCCGCTGCTTGGAGCGTCCGCCACTGTTCGGACACTTCGCCGCTGAAAGCGCCGACTTCTGCGCTACAAGCGCAAACTTCGGCGCTTCTAGCGGCCTCCGCGGTCTATGAGACCGCTGTGTCCGAACATGCATTCACGTGCCGCCCGTACAACTCGCCGCTCTAAGATGGCCGACGCGAAATCTTCATTCATAAAATGGCGGTAGACTTCAGCTGCCGTGTGATTGGCCAGCGGAATCTTCATACACATGGCGCCGTCAATACGGTTGGTCGGCGCTATTGTCTGAAGATGCCGCTGTCCTATCACAATTCAGCGGGGTGGAGCTATAGACTTCCACTCTCCCGAACGCCGTGTCCGAAAATCGCACCAGGGGCTCGGCAAGGAAAGTTCCGTTCATTTTCAAAATTCCCGCCGCGATTCTCATTGGATGTCGACTTCCCATAGACATCCATTGAGAAATGAGCCGCGATTCTGATTGGTTCTTCTTTATGGCGCTTTGATTCCGATTGGTCACCGCTCAGCGGGGACTTCAAAATTTTTCTTGCCGAGCGCCTGGTACGATTTTCTGATATGCCGTTTGGCCGGCTAGAAGTTTGTAGCTCCGCCCCGCTGAGTTGTGATTGGACAGTGGCATCTTCACACAATAGCGCCGACCAACCGGATTCACGGCGCCATGTGTATGAAGATTCCGCTGGCCAATCACACGGCGGCTGAAGTCTAGCGCCATTTTATGAATGAAGATTTCCCGTCGGCCATCTTACAGCGGGAAATTTGAATTGTTGAACTATGAAAAAGTAAAAATGCTGTTTTCACAGTACATTCTCACATCTGACTATATATTCCTAATGACTATGCTTATATTAACCCTTTCTTTTTACACATTATATATCAGCTACATTTATCCATAGTGCCCTCTTCTTTTCATACTTGATTAACCCCTTCTATTCCACTTCTCCTCCATTTGATATCTGACTATGTGCAGTACTAAGGCCATTTTACTATTAACCCTTTCTATTCTATTACTGCCACACTGCCTATCTCACTATGTTCTCTACTACGGCCATTTTAATATTAACCCTTTTATTCTATTAGTGCTACACTGCCTATCTTAGTATATGCTGTACTACGGCCATTTTAATATTAACCCTTTCTATCCTATTACTCCTACACTGCATATATCACTATCTGCTCTACTACGTCCATTTTAATATTAACCCTTTCTAATCTATTAGTGCTACACTGCCTATCTCACTATCTGCTCTACTACGGCCATTTTAATATTCACCCTTTCTATCCTATTAGTGCCAACCTCCCTATTTCACTATCTGCTCTACTACAACCATTTCAATATTAACCCTTTCTATTCCATTAGTGCTACACTGCCTATCTCACTATGTGCTGTACTACGGCCATTTTAATATTAACCCTTTCTATTCTATTAGTGCTACACAGCCAATCTCACTCTCTGCTGTACTACGGCCATTTTAAAATTAACCCTTTCTATTCTATTACTCCTACACTGTGTATCTCACTATCTGCTCTACTACGGCCTTTTTTATATTAACCCCTTCTATTCTATTAGTGCTACACAGCCTATATCACTATATGTTCTACTACGCCCATTTTAATATTAACCCTTTCTATTCTATTAATGCTACACTGCGTATCTCACTATCTGCTCTACTACAGCCATTTTAATATTAACCCTTTCTGTTCTATTAGTGCTACACTGCCTATCTCACTATCTGCTCTACTACGGCCATTTTAATATTAACCCTTTCTATTATATTAGTGCTACACTGCCTATCTCACTATCTGCTGTACTACGGCCATTTTAAAATTAACCTTTTCTTTCCTATTACTCCTACACTGTGTATCTCACTATCTGCTCTACTACGGCTTTTTTTATATTAACCCCTTCTATTCTATTAGTGCTACACAGCCTATATCACTATCTGTTGTACTACGGCCATTTTATTATTAACCCCTTCTATTCTATTAGTGCTACACTGCCTATCTCACTATGTGCTGTACTACGGCCATTTTAATATTAACCCTTTCTATTATATTAGTCCTACACTGCGTATCTCACTATGTGCTGGACTACGGCCTTTTTTATAGTAACCCCTTTTATTCTAATAGTGCTACACTGCCTATCTCACTATGTGCTGTACTACGGCCATTTTAATATTAACCCTTTGTATTCTATTAGTGCTACACTGCCTATCTCACTATGTGCTGTACTTCGGCCATTTTAATATTAACCCTTTCTATTCTATTAGTCCTACACTGCGTATCTCACTATCTGCTGTACTACGGCCTTTTTTATAGTAACCCCTTCTATTTTATTAGTGCCACACTGCGTATTTCACTATCTGCTGTACTAAGGACATTTTTACATTAACCTCTTCTATGCCTTTTCTATTTTAGTTGCACCATGACTATTTTATAGGGTTTAAACTCATACATTAACCCCTTCTATTCTGTTTCCTATTCAATTACTGTGTCACTATCTGCTGGACATCTGTACTTTTACAACTTCACCACACATGGCCAGAAAAAAACCCATCTGCTGCGATTGCCGATTAAACATTGCACTTGCTGCGCTGTTGCGGGAATACCCATACAAACTATAGGAACACTTGCGGCAGGTGCGCCAAGTTCAATTTTTTTTTGTAGCAACACTTGACGCAACTGCTAAATCGCACCGGCCGCAAGGCCCCTTATGGCTTCTATAGGGATTACTGCTACCGTACTGCAACTGCAATGTTAATATGCCTATCGCAGCAGATGCATTTTTTTCAATGCATCTACCGCAATTTTATCTAAAGAGCTGATGTGAAAGGGCTCTAAGGCAATTTGTACATTAACCCGTTCTATTCTATTTCTGCCCCCCTTGCTATCTCTGTATGTGGTCCACTAAGGCTATTTATACATTTTCCTCTTCTATGCCATTTGCCATTTTGTTTTCCCACACTATGTTTGATAGGGTTCGAAATGCTACATTAACCCCCTACTTTCAGTTTGGTATTCACTAACTGTGTTACTACGTGCTGTACTCAGGGCATTTGCAATTTTAACTCTTCTATACTATTTGAAATTTATTTTAACATCCACATTCTTTTATAGGATGTAAGTGTTACATTAACGTCTTCTATTGTTTTGCCTATTCACTGTCTATGTCACTATGTGGTATACTAATGGTATTTAATTACTAAATACTTTAATACTAATTTTAGTTTTATTAATCCTCCAGTATTTTTTATGCGTGCTAATGCTATATTAACTACTTACTGGCTCTTTGACTTTTTTTTTTTGGAGTTAGGAGTCAGTCATCACACGGTTACGAGTACGTTAACCCATTATATGTCAATTTTTATTATTTTTCTTAGTAATGACTCTGTTGCACTACTACCTGTCTTATTTTTAACAGTTTGGTGGTAATGCTACCTGCCCAGTTGACATCAGCGGTTATTTGAAATTGCAATAGATGTCCTGACAGAATTGCATCCGCTTGCTTTGCTGCATTGCCACCGCATAACTGCTGCACTTGCAGTGTCGTTCCGCTAATCCCCATTGTACGTATAGGGGAATTTGCCACACCTCCCGCCACTATAAAAAGCGTGGTCATCCATCTTTTTTTTTCCATACAGGACCTGCTACAAGTGCACAATCCAAATTGCTGCACCTACTGCAAATAAATAGATACTGACTATTATGCCGATTTTAAGGAGTATGGGGATTCACGTAAACGCTTGCAAGTCTTGCAGTTATGCTGTGGCTATGCGCCACATGCACCAGATGCTGTTTTTCCAACGCTTATGATGCTATTTTAAATTAATGCTCATGTCAAAGTCTCTATCATCCCAGTAGGACATTAACTACTTTTACATACCTCATATTTTACACTCTATTACTGACTGGGTCCCCTTTCACACGTCCATTGTATATGCACATTTACATACTTTTATAACATGGCCTAAGATTTAAATTTTTAAACGCAATTTCTCCATACCCGTCACCAGGGCTGTAGTTGCGTAACGTTACACTACATCACCGCATTTACGTTACTTTTTACATTGACCTGACTCTTACAATATCTCATACGCAAGTTGCCTTATTTCTTTTTTCACCCTGCTTTGTCACATTCTGCCTTTTCATACTTCACGTTAAGGCCGCTGTTTCCCCTTTTCCACCAACAAAAAGTAAACACCACTACTTCTGCTATAATACCAAAACCTTCAGTTCTTGGTAGAAATTTACCGTAACTCTGCTATTTTTCAACACCTTATGAAACAACAACCTTGCTGGTGGTTATGCAGAAATTGATGTCATCCTGCTTCTATTAACTTTTTTATTACAATGTTCAAAATTTGCTTTGATACCGTGTATCGGAAAGGGCCATTACATCCATTTGTTTTGCCTTCACGGCAGTTTTAAAGGAATTTTAACACTCATTGCCATTCAATACTCCATACAGTTAACATTATTACATCTTTCTTTGTTACTTTAAATAAGTCTATCATTTCATTATAACATGTTTTGGAAAACCATACTTTAGTTTTATTGTTTTTGTCTGTTTACACAGTTAGTATTCATTGTTTCCTTAACTTACACACTCTAGCTCATTTTGCTTTTGATTCACTCACTATTCTTACTAAGATGAGTTCTCCAACACAAAATATCACTCTTGCCAAGGAGGCTGCATCTACACCGAAGAAGAAGCGTGCTGAGAAAACTTTGGAACAGAGACGCCGTCGGTTAGATCAAGATAAGGCTGCTAAAGCTAAACGCATTGCAGAGGAGAGTTTGGAAGAGAAACGTGTTCGTTTAGATCTGCGTAAGGCTGCTAAGGAGAAACGTATTGCAAAGGAGACTTCAGAAGAGAGGCGTCTTCGCTTAGATACTGATAAGGCTGCTAAGGCAAAACGCCTTGCTGAAGAGACCTTAAGAAAGTTTGCTCACGCCAAACGTATTGCAAATGAGACTTCTGCAGAGACACGTATTCGGTTAGATAGGGCTAAGGCTGCTAAACTCAAACGGTTTGGTAAACTCTCTTCTCCACTGAGACGTTTTCGGTTGGATGCTGCGAAGACTGCTTTACATACACGTATTTCGGGAGTGTCTTCTGAAAAAACAAGCCAACAAATGGAAACAAGAGCCATGACTGCGCGTTCTACATGCAAACAAACAAAAATTCCAGTCACTGAAGAACCGTCTGACACAGAAGCTACTCCAGCCTCTTCGTGTACTGACATTTTACCAAGTGAACTGCCTTTAACACCTCCCATTACCTCTATGCAAATCAAAAAAAGGAAAGGTTCGCAAGGTGTCTGTGCGTATGCGCAAGAAGGGTGTGGAGGAGAGTTCTGAAGAAAGACGAGTTCCCTTGGACAAGGAAAAGTCTGCTTTGAAAACACCCCTTTCAATACAGTCTTTAGAAGGAAGGACAGAACGATTAGCCAAAAAATCAATTACTCTGCCTCAACGACGCAAACAGAAAAAGTTCATGCCTGCAGGAGATCTGTCTGATCCTCAGACTGCTGCCACCTCTTCGTCTGATCCTCAGACTGCTGCCACCTCTTCGTCTGATCCTCAGACTGCTGCCACCTCTTCATCTGATGTTCTGACTGCTGCCACCTCTTTGTCTGATGCTCAGACTCCTGCCACCTCTTCTTCTACTATCTTGACTACAACTGAACAGCCTTTACTGCATCGCAAGGCCACATCAAAACGAAAACACTGTGCTGAGGAGACGCCATACAGCAAACAGTGTAAAATTTTGAGGCTTAAAAGGCAAAGACAGATGCATCAAGATACACAATCTCCTACATCTAGACAAGTCCACTTGGCCCATTTGGCTACATTACGTCGTGAACAACGCCAAACTTCTTCTTCCACTTCTATATTGCAACAGGCAGAACGGAATATATATTCCACTTCTTTATTTATTGAATGTTTGGAATCTACATCCCTTCCACGTCTCATTTATGTAGGATTACATAATAAATTTCTACGTTCATTCTATTCACCTCTCCTACATGAAAGGGGATTTATTGATCAGGATCATGTTATTGCAGAACATTTCTGTGGTTTCATGAATGTAATATGTGAACATTGTGGGGCTCGACATTTTACTGCTGAACGACCATCAATCAACAGTTTACTCTTTGTTGCCACAAGGGAAAAGTAAAGGTACCATTACCTCAATACCCGCACGTGTTCCAACGCCTGCTGAAAGGAGAGAGTGAGTACAGTCAAAATTTGATGGAGAATATAAGGAGCATTAATAGTTCTTTTGCTTTTGCCTCCATGGGTGCCCATGTTTCTCTACCTCCTGGACATGGCCCATACTGCTTTCGTATTCATGGGCAAATTTATCATCGCACTGGAACACTCCATCCTGCTCAAGATCAAACTCCAGCATATGCACAACTGTACATTTTAGATACTCTAAGCGCTACAGACCAACGGCTACAGTCTCCAGAAAATGTTAAATGTAATCCTACTTTAATGAGTATCATTGCTCTTCAATTGGATAATATTAATCCCTTTGTTTCGGCCTACAAAATGCTACATCAAGTTGAATTAGAAGAAGAACAGAAGGCAGTAGAACATGGCACAAAAATGCCAAATATTATCATGGCCATTAAACAAGACAGAGGCCAAGACCCAAGACGCTATAACAATCCTACTGCCAATGAAGTTGCTGTGGTCTTTGAAAATGCTGATGGAGAGCCACCATTCAATAGAGACATTTTAATTCATTTGAAACCTGATCCAAATAACCCCTTGGCCCCAAAAACACAGCAAGTCAGTATTCTGCACAGCAATTTAGATGCATTACTCTATCCTTTATTTTTTCCTCATGGAGAACAAGGCTGGCATGAGGGACTCAAGCATGAAGGCAAAAGTCAACGTCGGGTTACACAGCTCCAGTATTACTGCTATTTGCTGTCTGTACGGAATCAGTTCAATCCTGTCCTGAATGGTGGCAAACTAACACAGCAGTACTTAGTGGATGCGTATGTGAAAATCGAGGCTAATCGCTTAAATTTTATCCGTCATCATCAAAAGGATTTAAAAGTGGAGGATTATTGCGTACTCCAGGAACATCTTCTGAAACAATCTGTTGAGAAAGGTATTCCCATTGGCAAGACGGTCATTTTACCATCTTCTTTTGAAGGCAGTCCCAGAAACATGCAGCAACGCTATCAGGATGCCATGGCTATTGTGACTAAATTTGGACGACCAGATCTTTTTGTAACCATGACCTGTAATCCTAAATGGAGGGAGATTGCAAACAATTTAGAGCCATGGCAGCGTGTGGAACATAGACCTGATTTAGTGGCCCGTGTGTTCAGAATTAAATTGGAAGCCCTATTAAAAGAAATTAACACTGGATTATTTGGCAAAGTTTGTGCAATGGTTCATGTGATTGAATTCCAAAAGCGTGGCCTACCACACGCTCATATTTTGATCATTCTGGATAGCAAATCCAAACTAAGAACTGAGGTTGAAGTGGATAATATAGTTTGGGCTGAAATCCCTGATCCAGGAGAATACCCTCTGCTCCATGACATTGTGATGCAACACATGATTCATGGACCCTGTGGACAACACAACCCCAATTCTCCATGTATGGATCTTGGCAAGTGTAAGAAAGGTTTTCCGAAAGATTTCCAACCAAGAACACTCATAGCTAAGGATGCATACCCTACTTATCAAAGAAAGGAAGGATCATCTTTTCAAATCCGTTCAAAGATGATTGATAATTCTTGGGTTGTTCCCTATAACCCTTACCTACTATTAACATACAAGTGTCATATTAATGTTGAGGTATGTGCTTCCATTCAAAGTGTAAAATACCTATTCAAATATGTCTACAAAGGACATGATAAAGCCAATCTTGAAATTTGCCAAACCAATATTCACCATGATGAAACACATCAATTCATGGATTCAAGATACGTGAGTGCACCGGAGGCAGCTTGGCGAATATTTGCTTACCCGATGCATAGACAATCGCACTCCATTATTCGCCTGGCCGTACATCTCCCACATTCTCAACCGCTTTATTTTCATGAGGATGACTCTGTTGAAGACATCAGTTGCACAATGCACAGAAAATCTACTCTGATGGGCTACTTTGAGCTGAATGAGAGTAACCCGCATGCTCATGATTACTTCTACCGCCAAATTCCAGAGCACTATGTTTGGAAAGAAGGTGCATGGGAAGTTAGAAAGCGAGGAGGTTCTTCAGTGATTGGAAGAATGTACACTGTTAGTATGAAAGATCAAGAACGGTACTATTTGAGGTTGTTGTTACTGCATGTCAAAGGAGCAACAAGTTTTGACAACATTAAGACTGTTAATGAAGTGACATACCCAACTTTCAAAGAGGCAGCATTAGCTCTTGGATTGCTCTTCGATGACACTGTTTGGAGAAATACTTTATTGGATGCCTGTGTTCTCAACATGCCTGCACAGCTTCGTGATATGTTCGCATATATATGTATTTTTGGTCCTCCAGCTCATCCATTGGAGTTGTGGAAAGAATTTAAACAAGACTTTATCCAAGACTACTGCCATGCATATCACTCCAACACTGAGGAGTGTGAGAATTGTGAAGGATATGCTATGACTGATGTCCAAACTATTCTCAAATTTCATGGCAAAACTTTTACTGATTTTAATCTACCACGACCAAAAAGAAAGCCATACATCGCTCCACTATACAACAAGGATGATGAGTTAAGAAGAGCTCAGCAAATGAAAGCTACTTTAAATGACCACCAACTTTTGGCCTATGATGCGATCAATCAAGCTTTACACGATAGAAGTGGACAACCTAAGTGCTTTTTCATTGACGGTCCAGGTGGCAGTGGTAAAACATACCTGTATGATTTATTAATTCATGAAGTAAGAGGAGAAGGCGAAATTGTCTCACCTGCAGCCAGTACAGGAATTGCAGCTAACTTACTGCAAGGAGGTAGAACCATCCATTCGCTTTACGGAATACCAATTCCAATCAATGAAACTTCCGTTTCAAGGATTAAAAATGATACAGATGCTGCACAACATTTGAAAAGTACCAAACTTTTCATTATTGACGAGTCCACTCTGTTATCTAAATATGCATTGCATGTGATTGATCAACTTTTACGGGATGTCATGACAACAGATATCTCCAAGAAAAATACAACACCTTTTGGAGGGAAAGTCATTGTTCTGGGAGGAGACTTTCGACAGTGTCTGCCTATCATCCCACATGGTACAAGAACTGACATTATAGAGAGTTGTATTAAATACTCACGACAATGGCAGCTTTTCACTCAATTGCCACTCTTCAACAATATGCGCTCCATTGATCCTGATTATAGCCGTTGGTTACTTCAACTGGGAAATGGTGAATTGTCCAATGATTTCAACCTTGGAGATGATACCATTGAAATCCCACAAGACATGATCTGCACTGGCTCAATCATTCTTGCTATATTTGGTGAAAACATTGTCATTGATGTAGATAACAATGAAAGCATTCAGATTGCTGCATCACATGCCATTCTTTGTCCTAAAAATGACCATGTGGATATGGTGAACTCTAAGGTCATGGATTGCATTGCTGGTGAATACACTGAATACATTAGTGATGATTCCATTGATCCTGATGAGACTGAAGATCCAGATCAATATCCAGTGGAATTTTTAAATTCACTCACACCAACGAGAATGCCTTCTCATCGCCTCAAATTAAAAATCGGTACCATTGTCATGCTTTTGCGCAACTTTAACAGCAGAAAAGGTCTTTGCAATGGGACTCGCTTGATTGTCATTGCTTTGTTTGACAATCTGATTCAAGCAAAAGTCATTACTGGCTCTGCAGAAGGAAATGTGGTGTTTATTCCAAGGATTGATTTATCTCCATCAGAGACTGGATTACCTTTCAAGTTAAGACGTCGACAATTTCCCTTGAAGCCTGCTTTTGCCATGACCATCAACAAATCCCAAGGCCAAACACTGGAGAAAGTAGGGATTTTTTTGCCAGAACCTGTTTTTGGACATGGACAGTTATATGTGGCTTTTTCACGAGTGAAAAGGCGATGTAATGTTAAGGTGAAAGTGCTGGATACACCCATTCAAGGAAAGTTGGTGCCTAATTCTGAAAAAGTCTTTACTAAAAATATTGTCTATAAGAATATTTTATCTTAAATTCTTTTGATATATATTACATTTACATACATGATGGATATAACAATGAAAGCATTCACATTGCTGCATCACATGACAATCTTTGTCCTAAAAATGTCCATGTGGAAATGGTGAACTCTCAGGTTATGGATTGCATTGCTGGTGAATACACTGAGTACATTAGTGATGATTCCATTCAGACTGAAGATTCAGACCAATATCCAATGGAATTTTTAAATTCACTCACACCAATGGGAATGCCTTATCATCGCCTCAAATTACACATTGGTACTATTGTCATGCTTTTGCACACCTTTAACAGCATAAAAGGTCTTTGCAATGGGAATCGCTTCATTGTGATCACTTTGTTTGACAATCTCATTCAAGCAAAAGTCAGTTCTGGGTCTGCAGAAGGAAATGTGGTGTTTACTTCAAGGATTGATTTATCTCCATCATAGACTGCTTTACCTTTTAAGTTAAGACATCGACAATTTACCGTAAAGTCTACTTTTCCTATGACCATCAACAAATCCAAGGCCATACACTGGAGAAAGTAGGGATTTTTTTGTCCAACAACCCATTTTTGGACATGGACAGTTATATGTGGCTTTTTCACGATTGAAAAGAAGATGTATTGTTAAGGTGAAAGTACTGTATACACCCATTAAAGGAAAGTTGCTGCCTCATTCAGAAAAAGTCTTTACAAAAAATATTCTCTATAAGAATATTTTATTTTAAATTCTTTAGATATATCTATCATGTATGTAAATGTAATATATAACAATGAAAGCATTCACATTGCTGCATCACATGACAATCTTTGTCCTAAAAATGTCCATGTGGAAATGGTGAACTCTCAGGTTATGGATTGCATTGCTGGTGAATACACTGAGTACATTAGTGATGATTCCATTCAGACTGAAGATTCAGACCAATATCCAGTGGAATTTTTAAATTCACTCACACCAATGGGAATGCCTTATCATCGCCTCAAATTACACATTGGTACCATTGTCATGCTTTTGCACACCTTTAACAGCATAAAAGGTCTTTGCAATGGGAATCGCTTCATTCTCATCACTTTGTTTGACAATCTCATTCAAGCAAAAGTCATTACTGGGTCTGCAGAAGGAAATGTGGTGTTTATTTCAAGGATTTATTTATCTCCATCAGAAACTGCCTCAACTTTCAAGTTAAGACGTCAACAATTTCCCGTGAAGTCTACTTTTTCCATGACCATCAACAAATCCTAAGGCCATACACTGAAGAAAGTAGGGATTTTTTTGTCACAAACAGTTTTTGGACATGGACAGTTATATGTGGATTTTTCACGAGTGAAAACACAATGCAATGTTAAGGTGAAAGTGCTGGATACACCCATTCAAGTCAAATTGCTGCCCAGTAGTGAAATACTCTTTACTACAAATATTTTCTCTAATATTTTATTTTAAATTCTTTAGATACATGTTAGATTTACATACATACTTACTTTCTAATTAAATACAAAAATTACAATAAATTAGTTTAGCCATAGATGTATAGTAATATAAAAAAAATATATATATTATTTGTTATACAAAAAGATATTTAAATTTGTTATTATATATACAATAGTTATTTAATAAATATAGTCATTAGTGTTCATTTTCAATAACAATATAGTATATAGAAATATTTTAGTTTAAATTCTTTATATGCATATTACATTTAGATACATAATTATTTTCTAATTAAACAAAAATATTCCCATAAAATAGTTTAGCCATAGATGTATAGTACTAAAAAAAAAAAAAAAAAATTACTTTGCCCATAGATGTGTAGGAATTGACCAAAAAAATTATAAAAAAATAGTTTACAAATAGATGTATAGCAATAGAAATAATCAAAAATACCAAACAAATTAGTTTAGTTTTAGATAGACATTATAATTAGTTATTAAATATTAAATAGGTCTTTAAGAAATATAGTCTTTAGTTTCACTTTTCACTAAAAATATAGTGTATAAAAATATTTTACTTTTAATTATTTACATACATATTCTATTTATATACATACTTTCTAATTAAACACAAATATTACAATAATTTAATTTAGCTATAGATGTAGAAGAATAGAAATAGACAAAAATATCACAAATATTACTTTCTTTATAAAGATATTATAAATAAGTTTTAGATATAAAATAGTTATTTAAAATATATAGTACTTACTTTTTTAGCTTTTGAACTTTCTTTTTAAATTTCATAGTATATGTATATAAACACACATTTTATAGTAGATTGTAGATGTGTATCATCTAAATGCTTGCATTTAGTAATAAGAACCTGAAGCTTCAGCAGGATAGCTGCTGCGAGATTTCATTTTCTTTTTACACAGGGTCAGGTTTTTGTGAACAGCTAAGGCTGCCTTCAGATTTGCAGATGCATCTGCAGCGTTTTGAAAATGCATCTGGAATCATCTGCATGCAGACGGTAGACCCTATCTTTTTAATGGGACGCATGGTGTCTGCAGATGCTTGCAGGCAGCTGTGCACACACATTTACTCCTATATGTGATCTGTGCGCAGGCGGATGTCTGAATACAAATCACACACTCCCACCATCACCAGGGATGCAACATGTCGTGTCCCTGGTGTGGAGTAGAGTCTGTGATCTGTACCCAAGCATCTGCCTGCGCACAGATCACATATAGGAGTGAATGGGTGTGCTTGGCTGTCTGGAAGCATCTGCAGACACTGTGCGTCCCATTATAAAGATAGGGTTTACTGTCTGCATGCAGATGCATCTGCAAAATGCTGCAGATGCATCTGCAAGTCTGAATGCAGCATTAGAGACGGGTGGGACAGCTGTTCACACACATCTCTATCTTGAAGTGTGTTCTGTACATATAAATACATACATACATATAGGTACATATTTAGACACATAGATACATATTTAGACACATAGGGAAAGAATAGACATTTTCTTTTTAAATCTGACTTATTCTGCTATTTGTGGAATTTATAGTGTGAACACATCAATTTTGACACTTGCTGTCTAATGGTGACCTACAGTAGTGATGGGCGAATCCTAAATTACTCGGAATCGCTTGACTCTAGCGAGTCCGAGCCCAGGACTCGCTACTCGTTGCGAGTCTAGCGAGTCCAATGTTAATGAATGGGGAAGCGAGTAATAGCGAGTAGTGTGAGATTTACAAATCGCAGATGTGTCTCGGAAGCTTCAGCCTGAAGCAATCCTAGTTTTGTCATTTATTTGCATTGCTCGTTTACTTTGCAACTGTAATCGCTGGGAAACTCAACTCGCACAGATAAGAGTCCTGCTTTCTCCTCTGTGCTGGCTGCCACAGCTCCAGGGTCCTAGAGCCCGCCTGCTGCCTGATGTAGCAGTGCTGAGATTGTTCTCAGTCTGCTCATTCCCTGTGTACAGACATGAATGTCTGTGCACAGAGATGATGTAGCAGAGCTGAGATTGTTCTCAGTCTGCTCATTCCCTGTGTACAGACATTTATATCTATACACAGGGGATGTAGCAGAGAGGACATCGCGTTTTGGACTGCGTCGGACGGAAGAGGATTTTTTAAATTAAAGATGGAGTCCCTAATGTTTTTTTTTTTTATTTCTAATAAACATTTTTCTTTGTGTTGTGTTTTTTTTAAAACAATTTAATAGAAATTCATGGCGGTCATGTCTAATATTGGCGTGACCGCCATAAATTTGGGCTTAGGGCCAGCTGATAATACAAAGCTGGCCCTAACCTCTTTATTACCCAGCGTGCCATCGCTACCAGGGCTGCTGGAAGAGCGGGGTTCAGCGCCAGAGGATGGCGCTTCAATGAACGCGCCATCTTCTGGGGCGGCTGCGGGCTGCAATTTGCAGCGGGGGGTGCGCAGAAAGCTTGGGCATCCCTGCGCTGCAGATTCCAGCCCCCAGCTGCTTAGCTGTACCTGGCTAGACATAGAAATTGCGCGGAGCCCGACGCATTTTTTTTAAATTATTTCATGAAATTCTGAGATTCTGACTCTGACTCTGAGACTCTGACTCTGAAATTCATGAAATAATAAAAAAAAAAATGCGTGGGGCTCCGCGCAATTTCTATGTCTAGCCAGGTACAGCTAAGCAGCTGGGGGCTGGAATCCGCAGCGCAGGGATGCCCAAGCTTTCTGGGCACCCCCCGCTGCAAATTGCAGCCCGCAGCCGCCCCCAGAAGATGGCGCGTTCATTGAAGCGCCATCCTCTGGCGCTGAACCCCGCTCTTCCAGCGGCCCTGGTGGCGGTAGCACGCTGGGTAATAAAGGGGTTAATACCAGCTTTGTTATACAAGCTGGTATTAAGCCCGAGATTCTTAATGTCAGGCCACGTTTGACCCAGCCACTAAGAATCTCCAATAAAGGGTTAAAAAAACACAACACAGAGAAAAAATTTTATTTGAAATAAAAAAAAAAAAAGCCATTAGGGACTCCATCTTTAATTTAAAAAATCCTCTTCCATCCGACGCAGTCCAAAACGCGATGTCCTCTCTGCTACATCCCCTGTGCATAAATATAGATCTCTATGCACAGGGAATGAGCAGATTGAGAACAATCTCAGCACTGCTACATCATCTCTGTGCACAGACATTCATGTCTGTACACAGGGAATGAGCAGACTGAGAACAATCTCAGCACTGCTACATCATCTCTGTGCACAGACATTCATGTCTGTACACAGGGAATGAGCAGACTGAGAACAATCTCAGCTCTCCTACATCATCTCTGTGCACAGACATTCATGTCTGTACACAGGGAATGAGCAGACTGAGAACAATCTCAGCACTGCTACATCAGGCAGCAGGCGGGCTCTAGGACCCTGGAGCTGCACAGAGAAGACAGCTGGACTCGGCTCGCAAAGAAACAGCAGTTACTTTGCGAGTTTCCCTGCTATCACTGGCACAGTAGCCAGTAATTACTCGCACGAGTCTAATGCAAACAATGGCAATCCTAGTTTTGTCAGCGTTTGCCTTTGATTTGCATTGGACTCGTGCGAGTAATCACTGGGAAACTCGCCGAGTACCGAGTCCTGCGAGTCCCTTACTACTCGCCGAGTAACGAGTCCTAGCGAGTAGATTCGCCCATCCCTAACCTACAGCACTCTTACTGTAAGTTGCATGAAATGTTAATGGAATTTGTGCTTTACTTGCAGTAGTTGCGGCACATGTGCTTTCAACAGTTTCAACTGCTAAAATCATAGTTAGCTCTGATTTTTAGTGGTTGCATTTAGTCAACATGTTAAAGCTGTGCTTGCCGTATTTATTGCAAGCTAATTGCAAGTTCCATATACATTACATGTTACTTGCTGAAAGTGAGCTGTAGGTAGGTCCTTTGGTGACAAGTGCAGAAATTGTATTTGGTTATTCTACACCTTCTGCAAATAGCCAAAAAATATCTGCTTTAAAAGGAGTCTAACTATTAATTATTAGGGGTAGAGTAGAGTAGGTCCCACCAGTTGTAAGGCTACCTTCCCGTGGTTGGTGGGGAAACATGTACTGGCTTAATCATAGATTATTAATATTCATATATAAATTGAATATACGTAATCTGTACAAAACATCAGTGCCAGTATCTGTACGAAAAGCCTTGCCTTAGAATCATGACATGTACTACACTGACATGTACCATACAAACATTGGTAGTTGATAGATAGATATCATGTCTTATGTGCATTATTGTCAAATTTGAATGAATAATGTATATATGCATGCTACACTCCCCATTTTTTACAATTGGGCCGCCATCTATCATGGAATAATTGGATTATTAGTTAAAAATCTAATTTAATAAACTATACACCAGTTCTAGAATCCCGATGCAATCGCATCGGGCTCACAGCTAGTAATAATAATAAAGCTAATTATCCAACTGCAATTAATTTGTTCATTCTGCCTCCCACAGATCGTAGTCAGGTTTGGCTGACATTTCTCCTTCACTCTACACTGAGTCATTACACTGGGGATTACATGTAAATCTCTGTAAAACATGAATCAGACAAAATTCCAAACGGTCAATTCTCTGTAATGAAGGCAGAGGGAGCCACTTTGAACTCCTACAAAAAGAAACTGCAGTTGTACTCTGTATTGCTAATTCGTGAAAACATGAACATGGGAAATGAAACAGAGGAAACATGAAAATAAAGGAATTAAAATATAAGTCACTTAGTATATACAAATGTCCATCCATATATCCTCCTTCCACCCACCATGGCGAGTCCAAGAAGACAAGTGACCCCACACTTGGACACTCTGAGGAACTTTTTATATTTCCATTTATTGATTCTGGCCTTTTCCCTGCACATTACATGAATGTAAATCCAGGCGGACATTCCTCCTCGTCGGTGCATAGATCCCAGGGTGGCATCCTCAATGAAAAATGTAGAAAAACCATAATGGTTATGATCACTGTACATGATGTGACATAAATAAAATATAAGAAGATGACAAATCGAGTGCTGATCCTTTTTAAGCATGACATGAGGAGAACGTGCGTAGTGATTTCTAAATATTTGAGCCACCATTGTCAGTAGGAGACAATGGTGAGGAACCGCAATTGGTGTCTAAAGAAATAGTGATGAAGAGACACAGTTACCAACAAGTGATGGTGTTAACCCAAGAAGTCGGAAGGAGGATCAGAGTGCAGAAGTGGAAGTCGAAGTGGTGGACTATGGAAGTCACTAACCTAACCTGGGACAGTGCCCTGCAGAACAAGGACAGGAGTGCAAAGAGAGGGGTGGATCTGCAGCACTGCAACAGGCAGGAAGAGGCAATGGAGTGGCCAGAGTGAGAAGGCAGGCAGTTGTTCTGCAGAGCCCTCACACGTGGCATGTTCCCAGGCTAAAGGTTAGGTGTTTCCCAGTGTAGCGCTTTGTTAAAGGTAGTTCAGATGATAAACAAAACTCATTTGCAACCTGTGCCATACCAAGATTAGTAAGGGCCTAACCACTACCAGCCTGACCACCACCAGCAAGCTCAGGCACATGTCATCAAAGTAGCTGACTAGGTAGACCAAATGCCTAGCTCCACAATAGGTGTTTATGGATGACACCACTGTCTCTTCCTCTGTGCTACATGTCTGAAAATCCCATATCCAGGATGCAGGCAGAGATGCCTTCTGCCCTGCACCTGTCGTTGCACATTCACACCCACCACCAGCAACCATGTCCACTTCTTTGCCCCAGAACAATGTTCAGCTGTTCATACTCCAGGACTTGGAATGCAAAAGGAAATATCTAGCCACCCACCCACAGGCTCAAACACTAAATGGGTGTATTTCCCCACTTCTTGCCCTGGAAATGTTGCTGTTAAGGCTTGTGGACCTCATGGCAGCAGCCATCCCTCGGTACTCATTCCCAATATGCCACTGTTTCTCCCGGTGCACCACCCCCACCTTACACAAGCACGTGTCTCATAACATCACCTTACCAACGCAATTACTGGGAAAGTTCACATAACCACTGACGTGGACAACTGCTTGTGGCCAGGGATGCTACATTTCTCTGACAGCACACTGGGTAAACCTTGTGGAGGTTGAGACCGAGTTGAACCCTGGGACAGCACAAGTGCTACTGACACCTAGAATTGGGGGTTCTAATTCTATCAGGGTTTCCCCCACCTCCTACACCAGTTCCCGCACACCCTTATTCTCCATCTCCGAATTATTGTCCATATCAGTTACAAGCTGAAAGTACTCCAGCATTGCCTTGGTGAGTGGCAACATGCTTTACTAAAGCTTATATGTTTAAGTGACGAAGAGCACACAATTGCTGTTGTATGAAAAGCTCTAAAAGACCAGACAGAACTGTTGCTCTCGCTGCTAAATCCACAACTAGGCATGGCCATGTATGATAATGGCCGTAATGTGGTGATGACTCTGAAACTTGGCAAGCTCACACACATACCATAGCTCATCCACATGCTCAACTTCGTGGTTCAACGGTTTCCAAAAATCAACTCAGATTGATTTGCCTAACCTACTTTGTAAGTATGCCGCATGTGTGTCCATTTCTGCAGTTCAGCTGCCAGTCTAAGCAGGTGGAGGAAGAGAGAGTTTAAGGAAGAAGGAGCTTTTCAGGAGAGCAGCCGGTCTGGGAAGAGGGGCCGTTGATAGGTTCTCCCAGACAGCTTACCGGGCACCGGAACCCGCAGACTGCCGTAGCTACAAGCACGACAGAGAATCCGGATTCCCGTGGAGTCTTCAATTTCCCGGGCACCAGAGCAGTCCACAAAGAGGGTACCAGGCACCGCCAAAGGAACGAGCGGCCAGCCAGTAGAGGGTTATCTAACGGCAGCGAAGGTGAGAGAGAGGAAAGGAGGCCAGGCTGGACTTCAAGTCACCAGGCTTCACACCAAAACTGGAAAGCAGGAAGGAACAGACACGGGTTAGTGAAGGAAGGCACAGCAAGGGTTCCATCATACCACCTGGGATCCACTTGCAGCCACCCATTAAGCTAGCTGTTTTTTGTAACATCAAAATTGCTGTGCTGTAAGCTTTGTATGATGCCAATGCAAGTTAACAGTAAAGTACCCAGAGGAAAAGTGAATCTGCCTCTGCCTGTGTTTCCTTTTGCATGAACTTGTTCCCCAGACTTGAACGCTGCCCCGGAGGTTCAGCCCTACCTGTAGAGGACTTTGCCAACTAGCCGCATTACCATCTACCTCCGGCGGACTGTGGCGGCGCTGGTGACCCATCACCAGAAACTACAGGTGGCGTCACGACAAACTGTATATATAAAATCCCCTGTAAATAATTACCCCTTTTTGAAGATATACCCAGGACACGGATCAGGCGCGGACACCACTCCCCGTGACAACAGGAGCGTTAACCCCTCGTAGCCTGATACCCGAGTACCCCAAAACCTGGGCCCGACATATGCCCCTTCATGTGTGGGGGCTTGAGGCTGACAACCTACTCCACTTGCCTGAGCATAAAATACATTATGGGTGTTATTTTCTTTTCCTTCATATGTTGGTTTGTGCTGCCACCTACTGGTTACTTACAATTTGTTACTAGATCATTTCAATATTTGAAGCAATATGTAAATAGCCAGCCGGCCACCATTTTGCAGATTCTGTGCAAAGCTAATTCCCTCTGTTTATAGATCTTGCACCACAAATGCTGCCTGTGAATCTAAGTTATTAGGATACCTTCATATTAATACTGTAAATTGATGGACTGTTTCAAAAGCAGCTGTGTAATGAGTACTGTTCCATTCTCAGGACTATTTAAGACCACACTATTATTAGGTCCTGAGAAAATGCCTTAAAATGTTTGGTATCTGATTTAGTAATAGATGTCAACCTGGAAATAGGTTTTTATCTTATAGTAGATAGTGGCCCAATTCTAACGCATCGAGTATTCTAGACTATAGAAATAGGCCCAATGCTATTGCATTGGGAGGGCAGTCTCTGTGCCTGTGTCCCCTGTCTCTCCCTATGACTCTGCCCCCCCCCCTGTGCCTTCTCCCTCCCCTGTGCCCCTGCCTCCTCTGTGCCTTCTGCCGCCTGTGTGCCTGCCTCCCATCACTGAGCCACCATACAATGCTCACCACTGAGCCACCATACAATGCTCATCACTCAGCCACCATATACAGTGCTAACCACTGAGCCACCATACAATGCTAACCACTGAGCCACCATATACAGTACTAACCACTATCCACCATACAGTGCTAACCACTGAGCCACCATATACAGTGCTAACCACTGAGCCACCTTATAGTGTACTAACCACTGAGCTACCATACAGTGATAACCACTGAGCCACCATACAATGCTCACCACTCAGCCACCATACAGTGCTACCACTGAGCCACCATACAGTGCTAACCACTGAGCCACCATAAAATGCTAACCACTGAGCCACCATATACAGTACTAACCACTGAGCCACCATACAGTGATAACCACTGAGCCACCATACAGTGCTAACCACTGAGCCACCATACAGTGCTAACCACTAAGCCACCATACAGTGCTGAACCACTGAGCCAGCATACAATACTAACCACTGAGCCACCATACAGTGCTAACCACTAAGCCACTGTGGTGCCCCACTAAGAGTGTGTCACAAAAGGGTACTGCACCCCTGACTGAAGGTGCTGTATTCTTTGTTTTAGTAATGAGTAGAATAAGTCTGAAGCTCCAGCACCACATGCAACACTTCGTGTTAGAGGACCAATTAGACACCTGTTACTAGGGTAACCGATCCTGATAGGAGGAGAGGCTAGGTTATAAAGCAGTGGGGAAAGCAGCAAAGAGTTAGTTGAGAGAGATCAGGAGAAGAGTTCAAGTTCAGAAGAGACAGTCAGAAGGGAGCTGCAAAAGATCAGTGCAGGAGATGAAGCAGAGTTGTAGAAGTTACAGAGAAACAGAGAGAAGCTAACAGGGAGGGCACCTCCACCTGGTGACCCAGAAGAGAAAGGGGCCAAGAATAGAATGGGTAATTGAATGCTTAGCCCAGTCCAAACCCGTAGTACCGGCTCCAAAGTGGTCCAGTCGGCTACAACCCTGAACCACAAACCCGGAGTGGTCGATGTCTTTATAGGAGCACGACCCACCAGCCCTAAGACCATCACAGTCTACACCCGTAGCACCCAGAATTGAGGGCCAGGGACCGTGGAGCGAAAGATGGCGGAAACCCAAACGAGAGCCTTCAGTGCTACTACACGGGTATAGCAAGGGCAGCAGAGCAAGGGACAGAGCGTGATAGAGAAGGAACACCAGAGGAGCTGCAGAGGGACACTACTCACTGCCAGAACCACCCGATCCACTACTCTGCAACAACAACAGCATTACCTTGTACGCCTGCAGAATACCAGAGTAAATACCCATTCAGAGTCAGCAACGTGTCAGTGTTTCCTTCCTTGAGCTGCTATTGACCTGCCTTGCTCCACAGTGACTGCGCTGCAGTAGTACACCATCCATTCCTACTACCAACACTCCGGGGATCCGGCTCCTCCTGTAGGGTGCCACTCCATCTTGCTGCCGCACATCACTCCGGAGGTTCCAGCAGCGCTGGTGCCATCACCGGGACCTACAGGTGGCGTCACAAATAGACATTTTTATTATTTTCTTTTACCACATTTTTCATTGACCACCAGGCCCACAGCCTCAGGCACCACTACCCGGGACTTCCCAAACCGCGCCTAAGATCTGAGTTCCCCTGGCCTGGGTGAGTAACCACCATACAGTGCTAACCACTGAGCCACCATACAGTGCTAACCACTGAGCCACCATACAGTGCTCACCACTGAGCCAGCATACAGTGCTAACCACTGAGTCACCATACAGTGCTAACCAGTGAGCCACCATACAGTGCTAACCACTGAGCCACCGCACAGTGCTAACCACTGAACCACCATATACTGTGCTAACAACTGTGCCACCATATACAGTGCTAACCATTGTGCCACCATATAGTGCTAACCACTGAGCCACCATATACTGTGCTAACCACTGAGCCACAATATACAGTGCTAACACTAAGTCACCGTATACAATGCTAACCACTGAGCCACCATATACAGTGCTAACCACTGAGCCACCATACAGTGCTAACCACTGAACCACCATACAGTGCTAACCACTGAGCCACCATATACAGTACTAACCACTGAGCCTCCATATACAGTACTAACCACTGGGCAACCATACAGTGCTAATGTGGCGCCCCAGATGGTCTGACATCACACAGGGGTATTTTAATCATAAAAGCGGTTTATTTTCCCCAACTGTAGGTGGATGCACAGGCAGGTGGGAGGGACACAATTCCAGCACTCCCACACTCAATCCGAGGGCAGGGTTACCCGGGGGGAGGGAGGAGAGTTGGGAAGTCAGAACAGGAAAGTTGCAGACTGCACCTGAGGGAAAATGAAAGAGGGTCCTGAGGGGACCTTGAGAGAGGGTGCCTGACGTGTGAGTCTTGGCCCGAGAGAGAAAGGGGGAAACCCAGTGCGGAGCGACCATACTCCGGGGAGCTTCCCCAGTCCACCACGGAAAGCCGGACCTGAGGAAACGGCCAGAGTCCAGCTCAGAATTCGTCAACCGGCTGCTGCGGTTTGTTTACCAGCCACAGCACCCTGCCGTCACGGAGCAGTCCACCCGTGATTCCATACAGGGCGGGGTTGAAGTTGGAGAGGCAGAAGGGAAGGAGAGGAGACCCAGGATTACCTCAAGGGAACAGGAAAGGACTTATCCCAGGCAGAGAACACAGGATACGGGGTTGTCAACTAAGGTATACCACGAGTGCCTCCATACCGCTTTGCATCCACTTACAGCCTCCCGGAAGGCTACCTGTTGTACATCTGTACCGAATTGTGAACGCTATATCAATAGATGCTTGTTTCCAGTAAAGTACCCGGGAGAGAGTGAACTTGTCTCTGTGTCTCTGTGCTACTGCCATTGAAACCCTCTACTTTGACTTAACGCTGCCCCGGAGGCCCAGCTTTACCTGTAGAAAGCTATTCCACCTAGCCGCAATACCAACGCCCTCCTTAGGACTGTGGCGGTGCTGGTGACCTCTTACCAGGTACTACAGGTGGCGTCACAAAATAACATACCTTCATCACCTACAATTTACCCCTCCATTAGGAGTCCGCCCCAGGGTCACAAGCTCAGGCATCGTCACCAGTGATTCCCCCGGACCTTGCGCCTAAAACCCGAGTACCCGGCCATGGGCGCGACACTAACCAGTGAGCCACTATACAGTGCTAACCACTCAGCCAGCCGCGGCGACCAATCAGTGGCATGGGATTCATATCCCCCGCCAAGCTGCTGGCCGCTTTGCTGATTGGTCGCCGTTGAGTGTGGCGACCAATCAGCGCTCTTGGTGCGTGTTTTAACCCCTTCAGGACCCAGCCTATTTTGACCCTAAAGACCTTGGCATTTTTGTCACTTCTGACCAGTGTCCCTTTATGAGGTGATAACTCTGGAATGCTTCAACAGATCCTAGCGATTCTGAGATTGTTTTTTCCTGACATATTGGGCTTAATTTTAGTGGTAAATTCAGGTCAATAATTTTTGCGTTTATTTGTGAAAAAATAAAAAATTTGGCGAAAATTTCTCAATTTTCTAATTTTTTATTTTTATTCTGCTAAACCAGAGAGTTATGTGACACAAAATAGTTAAGAAATAACCTTTCCCACATGTCTACTTTACATCCGCACAATTTTGGAAAAAAAAACATTTTTGGGGTGGGAAGTTATAAGGGTTCAAAGTTCATCAGCAATTTGTAATTTTTTCCAGCAAAATTTACAAAGCCCTTTTTTTTAGTGACCACATCACATTTGAAGTCCCTTTGAGGGGTGTACATGAAAGAAATCACCCAAAAGTGACACCATTCCAAAAACTGCACTCCTCAAGCGCAATTTGACTTTTGGAGTTGATTTTCCATTCAAAAAGTGAAATGGCGCTCTTTCACTTCTGAGCCTTGCCATGCGCCCAAACAGTGGTTTATGACCATATATGAGGTATCGGTGTACTCAGGAGAAATTGCCCAACAAATTTTAGGATGCATTTTATCCTGTTGCCCATGTGAAAATGAAAAAAGTTAGGCTAAAAGAAATTTTTTGTGAAAAAAAGTACTTTTTCATTATTACGGATCAATTTGTGAAACATCTGGGGGTTCAAAGTGCTCACCACCCATCTAGATAAGTTCCTTGGGGAGTCTAGTTTCCAAAATGGGATCACTTGTGGGCGAGCTCCAATGTTTAGATACAAAGGGGCTCTCCAAACGCGACATGGTGTCCGCTAACAATTTGAATGGAAAATCATCTCAAATTGTTAGTGGACACCATGTCACGTTTGCAGAGTCCCTGTGTGTCTAAACATTTGAGCTCCCCACAAGTGACCCTATTTTGGAAACTTGACCCCCCCAGGGAACTTATCTAGATGGGTGGTGAGCACTTTGAACCCCCAGATGTTTCACAAATTGATCCATAATAATGAAAAAGTTTTTTTATTCCACAAAATTTTTCTTTTTTCACATTTACAGATTACCGTATTTTCCGCACTATAAGGCGCACCTAAAAGCCTAAGATTTTCTCTGAAATCAAAAGTGCGCCTTATAGTGCGGTGCGCCTTATATATGGCGTTTCCCTGAAAGTAAGCTAGGGGATGCCATGTGCCTGGAAATATAAGGCACTTCCACGAAAATAAGGCATACCTTGTTTCTACTGCTGATCAGCATGCCACCGATCACAAGACCGAGGCATGCAGCTGTGACTCATCCCCGCCGTCCCCGCTGTCCGGTGCCCACCGCTGTATTCTACATTTTCCTATTCCAAAACCGGGCCAGCAGCCGCGCAGCTCACAGCCCAGGAGCCCAGCAACGAATCACAGCTCCGGAGCTGTGTGCTGATCTCCACCCAGGAGCCTTGCGCCAATCACAGCGCAGGAACCGTGAGCCAATCCGAGGCCAGCTGACGTCAGGCCATAGCCTCTGATTGGCTTGCGGTTCCTGCGCTGTGATTGGCTCAGGGCTCCTGCGCCGTGATTGGCTCAGGGCTCCTGCGCCGTGATTGGCTCAGGGCTCCTGCGCCTTGATTGGCTGCTGGGCTCCTGGGCTGTGAGCTGCGTGACTTCTGGCCCGGTTTTGAAATAGGAAAATGCAGCATACAGAATACAGCGGCGGGCACCAGACAGCGGGGACGGCGGGTACAAACAAGGTGTGCCTTATTTTCGGGGAAACACGGTGTGGGTATGGTGTGTGTGTGTGTGTGTGTGTGGAGATTGATGCGGGGCTGCAGAGGGATAGTGGAGGATGATGGGTGCTACAGATGGATAGTGGAGGATGATGCAGGCTATAGATGGACAGCGGAGGATGATGGGGGGCTACAGAGGGATACTGGAGAATGATGGGGGGCTACAGATGGATAGTGGAGGATGATGGGGCTACAGATGGATAGTGAAGGATGATGGGGGCTACAGAGGATACTGGAGGATGATGAGGGCTACAGATGGATAGTGGAGGATGATGGGGGCTACAGATGGACAGCGGAGAGAGGGGCATGGCCTGCATCCTGATGTGAGGTGACAGGAATTTTTGAGCTCCTGTATCTTATTATAAAGCGACTGGGAAATTAGCCTTTTATAAGGCTATTTTCCCAAAAAGCGTCTATACCAACTTCAAGAACACATGGGATGCGCTTTGATCTTTTCAGAGGTAAAATCGCTTCAGAATTCGCTTGGATCCAATGCTCAATGCTGAGCCTGGATCCATGTTTAAACCCTGAGGAGACATTTTCATCTGGTTCCCTCTTTCCCTTCTACTTGTTGGAGGTGACTTATATTTACACTTTATTCCATAATAACTTTATTTGGGACTACTATTCAATTGTTAATTGTCAGGTGACCCTGACTTTCCTCTGGATTATTTCTCCCTGACTGAAAGACCAGACCTTCTGAATAACCAATTTTCCTGTCACAACCATTTATGTCATTAGACTGAATTTTATTCTGGTGTCCATTGTTTAATTTGATTTCTGGGTTCTTCCCAGATGTGATAGAGATTATTTTCAGCTTATTTCTCTGATTCAGAGTTATATCTCTCTGACTGACAGAACAGGTCCTATGTGTATTACACATTCCTGTCATGACCATTTAGTCAGTAATTTGGTCATTATTATAATATTCTCTGTATAGTTTACTCTCTAATGCTCTTTCTGGGTGTATAGGAATTTTTGTTTTCTTTTTTTTTTAACACCCTTATCTAATTGTGCTTTACTGCCTATAACCAGGAGAGGAACTATTTTATCATCACTATCTGAAGTTCTGGCGGAGTGATCCATACCTCCCAAGTGTCCCGGATTCACCGGGACAGTCCCGAATTGCCGACACTGCCCCGGTGTCCCGATCGGGATCTTACATTTCCCGCGCTGTGTGCTGAAACTCAGCGCCACGCCCCCCTCTGATGCAATCATGTAAGTCTCAGTGTCTGCCGACCACACCCCTCTTTCCAGCCACGCCCACTCTTTCAGCTGTCCACACTCCCTCTCTGGAGATAGTGCTTGCCTCGCTCATGGAGGCCACACCCCCTCAATACCGGCCACGCCCATATCGGCCAGGCCAGACATGCTCAAGATTAATTCAATGGGCCGGCCTCTCTGCTGCAAGCCAAACCCCATGTGTGTTATGGCCACGTCCCTTTGCCTGCCTACACTGCTACCCAGGAAGAATCCTCACACACACAAGTGACCCCAGCTCATCTCCACATCGCCTCAGTGAGAAGTCTCAAGCAACCTGAGGTAATAATTTGACTGAGCAGCAGCCAGGTCCTGTCAGGTCAGTGTCTCAGGCCGGTCACTGCAGTGTCTGGTCAGTCTCTCAGGCCGGTCACTGCAGTGTCAGGTCAGTGTCTCAGGCCGGTCACTGCAGTGTCAGGTCAGTGTCTCAGGCCGGTCACTGCAGTGTCAGGCCAGTCTCTCAGGCCAGTCACTGCAGTGTCAGGTCAGTGTCTCAGGCCGGTCACTGCAGTGTCAGGTCAGTCTCTCAGGCCAGTCACTGCAGTGTCAGGTCAGTCTCTCAGGCCGGTCACTGCAGTGTCAGGTCAGTCTATCAGGCCGGTCACTGCAGTGTCAGGTCAGTCTCTCAGGCCGGTCACTGCAGTGTCAGGTCAGTGTCTCAGGCCGGTCACTGCAGTGTCAGGCCAGTCTCTCAGGCCGGTCACTGCAGAGTCAGGTCAGTGTCTCAGGCCGGTCACTGCAGTGTCAGGTCAGTCTCTCAGGCCAGTCACTGCAGTGTCAGGTCAGTCTCTCAGGCCGGTCACTGCAGTGTCAGGTCAGTCTATCAGGCCGGTCACTGCAGTGTCAGGTCAGTCTCTCAGGCCGGTCACTGCAGTGTCAGGTCAGTCTCTCAGGCCGGTCACTGCAGTGTCAGGTCAGTCTCTCAGGCCGGTCACTGCAGTGTCAGGTCAGTCTCTCAGGCCGGTCACTGCAGTGTCAGGTCAGTCTCTCAGAGGATGTTTCCAGACTCAAAGATTGCTGAAAGATATGCGTGTGCAGCAACTAAGACCACCCATATTATTCAGGGTGCTATAGCTCCAGAGACACTCCGTAATGTTAGAGATGTTATCCAAGGCCAGAAAAATTATTTTGGCATCTCACTGGATGCCAGTTCTGATGAATTTGAAAAGTACTTCCCTGTACTTATCACTTATGGACATCCAGAAACAGGGCTAATTGTGACTGAATTTTTAGATATGGTATCATGCCCATCTGGTAAAGCCCAAGACCTTTTTAATGCAGTGGATGCCATGTTAAAACATTATAATGTGAACTGGAATATGTGTGCAACATATTCAGCTGATAATGCAGCTAACATGCAGGGAAAACACATTCTTGCCAGCATCCAAAATCCTATCACAAAAGTGTACCTTTTATTTTTGCACTCTGTTCTTCCTGTATTCAATTCATTTAATGTGCTTCTGCAGACAGATGCTCCAATGGTACATCACTTGCACCCAGCAATGCTACATTTGTACAAAGATCTTCTTGTCAGATTTATCCAGCCAAATGTCATTGCTAGTGCTGGGAACATTTTAGATATTGAATTTGCTGACTCTTCTGTACAGCTCTCTGAAGGGGATATTCTCATTGGGTTTGAAACATGAAATTATTCCAGGAGAGAGAACCTGATAGATACCCCAAAGTTCCGGCAATTTGTCAGGGAGACTGTTGACTTTTATTGTAAAGCTATTGACTATATGAAAAAGGCAATGCCTCTCTGGGACCCAGTACTTAAAAGTCTTTCTTTTATAAATCCAGATGTGCGTTTGTCATCAAGTATAGGAGATATCCTCACTATAGTCAACAGGTTCCCAAATGTAATTGGTGCCCAAGAAATGGACAAACTGCTAAGCGAGTTCAGGCACTATCAAAGCAGTAATGTTTTATTAGGAAGTGTCAGAATTGATGAGTTTTGGTATCAGTTGTCACAAATTAAGGATCCAATAACTGGGCAATATCAATACGGTGTTTTATGCAAGCTGGTAAAATTTCTTCTTCTTATTCCCCACAGCAACGCTTCATGTGAGAGGTTGTTTAGCATTGTTCGCAAAGTCCTCACAGATCAGCGGAGCACCTTGGGAAAAATACAATAACACAACAACCAGGTCCAAATGTGTATGAGGCTGTAACTACAGTCAGAAACACCCTCTGTGCGATACTGGCCAGCAAAATTAATATTTTTTCCAGAACACCATGTCACAAATGGCAGCCTTCTTCACAACTGTTTCAAAAGGCAAAATCCGCAACAGCAGTGGCTTTATCCAGCAGAAAGGAATCTAGTGCAAAAGAACACGCTAGTAGTAGTGCAGCTGGGCCTTGTACAGAACAAAGCCATACTGTTACCGAATCTGTTCCTGAAACTACAAGAAGCGAACTCCGGGTAGACAACAAAATGAAGACACTAATTTTTCCACCAAAAGCAAGCATCACTGTTTGAAGTTTTTACTACCACGTCAAGTAAGAGTACTGCAGCAGAAAAAAGTACACAACAGTACCACAAAAGGGACAAAAAACAAACATCTGTGCCTAGTAGTGCAGCAGCTGATGTTGATGATGATATTGTTATCCTGGTTTAGAAAACTTATGTTTTGCACAGTTTTATTTTATTCATAATTTGCACATTATAAATGTAAAGTACCTGTTTAAAATTTGCAGTTATTTATTTCAGTTCTTGTATTTAAAACCTTTGTCATATCAAAAAAAATCTGCATAATGCTATGATCTTATTTACGTTTTGCAGCATGTCAGTGGCTCTGTTGGAGATTCTGTTTGAAGTCTCGAAAACAAATTTTAGGGCCACTGCCTTTAATGAGACACAGTCACTTTGTGTTCTGTCTGACCTCCAATATGGCGGTATTGACATTTCTGAGGTGTTGCACTAAAGCATAGTCAACCATGCTTTTGTACATGCCTCAGAAAGGTGGACACTGGCAAAAAACAGTTCACACAAAGTCACTGCCTTAATAAGCCCCTACACAGGCTGTGATAAAATCCTATTTTTTAGGGCTTCAGACAGAAGGTCCTGATGGAGCAACTGACTTTGCTGAAAACACAATGTGAATAGAGCCTAAGGGTAGGTTCACATTGCATTGTTGCTGTCCGTTACAACAGAAACATTAATGGCCACTTTACACGCGGCAACAGGAAGATAGAAAACGGCAGGTGTCGGAGACAATTGTACCTTTTACCTTCAAAACACCTTGAAGTGGATGCGTGTAATTCAGGTATCTGCAAGGTGTTTTGAAGGTAAAAGGTACAATTGTCTCCGACACCTGCCGGTTTCTATCTTCCTGTTGCCGCGTGTAAAGTGGCCATAACGGTTTTTGGTGGGACACCAAAAGTAGCATTTTAAGCTCTTTTTGAGCGCATACATTTTTGTTAGCTCAAAAATGCATGTATGTATGTATGTATTTATGTATGTATGTATGATAGATAGATAGATAGATAGATAGATAGATAGATAGATGAGCTGCATCGATCTTACCAGTGTCCCCCGCTCTCACTCTTCTGCTTCCTGGTTGTTAGGTGGATATTCCTGAGCTTAATGAGCGGCAGTGGAAGCAAGAGAGAGTGGGTACACTGCTAATGCTATTCTTGCTTCTATCTATCTTTCTGTCCTATCATCTTTCCATCCTATCTTCTATCTTTCTATCCTATCATCTATTGCAAGCGCAATATAACACTATGCTGCAGATTTATACAAACCTGTAGCATGACATTACATTGTGTTTGCTAAACGGACATAAAAACGCTGCAATCAGCGTTTACCTGTGCATTTCAATGAACGCATATTTGCAAACACATACTTGCCTATTTTGGCATGTGTTAGTATGTGCTTGTTGAAAGCAAGCCTATGGAGGCGATAACATCTCTGTTACATTTCGTTTCTGCTGCTGTCAAACAGATGCATTAAATGGACAGCAGAAATGCAATGTGAACCTACGCTTAAAGTGACAGGTATTATCTCCTTTAAGGACAAAAATAGCACAAATAATATTGTGATCTTGGTTAATTGGGTTATCCATCCAGGAACTTTGTATTTTTTTTCCTAAGGGGCTAAGGGTACTGTTACACGTCGCAACATTGCATGCAATTTCACTGGCAATTTGCTGGTTGCAGTGAAATCATGGACACATTGTTCTATTTTGTGGCCGTGCACAAATGGAACAATGTGTCCATGATTTCACTGCAACCAGTAAGTTGCAAGTGAAATTGCTAGCAATATTGACACGTGTGATGGTACCTTTAGAATTGACAGGCAAGTCTGTCTGTCTGTTCTGCCCGCTGCCGATTTGTAGTCAGACACTCCAGCCGGTCATTCTGCTTAATTTGAACTCACTGTTGAGAGAGGTGAGGGTAAGGGCCGCTTCACACTGCGGTGTGATCCGGTCTGGTTCTGTCCGGGATGCCCCAGACAGCTGTGGACCGGAACAGCACATAGGACTGGGGGTCTAATATGCCCTCCGGTCCGTTGTGCAGCCGCACGCAGCTCCCACTGCTGATAGGTGAGGACCGCGGGCGCTGCGGTCCTGACCTGTCAGCGGCTGCAGCTGTGTGCGCTGCACACTGGATCGGGGGGCATTTTAGCCCCCCAGTCCTATGTGCTGTTCCGGTCCACGGCTGTCTCGGGCATCCCGGACAGAACCAGACCGGATCACACCGCAGTGTGAAGCGGCCCTAATGCTCCTCATGATTTCAGCAGATATACAGAAAAATAAGTCAACTATTCTCTAATTCCTCCCATTAACCAAAAGCACAAGATTTTTAAAGATATAATTTATCTAATAGAGTGGACCTGTTATGTAATCTGCAGCTTTTACATTCTAATTTAAAAGAAATATTTTTACCAAGTTTGCATTAATACTTTAATTCATTTGTAAAAAAATTTTTTTTTCCTGTTTATAATTATTGTTTATGAAACAGTGTGACCAGCAGTGCTGAATGGGTGTGGTTTGGGCGTGGATATGGGTGTGGCTAGTTGTGAAATGGGAGTGGTCAGGGGTGTGGCCTAAAATTTGCCGCGGCGCGCAGAGCGCGCCACACACATTTTCCCTCTTTCTCTTCTTCAAAAGTTGGGAGGTATGGGGATCTCCTGCCCTGAAGTAGTGCCGGCTGTCATTAACAGCTGTTGCTTATCTCTACTGTGAGCGGCGGCTGCTGAGGTGCTGTGAACGGCGCTTTCAAAGGAAAATCAGGTGGTTAGACCTGCAGCGCTCTCAAGCTACATGCCACGGCGGAGTATGCGGCCTTTATCCCATCTGTGAAGCAGTTGTTCTATACAGATCACATGTGTTATTAGATCTGCACCATATTGAAGCACCTGGGATTTCTGCTGTTTGCAGTCTCCTAGGAGATCAGTGCTGCAGTCTGGATTTCCTATTGGACAAGTATTTCTATATTACTTCTGGCTTCCTCATCGTGCTGAGAGGTGGTGTATAACAGATTCTTCAAGCAAGTGAAGCCGCAGGGCTTCCTACGATCTCCAGCTACGCAGACTCTGGATCTGGATCCGTTTCTTCTTATACTTTTTCTTCTTTTTTTAACTCTTTGTATTTTTCTTATTTCTTCTTCTTTCCTTTCCTCTCTCTTCTTTTCTGTCAGTCAATTAGTAATGTCTATGGAACTGTTACAGTGATTTTTGGACACTGACATTATTCATTTTATTCTTAAAATAATACTGTTTAGATATAAGTGTGAGCATAGTAACTTCTATTTATCTGAATACTTGGAAACGGTATTAGACTCACATTGGGGTCAAGGCTGACACTTATTATATTATACTATACTTTACATATATAGTTTCTGTAGAGAAGACCTCTTTACATTGAATATTATTATTGTATTTTCTCTTACACAATGCCACCAAAATCTAAAAACAGTTCTAATGTTAGACATACACTGACTGATTCAGAATTGGATGATCCATCGATTCAGGTTAATCTAACATCAACATCAGTCATTAAAGAGTCTGGTCCTAGTCTGTCTAAAAGGAAAGAGATGGGGGGTTCGAGTAAAGGTAAATCTCATCTTAATAATGACTTACAGGAGGATTCAGGTTTGGAGGATGATTCACCCGTATCATCTAGTCCTGCGAAACGGAGGGCGAGAGGAGATTCCTCAGATCAGGAATTTTCAATTGGTTATACAACAGGGCAGCCTTTAGATAAACAATTTTTTCACAATTTATTTAAAACTTATAATAGATCCCTTAAAGCTGATTTGGAGGATATTAAAACATCTATGGCACATATTGCATCACGATCAGAGTGAACGGAAAGGGAGGTGGAAACCCTTATAGAAAACACCAGAGCCATGCAACTTGAACAGGACAAACTTAAAGAGGAGGTCAAATTTTTGCGTAACAAATGGATTGACAGAGAGGATAGAGATAGGAGAAGTAACTTAAAATTTAGTGGAATATCTGAAACAATTAATAGTATAGATCTTATGTCCCATGTTCAAACCATAGTGAAGAAAACCTTACCTTCCTTACCAGAAGTGGAGTACTCTTTAGAGAGGGTCCACAGATTACCTAAACCTTCATTTATATCTGAAGAGAAACCCAGAGATGTCATTGCTAGATTTTCATTTTATAGAACTAAGGAAAGACTTATGGAGTCAATTAGAGAAAATGGTTCACTTCCATCTCCATACAGAGATTTCAAAGTATTTATTGATTTATCTAAGGAAACGCTGAAAAGGAGGAGAGATTTTAGGCCCCTAACTGATGCTCTTAGAAGATCTGACATTTCTTATCGTTGGGTTCATCCTACTGATAATATACTTTTCAAATTTAAGCAGAAGACCTTTACGGTTTCTGATTTAGAAGATGGTTTGAAGATTTTCAGAGAATTAAGTATTCCAACAACTCACATTAAGAAAGAGGTTTGAGGGGGTGATTTTAGTTTCTGGAAAACATTTTGTTGGTTCGCAATACACATGGAGCTCTAATTAGGGCCAAGATCGTTAGCCTTTGAGGGAGGATTTTTATATAGTCTCTCCTGTTAAGGTTTTTCTTTCTATTGGTATTTAGTTATTTGTTTATAAAGTTTATAATTTTTATTAAATAGGAGTTGCCTTTATATGCTGACATGATTGTTTTATTTTATGCATTCACTTGTGGCGTGATGGGAGTGGCTTACTTGGAGGTCTTGGGTTCTTATAGTCTGGTGAAAAGCGACCAATATCCAGGATGACAATAAATTTTTTATCTACCAATGTCAATAGTTTAAATTCACCTCAAAAGCGATATCTTTTGTGGAGGGACATACAGAGACACCATGCTGATGTTATTGGAGTACAAGAGACAAAATTTGCACTGGAGAAAATGCCTAAATTTACCCATAAATTATTCCCAACAGTGTTATTGTCATCCAATAAAGAGAAAAAGAAGGCAGGTGTGGCTTTGATTATTAAAAATTCAGTCATTTATGAGGAATTAAAAGTTATAGCTGACCCTGATGGACGATATTTATTAGTTATTTGTAAACTTAATAATGTCCTTTTCACTTTAGTTACAGTTTATGCCCCAAATAAAGGCCAGATCAGTTTTCTGAATAGACTTATTTCATTATTAAGAGATCACCAGAAGGGCTCACTTTTAATATTCGGTGATTTTAATGCTATTCCTAATCCTTTATTGGATTCATCAAATAAGGGGAGATCTGTTAATGTTACCCTGGATTCTTGGATTAATGCTCAGGAACTTTATGATGCCTTTAGGTGTCTTAACACCTCCTCTATTGAGTATTCGTTCTATTCTAATGGTGCTGTCACACCTGGCGACGTCGCTAGCGACATCGCCGAAAAAGTGACGTACCAGCGATGTCGCTAGCGACGTCGCGCTGTGTGACAGCGCAACGTGACCGCGAATTATCGCTGGTCGCACGTTGACAGGTTTACGGGAAGAACCGTAAACCTGTCAACCTGCGACCAGTGATTAGGCTGGATCGCGCCGTGTGACATCGCCAGAGCGATGTCGGCGGTGATCCAGCCTATACCGTAGCGTTGCCCAGCCCAGCGAGCGATGTCACCGCCCGCATCGCTGCGGCATCGCCGGCCGCAGCGAGGCTGTGTGACAGCTGGCCAGCGATGTCGGAAGCGAGTGGGCACCCGCGCATCGCTTCCGACATCGCTGGCCAGATCGTGCTGTGTGACAGCACCATTACTCTCACGGATCTTTTTCTAGAATAGATTTGGTCCTATCAGATATCTTTACTCTTCATAAAATTAAACAAGTTGTTATTCACCCTAGGGTTTGGAAGGACCATTCTCCAGTTACATTTCAAGTCTTAAGTAACCATTTTCCAAACAAATCTTGGAGGGCTAATACTTTTCTGCTGAATCACCCAGAACATAGTCTTAAAATTAAATTAGATTTGGAAAATTATTTCAAAGAAAATGATGTTGATGGTATGTCTATTTCTACTTTGTGGCAAGCCCATAAGGCTGTGATTAGAGGGTCGTTAATACAATTAAATGCGAGAATTCATAGACAAAAATTTTAAAAAACAGACAATATTATTGATCAAATTAAAGATCTGGAACGTTCTCAAGCCCTTATGCCTTCATCTGAAACTCAGAAAAACATTTTGGACCTTAGGGTGGAACTTAGGTCTATTGTCACTAATGAGTATGAAAAATTCATTTTACATTCTAAGTCAAACTTTTATTATCAAATGAACAAACCCTCTAAATTCCTTGCAAAAATAATTAAATTGGAAAGATCTAAGACTAAAATTCTCCAAATTAAAGAAAAAACCATTCCCTTAAAAATAACAAGGCCCCGGGCCCTGATGGTATTCCTAATGAATACTATAAAACGTTTTCTTCAATATTAACCCCATATATCACAAAATTTATTAATTCTGCATCTGTAGGTTTGGACATACCAGAAGAAATGCAGCAAGCTACAATTTCTGTTATTTATAAAGAAAAGGGTGAAAGAAATTTAATTGCTAACTATAGGCCCATTTCTCTCTTGAATTCGGATATAAAGATTTTAGCAAAGGCCTTAGCTACCAGACTTCAAAAGGTTATTCCCCACATTATTCATAGAGACCAGGTGGGTTTTATTGTGGAAGAGGGGCGGAGGATGCCACAAGACGAACAATTAATCTTCTGTCACATACAGAGGAAACAGGTATTCCAGCCCTTTATATTTCAATTGATGCTGAGAAGGCGTTTGACCGGGTACAGTGGAACTACTTATTCCATACTTTGAAAAAATTTGGTTTTCGGGGTACTGTTTTGAATCTCATTAGAGCATTTTATTCGAAACCGTCCGCGAGGGTGTTAAGTAATGGTCTCTTATCAGGAAGATTCCATCTTTCCAATGGTACAAGACAGGGGTGTCCCTTGTCCCCGTCTCTATTCGATCTTTTTATAGAGCCTCTTGCTGAGAGGATCAGGATGGATGATGGGATAAGGGGCATTCCAATTAATGGGAGACAGTATAAAATCTCACTATTTGCAGATGACATATTACTATCGTTAACTGATCCACTGGGCTTGGTCAGGAAGCTCTTAGACATTTTTCATCAATTTGATGGGGTATCTCTTTACAAAATTAATATGAGTAAAACACAAGTCCTTTGCCATAATTTGGATTCTGAGTTATTACAAATATTGAAGAGAGAAATTGGTTTTCAATGGCAATTGGATTCTATGTCATATTTAGGTATTAAATTAACGAAACCAATTCAAGATTGTGCTAATCAAAATGTTCTTGATATGTATAATATACTTCAAAAAGATTTATTACATCTGTCTAGGATGGAATTATCTTGGTTGGGAAGATTAAATTCCTATAAGATGTTTGAATTACCAAAACTCCTGTATATTTTTAGAACTGTACAAACCCCTATTAAAAAACAATTATTACAAAAACTCCAAACGCAGTTACTTAACTTTATTTGGGGCAAAACTAAACCGAGGGTAGCAAGATCTATTTTGATAAAACATAGAAATAATGGAGGTTTAGGTCTTCCCAACCTTTCTGCATATTATCAAGCCACTGTTGTTAACTTGAGTCAGAAATTTTGGAGTTCTTTGGCTAAACCTACTTGGGTGGCTCTGGAGGAGTTGAATTTCCCTAATGCTGAATTTACTGACCTGGTGGTGGCTTATTTGTGTGACACTGCCAAGCAACTACCTAAAGAGGTCACTACTAGGATTACGATTCAAGTGTGGAGGAAATTTGCAGTTCTTTCTAGGAAAACATTTCCACCTGAAAGTATTGATTGGATGACAGTAGACATTCTGGGGGCATTTTCATCTAGACTTCATTTTGATACTTGGAAATCCAAGGGTATTCAAAATATTGCAGATTTATTTACTAACTAGCTGTGAGCCCGATGCAAATGCATCGGGATTCTAGAACGTGCGTTAATTTGATTATAGTAGTTATAGCTGTTAGACTAATGCAAATGCATCGGTTGTCTAGAATATGTGTATTGTTTTTTTAAAGATTTTTAAATAATAATTCAATTATTCCAATGACATCTTTACAGCAACTACATATATTTGTATTGTTGATATCATATAAGGAAAATTGAATAATTATGTTGTAAGGGTCTTAGAACACAAAGTAGCAATACTTCTTAATGCATCAATCATTAAAATTGACGAATTAATAACAGTAATAGCTGTATCAGCCAGTTTGTGTCAGCCCACCAATCGCGTCAAGATGCCCTTACGCCTGGTGGGACCTACTCTAACTAAATCCGAATTGATATAATTTAGATATTTTTTATACCTGAATTTTTCTTAGATTTTTTGAGGATTGTGATGTAAATAATAACATTTTGTAAATTGATACAGAAGGAGTTACCAGCTACAGACTTGCAGCAATATCCATGCAATAACAAAAAAACTTGTAGTTAACCTACGGTAAATGGAGTTAACATAGCTTCAGCAGCTGCATAAGATGCATCCACTAACTAACCACAGGTGACTGCAGTTGATGTGGATGACACTGCTGCAACTATGTTGTCTGCACAAACCGCAAGTTAAGTACAAATTACATATATGCAATTATGAAAATTACAGCAAGTATGTTGTTGGTGAGTCCTTCATGATCAATTATTATCATTTAGTATATTCCTCAATAATGTGAAAAAAATCTAAGAAAAATGGTGTGGTAGAATCTAATGAATAATTTATGTTTGTCCCTATCTATCTAAACATGTGTAACACACCTTGCTAATGAGATGTGTGTGAACAGCCGTCCCACCCGTCTCTTAGCTGTTCACAAAAACCTCTCCCTGTAAAGACTGACAATGAAATCTCTCAGCACGTATAGTACTGGAGCTTGAAATAGTGGTTTCTATCACCCACTGTAGAAATGTGGATGATACACATCTCTCATATTATTTTAAATGTGTGTTCACAAAAATATAGTAGAAATCAGAATATAAAAGAATAAAATGTGAAACAGTAAAATTTTTTTTTTTTTTTTTTTTTCAAAAGATAAATAAACAGAAGAATAGTCATAGGGAAGAGTTCAGTGCAAAATATTCTTGTAGACAATATTTTTGGTAAATACTTTGTCACTGTTAGGCAGCAATTTTCCTTGGATTGGAGTGTCCACCACTTTCACTTTTACATTGGATCGTCTTCTCACTCTTGAAAAAGCCACATACAATTGTCCATGTCCAAAAACAGGTTCTGGCAAAAAAATCCCTACTTTCTCAAGTGTTTGTCCTTGGGATTTATTGATTGTCATGGCAAAAGCTGGCTTCAGAGGAAATTGGCGACGTCTTAACTTAAAAGGCAAGCCGGTTTCTGATGGGCACAAATCAATCCTGAGAATGAAAACCACATTTCCTCCAGCAGACCCAGTAATGACTCTTGCTCGAATCATGTTGGCAAACAAACCGGTGACAATTAAGCGAGTCCCATTGCAAAGACCTTTTCTGCTGTTAAAGTTCCTCAAAAGCATTACAATGGTGCCAATTTTTAATTTAAGACGATGAGATGGCATCCCCGTGGGTGTAAGTGAATTTAAAAACTCAACAGGGTATTGCTCTGGGTCCTCTGTCTCGTCCGGATCAATGGAATCATCACTAATGTATTCTGTATACTCTCCAGCAATGCAATCCATGATCTTAGAGTTGACCTGATCCACATCATCATTTTTGGGGCAAAGAATGGCATGTGATGCTGCTGTATTAATGCTTTCATTGTCATTGACATCAATTACAATGTTTTCACCAAAAATATCAAATATTAGAGAACCTGTACAAATCATATCTTCAGGGATTTCTATAACATCATCTCCAAGGTTATAAGAATTGGTCAATTGTCCATTTCCCAGCTGAAGTATCCAATTGCTGTATTCTGGATCAACAGAGCGCATGTTGTCAAGTAGTGGCAATTGAGTGAAAATCTGCCATTGTCTGGAATATTTTATGCAGCTCTCTATGATATCAGTTCGTGTTCCATGAGGAATAATAGGAAGACACTGACGAAAGTCTCCTCCCAGAACAATGACTTTCCCTCCAAAGGGTGTTTTATTTTTCTTCGAGATATCTTTGGTCATAACATCCTTTAATAGTTGATCAATGACATGCAGTGCGTATTTGGATAGCATAGTGGATTCATCAATAATGAAAAGTTTAGTACTCTTCAAATGGTGTGCAGCATCAGTGTCATTTTTGATTCTTGAAACAGACGTTTCAGTGATTGGAATAGGTATCCCGTAAAGTGAATGGATGGTTCTTCCTCCTTCCAATAAGTTGGCTGCAATCCCAGTACTGGCAGCAGGTGACACAGTTTCTCCTTCTCCTCTTATTTGACGAATTAACAAATCATACAAATATGTTTTCCCACTGCCACCTGGGCCATCAATGAAAAGCACTTAGCTTGCTGACTTGTATCCTGTAATGCTTCATTTATGGCATTATAGGCCAAAAGTTGTTGTTGATTTAAAGTTTCTTTCATTTCTTGGGCTCTTCTAAACTCCTCCTCTTTGTCGTATTGTGGTTGTAGTTGTTGTTTTCTTTTGGGGCGTGGTAGATTAAAATCCGTAAAGCTTTTGCCATGAAATTTTAACACATTTTGAACATCTGCCATTGCATAACCTTCACAATGCTCACAGTCCTCATTGTTAGGATGATATGCACGGCAGTAGTCTTCAATGAAATCTTTTTTAAATTCTTGCCACAACTCCAATGGATGAGCAGGAGGACCAAAGATACATATGTAACCAAACATATCCCGAAGCTGTGCAGGCATGTTTAGAACACAGCCATCCAGTAAGGTATTTCGCCAAACACTGTCATCCAAAAGTAATCCAAGGGCTATTGCTGCCTGTTTAAAAGTTGGGTACTCGACTTCATTAACGGTCTTAATGTGCTCAAAACTTGTTGCTCCTTTTACATGTAGTAACAACAACCGTAAATAGTAGCGTTCTTCATCTTTCATACTGACCGTATACATTCTTCCAATGACTGTTGCTCCACGTTTCTGCCTAATTTCCCATGCACCATCTTTCCAGACATAGTGCTCAGGAATTTGGTGGTAGAAGTATTCATGAGCACGTGGGTCATTCTCATTCAGTTCAAAGTAGGCCATAAGAGTTGATTTTCTATGTGTCATGGCAGCAATGTTCTCTACAGAAGCATCTTCATGAAAATAAAGTGGTTGTGACTGTGGCAGATGTACGGCAAGGCGAACAATGCTGTGTGATTGTTTATGCATTGGATAGGCAAAAATTCTCCAAGCTGCCTCCGGTGCACTCACGTATCTTGAATCCATAAATTGGTGAGGTTCATCATGTTGTATGTTTGTTTGAGAAATTTCCAAATTGGCTTTATCATGCCCTTTGTAAACATATTTGAATAGATACTTGACACTTTGAATGGATGCACAGATTTCCACATTTATATGACACTTATACTTTAATAGTAAGAAAGGGTTATAGGGAACAACCCAAGAATTATCAACCATGTGAGAACGTTGTGTAAATGAAGGTCCTGCATTGCGTTGATAAGTTGGGTAGGCATCGTGTGCTATTAGAGTTTTTGGTTGGAAATCTTTTGGGAATCCTTTTTTACACTTTCCAATATCCATACATGGAGAATTGGGGTTGAATTGTCCACAGGGTCCATGAATCATATGTTGCATCACAATTTGATGGAGCACAGGATACTCGGATGGATCAGGAATTTCTGCCCAAACAGTACGATCGACATCAACCTCAGTGCGTAATTTGGAATTGTTATCCAGAATAACCAAAATGTGAGCATGTGGTAGTCCTCGCTTTTGGAATTCTATTACATGAATCATTGCACAAATCTTGCCAAATAATCCACTGTTTATATCTTTTAATAGGGCTTCTAATTTTATTTTGAAGACACGGGCGACTAAATCCGGTCTGTGTTCCACCCTCTGCCATGGTTCTAAATTGTGGATAATCTCGCTCCATTTGGGATTACATGTCATTGTTATAAATAGATCTGGCCGTCCAAATTTAGTCACAATAGCCATGGCATCTTGATACCTCTGCTGCATGTTTCTGGGACTGCCTTCAAACGACGATGGTAAAATGACCGTCTTGCCAATAGGAATTCCTTTTTCAAAAGATTTTCTTTCCAGATGTTCCTGTAGTACGCAATAGTCCTCCACTTTTAAGTCTTTTTGATGTTGACGTATAAAATTTAAGCGATTAGCCTCAATTTTTATATACGCATCTACTAAATACTGTTGCATTAGTTTTCCACCAGTTAAAATAGGATTGAACCCAGGACGTACAGAGAGCAAATAACAGTAATACTGCAATTGTGTAATTCTCCGTGGCTTTTCACGTTGATGCTTCAGTCCCTCATGCCAGCCTTGTTCTCCATGCGGAAAAAATAACGGATACAGTAAAGCATCTAAATTACTGTGGAGAATACTGATTTGCTGTGTTTTTGGAGCTAAAGGATTGTTTGGGTCAGGTTTGAGATGAATTAAAATGTCTCTATTGAAGGGTGGCTCTCCATCGGCATTTTCAAAGACCACAGCAACTTCATTAACAATTGGCTTATTATAACGTCTTGGGTCTTGTTCTCGATCCTGTTTAAGAGCCATGATGATATTAGGCATGACAGTACCATTTTCAATTGCCTTATCTTGTTCCTCTTGTTCAACAAAAACGTAGCATTTTGTATGCGGAAACAAAAGGATTAATGCGATCTAATAAGTTAGCAATGAGCCGCATCAATTTAGGATTACATTTTTTATTTTCGTCACACTGTAAACGTTGGTCATTAGCAGTGGCAGTATCTAAAATGTAGAGTTGGGCATAAGCAGGAGCTTGATCTGGAGCAGGATGTAGTGTTCCAGTACGGTGATAAATTTGGCCATGAATCCGGAAGCAATAAGGGCCATGTCCAGGTGGGGGAGCAATACTTGCACCCATAGAAGCAAAACCAAAGGAACTATTGATACTTCTGATGTTATCCATCATATTGCGACTGTATGGACTCTGACCTTTAAGAATACATTCCAACATCTCTGGGTACTGAGGTAACGGAACCTTGACCTTCCCCTTGTGACAACAGAGAGTATACTGTTTATCCGATGGCATCTCATCCATGAAATGTCGAGCTTCACAATGCTTACATATGAATATCATAGCGCCACAGGTATGTTCCACAATGCCAAAATCACTATCTGTAAATCCAGGTGGATATGAAGAGGGAGGTGTAGGTAGGTAAATACGATTTTCTTTCTGCAAACCAACATAGATGAGACGTTGAAGTAATAAAGCAGAAAAAGAGTCAGGATCCACTTGTGTAACAGTAGAAGACGTCTTTTTGCGGTGTTGACGACGGGAGGCACCACTTTTACGTAAGCGGCTCTGTTTGGATAGTGAAGACTCCTGAGCAATTTGTGCCTCCAAAGGAGTTTGTTGTTGTTCAAGGCGAAAACGTTTTGTGCGTGACGTCTCCTGAGCACAATGTTTACGCTTTGCTGTTGCTTTGCGCGGTGATGAAACTTGAGGAATTGTGCTTCTTTCATCCTGTGAACTGCTAGAAAGAGCTAGAGCAAACTGTAGTACTGGTGAGCTTACAGTTGGATCAGCAGACTGTAGTACTGATGAGGTTACTGTCTGATCAGCACACTGAGTTAGATCAGCAGAGTATTGTACAGGTGAGCTTGTAGTTTGATCAGCAGACTGTTGTACTGATGAGGTTACTGTCTGATCAGCAGAGTGATGTACTGATGGTGTCACTTTTTTTTTTTGACGGCGTTGATGTAGCTTCTGAGCATTTTTGGCCAACCGTAGTTGTTTTTGTTCCAGCGACTCCGTTGCAATGCGTTGCTTATACTCAGCTTTAGACTTATCCAAACGACATTGTCGCTCTTCTTCAGTTTCTTTAGCACGTGTCTTACGCATCCATCTGGCTTTGTACCCGCCAACATCCTTGCTAGTATCCTTTGAAGTCATGTTAGAACATACAAAGGTAATACTATACTTGGAGAGGTATAGGTACGCAAGAGCTTTTACAAAAGCTTTTTGGGAGAAAAGACTTCTTGAAATGTATAGAATAATTATTAAGGAAAATAATAAGTTCCAGATAGACAATGAACATATTGAAATATCATATTTTGTATGTCCTTATAATGTACCCTACAACATATTACAAATATATAAACATGTTTCTCATTCATATCAATAATACTAAAAGGTCACTGAATACTTAAGAACATTGAATGTGCATAAATAATACCAATACCATAAATACCAATACCATCATCAAAACCATCATCAAAACCATCATCAAAACCATCATCAAAACCATCATCAATAGCATCATGAAAACCATCATGAAAACCATCATGAAAACCATCATCAAAACCATCATCAAAACCATCATCAATAGCATCATCAATAATATTAGCAATAGCATTATTATTAGCATTAATAGCATAATTATAAGCATTAATAGCATAATTATTAGCATTAATAGCATAATTATTAGCATTATTACCATAATTATTAGCATTAATACCATAATTATTGGCATTAATACCATAATTATTGGCATTAATAGCATAAATATTACCATTAATAGCATAATTATTACCATTAATAGCATAATTACTACCATTAATAGCATAATTATTACCATTAATAGCATAATTATTTGCATTAATACCATAATTATAAGCATTAATAGCATAATTATTGGCATTAATAGCATAATTATTACCATTAATAGCATAATTATTAGCATTAATAGCATAATTAGCATTAATAGCATAATTAGCATTAATACCATAATTATTAGCATTAATAGCATAATTATTGGCATTAATACCATAATTATTGGCATTAATACCATAATTATTGGCATTAATAGCATAAATATTACCATTAATAGCATAATTATTACCATTAATAGCATAATTATTACCATTAATAACATAAATATTACCATTAATAGGATAATTATTACCATTAATAGCATAATTATTAGCATTAATAGCATAATTATTGGCATTAATACCATAATTATTGGCATTAATACCATAATTATTGCATTAATAGCATAAATATTACCATTAATAGCATAATTATTACCATTAATAGCATAATTATTACCATTATAATAAATACATTATCTAATTATTACCATTAATAGCATAATTATTACCATTAATAGCATAATTATTACCATTAATAGCATAATTATTTGCATTAATAGCATAATTATAAGCATTAATAGCATAATTATTGGCATTAATAGCATAATTATTACTTAATAGCATAATTATATAGCATTATTAGCATATTATTTAGCATTATTAGCATTATTATTAGCATTAATAGCATAATTATTACCATTAATAGCATAATTATTAGCATTATAGCATTATTATTAGCATTAATAGCATAATTATTAGCATTATAGCATATTATTGCATTATATAAGCATTAATTATTACCATTAATTAGCATAATTATTACCATTATATAGCATTAATTATCATATTTAGCATTATTAGCATTATTATTAGCATTATACATATTATTAGCATTAATATTATTATTAGCATTAATAGCATAATTATTACATTATTAGCATTATTATTAGCATTATAGCATATATTATTATAGCATTATATAGCATATAGCATATTATTAGCATTATTAGCATTATTATTTGCATTATTAGCATTTATAGCATTATAGATTAATTAAGCATTAATAGCATAATTATTAGCAATTAATTAGCATTATTATATATTAGCATTATTAGCATTATTATTAGCATATATAGCATATTAATTAGCATTAATACATTAATTATTAGCATTATTATGCATTATTATTAGCATTAATAGCATTAATTATTGCATTATTAGCTATTATTAGCTATAGCATTATTAGCATATAGCATTATTAGCATTATTAAATCTATTATTAGCATATTATTAGATATTATTAGCATTAATAGCATTATTATTAGCATTATAGATATTATTAGCATTATAGATTATTAGCATTATTATTAGCATTAATAGCATATTATTAGCATTATATGATTAGCATTATTATTAGCATTATAGCATTAATAGCATAATTATTAGCATTTATTAGCATTAATAGCATATTATTATTAGCATTAATAGCATATATTTGCATTATAGCATATTATAGCATTATAGCATATTATTGCATTATAGCATTATTATAGCATTAATAGCATTATTATTAGCATTAATAGCATATTATTAGCATTATAGCATTATTATTAGCATTATTAGCATTATTATAGCATTAATTAGCATATATTATTAGCATTATTAGCATTATTATTAGCATTATAGCATTATTATTAGCATTATTGCATTAGATTATTATTAGCATTATAGCATTTATTAGCATTAATAGCATATTATTAGCATTATAGCATATATTTTATTAGCATTATTAGCATTATTATTAGCATTAATAGCAATTAATTATTAGCATTATATTTATATTATTACATTATATTAGCATTAATTAAGCATATTAATTATTGCATTAATAGCATTATTATTAGCATTATTAGCATAATTATTAGCATTATTAGGATTATTATTAGCATTATATAGCATTATTTAATTAGCATTAATAGAGCATTATTATACATTATACATTATTGAATGCATTATTATTATTAGCATTATTTAGCATATATTATTATAGCATTATAGCATAATTATTACATTAATAGCATAATTATTAGCATTATTAGCATTATTATTAGCATTATTATTATTATTAGCATTAATACATAATTATTACATTATTAGCATTATATTAGATTAATAGCATTATTATTAGCATTAAGCATTATATTTGCATTAATAGCATAATTATTAGCATTATTAGATATTATTGCATTATTAGATTATTATTAGCATTAACTAATAGCATTAATATTAGCATTAATAGATATTATATTATTAGCATATTATTTGCATTATTACTATTTTAGCATTATAGCATTATTATTAGCATTAATAGCATAATTATTAGCATTATTAGCATTATTATTAGCATTATAGCATTATAGCTTATTAGCATAATTATTCATTATTATTAGCATTAATAATATATTATTTTAGCATTTTTTTTTAATTATTAATTATTTTATTGTAATTTTTTTATAAACTTTTTTGTTTTTAATTCTTGTAATTATGTTTTTATATTATATTTTTTATTATTTTTTTTTTTACATTATTTATTATAATTATTTTTAATATTTTGTTTTATTGTATTATTTATATTTTTTATTTTATTTTTAAGTGACACACAGTTACATCTTTCTGGTCTGCCAAAAGGGCTGAGCTGATTAGCATATATTTAATTTTTTTATTATTATTTTTATTTAATTTTTTATTATTTTTTTTATTATTATTTTTTATTATTTTTAATTCTTTTTAAATTATTTTATTTATTATTTAATTTATTATTTATTTTAAGTGACACACAGTTCTCTCTTCTGGTCCACCTTTTTTTTTCCCCATTGACATACATTAGCGGTGTGTCGGCGATTTTATGGCCAGCCACCTGGTTCTATTTGTCGGCCGTAAAATCGCGGACACACCGCTAATGCATGTCTATGGGCAGTCAGGGCGATTTCTGATTGGTCGGCGTTAGCAGACAGCGACCAATCAGAATCGCGGCGCCATTTTTAAAAATCCCATAGACATGCATTAGCGGTGTGTCCGCGATTTTATGGCCAGCCACCTGGTTCTATTTGTCGGGCGTAAAATCGCGGACACACCGCTAATGCATGTCTATGGGCAGTCAGGGCGACTTCTGATTGGTCGGCGTTAGCACACAGCGACCAATCAGAATCGCGGCGCCATTTTTAAAAATCCCATAGACATGCATTAGCGGTGTGTCCGCGATTTTAGGGCCGACAAATAGAACCAGGTGGCCGGCTATAAAATCGCCGAGACACCGGTAATGTATGTGAATGGGAAAAAAAAGGCGGACCTGAATGAGAACTGTTGAGGGGCTCTTCTGATTGGCTGAGAGCAGTATACACCAACCAATCAGAACAGGCCTTCAGATCTCATTGAGATAGAATGGCGGATTTGTCGTCCATTCTATCTTAATGAGAAGGAAGAGGACGTCGAAGGTGGAAGTTAGCGAAAAGAAGACAGAAGATCCCCGGAGCCGGACGAAGAAGCGGAGATGGCGGAAAGAAGACAGAAGATCCCCGGGGCCGGAGGAAGAGGACGCCTGGCCGGACGGAGGACTTGTGGATCGGACGGACGATCAGATGACTTGAAGGCATGTAAGTGATCGACGGGGACGTTAGGTTAGGGGACAGCGGGGGCTTAGGGTGTAGGGCTTTAGTGAGAGGGGCAGGGAACATCGGCGGGAGCTTAGGGTCGGCGGTGCCTTAGGGGATAGGCGGCGGGGCTTAGGGGTAGGGGCTTAGGGGCTGCTGCGGAGGTTAGCGGGTAGGGGCTTAGGGGCGGCGGTGGCTTAGGGGGTAGACGGCGAGGCTTAGGGGGTATCGGCGGGGGCTTAGGATGCTGCGGGTCGGGTGTTAGGTGGTCGGGGCTTAGCGTGTAGGGGTGCGACGGACTTAGGTGGTATCGGCGAGGGCCTAGGATGCTACGGGGCTTAGGGGGTAGGGGCTTAGTGGCTGTTGCGGGGCTTAGGGACGGCGGTGGCTTAGGGGGTAGACGGCGGGGCTTATGGGGTATCGGCAAGGGCCTAGGATGCTACGGGGCTTAGGGGGTAGGGGCTTAGTGGCTGTTGCGGGGCTTAGGGACGGCGGTGGCTTAGGGGGTAGACGGCGGGGCTTATGGGGTATCGGCGGGGTCTTAGGATGCTGCGGGTCGGGTGTTAGGTGGTCGGGGCTTAGCGTGTAGGGGTGCAGCGGACTTAGGGGGTATCGGCGGGGGCCTAGGATGCTACGGGGCTTAGGGGGTAGAGGTCGGGGCTTAGGGAGTATCGGCGGGGGGTTAGGATGCTGCGTGTCGGGGATTAGGTGGTCGGGGCTTAGCGTGTAGGGGTGCGGCGGACTTAGGGGGTATCGGCGGGGGATTAGCATGCTGCGGGTAGGGGGTTAGGTGGTCGGGGCTTAGCGTGTAGGGGTGTGGCGGACTTAGGGGGTATCGGCGGGGGATTAGCATGCTGCGGACAGGGGGTTAGATGGTCGGGGCTTAGCGTGTAGGGGTGCGGCAGACTTAGGGGGTAGGGCCTTAGGTGCGGCGTGGTGGTTTTGTTGCGGGGTGGGTATGCGGACATGGGGGGGATCTGTGCGGATATGCGGGTGGGTTTGCGGACATGGGTGAGCGAGTTGCGGGTCAGGCGATTGGTGGGGCTGGGGAGCGGCGGCGGTGATGGTGGTGTGTGGGCTGTGGAGTAGCGGCGGCGGCGGGAGCGGTGGTGTGTAGGGTGGGGACCGGCGACGGTGGTGGTGGTAGTGTGTGGTCTGGGGAGAGATAGAAAAAGTAAAAGAGAAAGTAAAAAAAGGTTTGTAGGTTAGAAAGGATATCTTAGCTGGGGTAGTAGCGGTCGTCTTGAAGCTTGCTTCTGTAAATCCAGGAGCGAGTGTTCTTGCGGCCTCGGAATCCGGCAGTCCGTGTTCCAGGTAGCGGGTAGGCGAACTGATTTGTGATTTCAAATTTCGCGCCTTATAAACTGGGCTGTGAAATTTGAAACCACAAAATGGCGGGGGGGCGTAAAGTGAGTGGTGATTGGGCGGTGTGCGGACGTGGCGGTGGGTGTAGGGACATGGCGGTGGGTGTGCGGACATGGGGGGGCTGTGCTCCATGGTCCCCGGGGAGCGAGTCGCTGCCTCAGCCGCAACTCGCTCCATGGTCCCCGGGGAGCGAGTTGCGGCAGAGGCAGCGACTCGCTGAATGGTCCCCGGGGAGCGAGTTGCGGCTGAGGCAGCGACTCGCTCCATGGTCTCCGGGTAGCGATTTGCGGCTCAGGCAGCAACTCGCAATGGGCTCGCGGCCATTGCTCGCGCTACCTGAGCGGTAACTCGCTAAGGTTGTGGCCGGGCCTGTGGATCGATTTTGGGCCACCGGCTTGCAATGGCCGCTTCGCGGCCATTGCTCGCCCTGGGCCAGCGACTCGCAATGGCCTGACGGCCATTGCTCGCGCAGCATTGGGCGCTTCGCGCCCAATGTTAAATTCGTATCCACATGACGACATCGGAAAGTGCGCGTGGAGGGGCGCTTTTTCGATTCGCGATTATATAATAGACTAGCTGTGAGCCCGATGCGATTGCATCGGGATTCTAGAACTGGTGTATAGTTTATTAAATTAGATTTTTAACTAATAATCCAATTATTCCATGATAGATGGCGGCTCAATTGTAAAGAATCGGGAATGTAGCATGCATATATACATTATTCATTCAAATTTGACAATAATGCACATAAGACATGATATCTATCTATCAACTACCAATGTTTGTATGGTATATATCAGTGTAGTACATGTCATGATTCTAAGGCAAGGCTTTTCGTACAGATACTGGCACTGATGTTTTGTACAGACTACGTATATTCAATTTATATATGAATATTAATAATCTATGATTGAGCCAGTACATGTTTCCCCACCAACCACGGGAAGGTAGCCTTACAACTGGTGGGACCTACTCTACTCTACCCCTAATAATTAATAGTTAGACTCCTTTTAAAGCAGATATTTTTTGGCTATTTGCAGAAGGTGTAGAATAACCAAATACAATTTCTGCACTTTGCACCAAAGGACCTACCTACAGCTCACTTTTAGCAAGTAACATGTAATGTATATGGAACTTGCAATTAGCTTGTAGTAAATACGGCAAGCACAGCTTTAACAGGTTGACTAAATGCAACCACTAAAAATCAAAGCTAACTGTGATTTTGGCAGTTGAAACTGTTGAAAGCACATGTGCCGCAACTACTGCAAGTAAAGCACAAATTGCATTAACATTTCATGCAACTTACAGTAAGAGTGCTGTAGGTCACCATTAGACAGCAAGTGTCAAAATTGATGTGTTCACACTATAAATTCCACAAATAGCAGAATAAGTCAGATTTAAAATAAAAATGTCTATTCTTTCCCTATGTGTCTAAATATGTACCTATATGTATGTATGTATTTATATGTACAGAACACACTTCAAGATAGAGATGTGTGTGAACAGCTGTCCCACCCGTCTCTAATGCTGCCTTCAAACTTGCAGATGCATCTGCACCATTTTGCAGATGCATCTGCATGCAGACGGTAAACCCTATCTTTATAATGGGACGCACAGTGTCTGCAGATGCTTCCAGACAGCCGAGCACAACCATTCACTGCTATATGTGATCTCTGTGCAGGCAGATGCTTGGGTACAGATCACAGACTCTCCTCCGCAGCAGGGACACGACATGTTGCATCCCTGGTGAGGGTGGGAGTGTGTGATTTGTATGCAGGCATCCGCCTGCGCACAGATCACATATAGGAGTAAATGTGTGTGCACGGCTGCCTGCAAGCATCTGCAGACACCGTGCGTCCCATTATAAAGCTAGGATCTACCATGTCCATGCAGATGCATTTTCAAAACGCTGCAGATGCATCTGCAAATGTGAAGGCAGCCTTAGCTGTTGACAAAAACCTGACCCTGTGTAAAAAGAAAATAAAATCTCGCAGCAGCTATACTGCTGGAGCTTCAGGTTATTATCACTAAATGCAAGCATTTAGATGATACACATCTACAATCTACTACAAAATGTGTGTTTATATACATATACAATGAAATTTAAAAAGAAATTTTAAAAGCTAAAAAAGTAAGAACAATATATTTTAAATAACTATTTTATATCTAAAACCTATTTATAATATCTTTATAACGAAATTAATATTTTTGGTATTTTTGTCTATTTCTATTCTTCTACATCTATAGCTAAATTAAATTATTGTAATATTTGTGTTTAATTAGAAAGTATGTATCTAAATAGAATATGTATGTAAATAATTGAAAGTAAAATATTTTTATACACTATATTTTCAGTGAAAAGCAAAACTAAGGACTATATTTCTTAAAGACGTATTTAATATCTAATAACTAATTATAATGTCTTTATCTAAAACTAAAGTAATTTGTTTGGTATGTTGGATTATTTCTATTGCTATACATCTATTTTTAAACAATTTTTTTATAATTTTTTTGGTCAATTCCTATACAGCTATGGGTAAAGTAATTTTTATTTTTTTTTTAGTACTTTAGATCTATGGCTAAACTATTTTATGGTAATATTTTTGTTTAATTAGAAAATAATTATGTATCTAAATGTAATATGCATATAAAGAATTTAAAATAAAATATTTCTCTATACTATATTGTAATTGAAAATGTACACTAATGACTATATTTCTTAAATAACTATTGTATATATAAGAACTAATTTTAATATCTTTTTGTATAACAAATAATATTTTTTTTTTTTTATTGCTATACATCTATGACTAAACTAATTTATTGTAATATTTATATTTAATTAGAAAGTAAATATGTATTTAAATCTAATATGTATCTAAAGAATTTTAAATAAAATATTATTAGAGAGAATATTTGTAGTAAAGAGTATTTCACTACTGGGCAGCAATTTGACTTGAATGGGTGTATCCAACACTTTCACCTTAACATTGCATCGTATTTTCACTCGTGAAAAATCCACATATAACTGTCCATGTCCAAAAACTGTTTGTGACAAAAAAATCCATACTTTCTTCAGTGTATTGGCTTGGGATTTGTTGATGGTCATGGAAAAAGTAGACTTCACGGGAAATTGTTGACGTCTTAACTTGAAAGGTAAGGCAGTGTCTGATGGAGATAAATAAATCTTTGGAATAAACACCACATTTCCTTCTGCAGACCCAGTAATCACTTTTGCTTGAATGAGATTGTCAAACAAAGTGATGACAATGAAGCGATTCCCATTGCAAAGACCTTTTATGCTGTTAAAGGTGTGCAAAATCATGACAATGGTACCAATGTGTAATTTGAGGCGATGATAAGGCATTCCCATTGGTGTGAGTGAATGTAAAAATTCCACTGGATATTGGTCTGAATCTTCAGTCAGAATGGAATCATCACTAATGTACTCAGTGTATTCATCAACAATGCAATCCATAACCTGAGAGTTCACCATTTCCACATGGACATTTTTAGGACAAAGATTGTCATGTGATGCAGCAATGTGAATGCTTTCATTGTTATATCCATCAGGTATGTAAATGTAATATATATCGAAAGAATTTAAAATAAAATATTCTTATAGGCAATATTTTTTGTAAAGACTTTTTCAGAATGAGGCAGCAACTTTCCTTGAATGGGTGTATGCAGTACTTTCACCTTAACAATACATCTTCTTTTCACTCGTGAAAAAGCCACATATAACTGTCCATGTCCAAAAACGGGTTGTGGGGCAAAAAATCCCTACTTTCTCCACTGTTTGGCCTTGGGATTTGTTGATGGTCATGGGAAAAGTAGACTTCACAGTAAATTGTCAATGTGTTAAGTTAAAAGGTAAGGCAGTCTCTGATGGAGATAAATCAATCCTTGAAATAAACACCACATTTCCTTCTGCAGACCCAGAACTGACTTTTGCTTGAATAAGATTCTCAAACAAAGTGATCACAATGAAGCGATTCCCATTGCAAAGACCTTTTATGCTGTTAAAGGTGCGCAAAACCATGACAATGGTACCAATGTGTAATTTGAGGCGATGATAAGGCATTCCCATTGGTGTGAGTGAATGTAAAAATTCCACTGGATATTGGTCTGAATCTTCAGTCTGAATGGAATCATCACTAATGAACTCAGTGTATTCATCAGCAATGCAATCCATAACCTGAGATTCACCATTTCCACATGGACATTTTTAGGACAAAGATTGTCATGTGATGCAGCAATGTGAATGCTTTCATTGTTATATATTACATTTATATACATGATGGATATATCTAAAGAATTTAAAATAAAATATTCTTATAGACAATATTTTTTGTAAAGAGTTTTTCTGAAAGAGGCAGCAACTTTCCTTGAATGGGTGTATGCAGTACTTTCACCTTAACAATACATCTTCTTTTCACTCGTGAAAAAGCCACATATAACTGTCCATGTCCAAAAACGGGTTGTGGGGCAAAAAATCCCTACTTTCTCCACTGTTTGGCCTTGGGATTTGTTGATGGTCATGGGAAAAGTAGACTTCACGGTAAATTGTCAATGTGTTAAGTTAAAAGGTAAGCCAGTCTCTGATGGAGATAAATCAATCCTTGAAATAAACACCACATTTCCTTCTGCAGACCCGGAACTGACTTTTGCTTGAATAAGATTCTCAAACAAAGTGATCACAATGAAGCGATTCACATTGCAAAGACCTTTTATGCTGTTAAAGGTGCGCAAAACCATGACAATGGTACCAATGTGTAATTTGAGGCGATGATAAGGCATTCCCATTGGTGTGAGTGAATTTAAAAATTCCACTGGATGTTGGTCTGAATCTTCAGTCTGAATGGAATCATCACTAATGTACTCAGTGTATTCATCAGCAATGCAATCCATAACCTGAGAGTTCACCATTTCCACATGGACATTTTTAGGACAAAGATTGTCATGTGATGCAGCAATGTGAATGCTTTCATTGTTATATCCATCATGTATGTAAATGTGATATATATCTATAAGAAATTTTATTATAAATTCTTTAGAGAATATTTTTTGTAAAGACTTTTTCAGAATGAGGCAGCAACTTTCCTTGAATGGGTGTATGCAGTACTTTCACCTTAACAATACATCTTCTTTTCACTCATGAAAAAGCCACATATAGCTGTCCATGTCCAAAAATGAATTGTGGGGCAAAAAAATCCCTACTTTCTCCAGTATTTGGCCTTGGGATTTGTTGATGGTCATGGGAAAAGTAGACTTCATGGAAATTGTCGATGTGTTAACTTAAAATGTAAGGCAGTCTATGATGGAGATAAATCAATCCTTGAAATAAACAACACAATTCCTTCTGCAGACCCAGAACTGACTTTTGCTTGAATCAGATTGTCAAACAAAGTGATCACAATGAAGCGATTCCCATTGCAAACACCTTTTATGTTGTTAAAGGTGCGGAAAAGCATGACAATGGTACCAATGTGTAATTTGAGGCGATGATAAGGCATTCTCATTGGTGTGAGTGAATTTAAAAATTCCACTGGATATTGGTCTGAATCTTCAGTCTGAATGGAATCATCACTAATGTACTCAGTGTATTCACCAGCAATGCAATCCATAACCTGAGAGTTCACCATTTCCACATGGACATTTTTAGGGCAAAGATTGTCATGTGATGCAGCAATGTGAATGCTTTCATTGTTATATCCATCATGTATGAAAGTGTAATATATATCTAAAGAATTTAAGATAAAATATTCTTATAGACAATATTTTTAGTAAAGACTTTTTCAGAATTAGGCACCAACTTTCCTTGAATGGGTGTATCCAGCACTTTCACCTTAACATTACATCTTCTTTTCACTCGTGAAAAAGCCACATATAACTGTCCATGTCCAAAAACAGGTTCTGGCAAAAAAATCCCTACTTTCTCCAGTGTTTGGCCTTGGGATTTGTTGATGGTCATGGCAAAAGCAGGCTTCAAGGGAAATTGTCGACGTCTTAACTTGAAAGGTAATCCAGTCTCTGATGGAGATAAATCAATCCTTGGAATAAACACCACATTTCCTTCTGCAGACCCAGTAATGACTTTTGCTTGAATCAGATTGTCAAACAAAGCAATGACAATCAAGCGAGTCCCATTGCAAAGACCTTTTCTGCTGTTAAAGTTGCGCAAAAGCATGACAATGGTGCCTATTTTTAATTTGAGGCGATGAGAAGGCATTCCCGTTGGTGTGAGTGAATTTAAAAATTCCACAGGATATTGATCTGGATCTTCAGTCTCATCAGGATCAATGGAATCATCACTAATGTATTCAGTGTATTCACCAGCAATGCAATCCATGACCTTAGAGTTCACCATATCCACATGGTCATTTTTAGGGCAAAGAATGGCATGTGATGCAGCAATCTGAATGCTTTCATTGTTATCTACATCAATGACAATGTTTTCACCAAATATAGCAAGAATGATTGAGCCAGTGCAGATCATGTCTTGTGGGATTTCAATGGTATCATCTCCAAGGTTGAAATCATTAGACAATTCACCATTTCCCAGTTGAAGTAACCAACGGCTATAATCAGGATCAATGGAACGCATATTGTTGAAGAGTGGCAATTGAGTGAAAAGCTGCCATTGTCGTGAGTATTTAATACAACTCTCTATAATGTCAGTTCTTGTACCATGTGGGATGATAGGCAGACACTGTCGAAAGTCTCCTCCCAGAACAATGACTTTCCCTCCAAAAGGTGTTGTATTTTTCTTGGAGATATCTGTTGTCATGACATCACGTAAAAGTTGATCTATCACATGCAATGCATATTTAGATAAGAGAGTGGACTCGTCAATAATGAAAAGTTTGGTACTTTTCAAATGTTGTGCAGCATCTGTATCATTTTTAATCCTTGAAACGGAAGTTTCATTGATTGGAATTGGTATTCCGTAAAGCGAATGGATAGTTCTACCTCCTTGCAGTAAGTTAGCTGCAATCCCTGTACTGGCTGCAGGTGAGACAATTTCGCCTTCTCCTCTTAGTTCATGAATTAATAAATCATACAGATATGTTTTGCCACTGCCACCTGGACCGTCAATGAAAAAGCACTTAGGTTGTCCACTTCTATCGTGTAAAGCTTGATTGATCGCATCATAGGCCAAAAGTTGGTGGTCATTTAAAGTAGCTTTCATTTGCTGAGCTCTTCTTAACTCATCATCCTTGTTGTATAGTGGAGCGATGTATGGCTTTCTTTTTGGTCGTGGTAGATTAAAATCAGTAAAAGTTTTGCCATGAAATTTTAGAATAGTTTGGACATCAGTCATAGCATATCCTTCACAATTCTCACACTCCTCAGTGTTGGAGTGATATGCATGGCAGTAGTCTTGGATAAAGTCTTGTTTAAATTCTTTCCACAACTCCAATGGATGAGCTGGAGGACCAAAATATACATATATATGCGAACATATCACGAAGCTGTGCAGGCATGTTGAGAACACAGGCATCCAACAAAGTATTTCTCCAAACAGTGTCATCGAAGAGCAATCCAAGAGCTAATGCTGCCTCTTTGAAAGTTGGGTATGTCACTTCATTAACAGTCTTAATGTTGTCAAAACTTGTTGCTCCTTTGACATGCAGTAACAACAACCTTAAATAGTACCGTTCTTGATCTTTCATACTGACAGTATACATTCTTCCAATCACTGAAGAACCTCTCGCTTTCTAACTTCCCATGCACCTTCTTTCCAAACATAGTGCTCTGGAATTTGGCGGTAGAAGTAATCATGAGCATGCGGGTCACTCTCATTCAGCTCAAAGTAGCCCATCAGAGTAGATTTTCTGTGCATTGTGGAACTGATGTCGTCAACAGAGTCATCCTCATGAAAATAAAGCGGTTGAGAATGTGGGAGATGTACGGCCAGGCGAATAATGGAGTGCGATTGTCTATGCATCGGGTAAGCAAATATTCGCCAAGCTGCCTCCGGTGCACTGACGTATCTTGAATCCATGAATTGATGTGTTTCATCATGGTGGATATTAGTTTGGCAAATTTCAAGATTGGCTTTATCATGTCCTTTGTAGACATATTTGAAGAGGTATTTAACACTTTGAATGGAAGCACATACCTCAACATTAATATGACACTTGTATGTTAATAGTAGGTAAGGGTTATAGGGAACAACCCAAGAATTATCAATCATCTTTGAACGTATTTGAAAGGATGATCCTTCCTTTCTTTGATAAGTAGGGTATGCATCCTTAGCTATGAGTGTTCTTGGTTGGAAATCTTTAGGAAAACCTTTCTTACACTTGCCAAGATCCATACATGGAGAATTGGGGTTGTGTTGACCACAGGGTCCATGAATCATGTGTTGCATCACAATGTCATGGAGCAGAGGGTATTCTTCTGGATCAGGGATTTCAGCCCAAACTATATTATCCACTTCAACCTCAGTTCTTAGTTTGGATTTGCTATCCAGAATGATCAAAATGTGAGCGTGTGGTAGGCCACGCTTTTGGAATTCAATAACATGAACCATTGCACAAACTTTGCCAAATAATCCAGTGTTAATTTCTTTTAATAGTGCTTCCAATTTAATTCTGAAGACACGGGCCACTAAATCAGGTCTATGTTCCACACGCTGCCATGGCTCTAAATTGTTTGTAATCTCCCTCCATTTAGGATTACAGGTCATGGTTACAAAAAGATCTGGTCGTCCAAATTTAGTCACAATAGCCATGGCATCCTGATAGCGTTGCTGCATGTTTCTGGGACTGCCTTCAAAAGAAGATGGTAAAATGACCGTCTTGCCAATGGGAATACCTTTGTCAACAGATTGTTTCAGAAGATGTTCCTGGAGTACGCAATAATCCTCCACTTTTAAATCCTTTTGATGATGACGGATAAAATTTAAGCGATTAGCCTCGATTTTTACATACGCATCCACTAAGTACTGCTGTGTTAGTTTGCCACCATTCAGGACAGGATTGAACTGATTCCGTACAGACAGCAAATAGCAGTAATACTGGAGCTGTGTAATCCGGCGTTGACTTTTGCCTTGATGCTTGAGTCCCTCATGCCAGCCTTGTTCTCCATGAGGAAAAAATAAAGGATAGAGTAATGCATCTAAATTGCTGTGTAGAATACTGACTTGCTGTGTTTTTGGGGCCAAAGGGTTATTTGGATCAGGTTTCAAATGAATTAAAATGTCTCTATTGAATGGTGGCTCTCCATCAGCATTTTCAAAGACCACAGCAACTTCATTGGCAGTAGGATTGTTATAGCGTCTCGGGTCTTGGCCTCTGTCTTGTTTAATGGCCATGATAATATTTGGCATTTTTGTGCCATGTTCTCTTGCCTTCTGTTCTTCTTCTACTTCAACTTGACGTAGCATTTTGTAGGCCGAAACAAAGGGATTAATATTATCCAATTGAAGAGCAATGATACTCATTAAAGTAGCATTACATTTAACATTTTCTGGAGACTGTAGCCGTTGGTCAGTAGCGCTTAGAGTATCTAAAATGTACAGTTGTGCATATGCTGGAGTTTGATCTTGAGCAGGATGGAGTGTTCCAGTGCGATGATAAATTTGCCCATGAATACGAAAGCAGTATGGTCCATGTCCAGGAGGTAGAGAAACATGGGCACCCATGGAGGCAAAAGCAAAAGAACTATTAATGCTCCTTATATTCTCCATCAAATTTTGACTGTACTCACTCTCTCCTTTCAGCAGGCGTTGGAAGACGTGCGGGTATTGAGGTAATGGTACCTTTACTTTTCCCTTGTGGCAACAAAGAGTAAACTGTTGATCTGATGGTCGTTCAGCAGTAAAATGTCGAGCCTCACAATGTTCACATATTACATTCATGAAACCACAGAAATGTTCTGGAATAACATGATCCTGATCAATAAATCCCCTTTCATGTAGAAGAGATGAATAGAATGAACGTAGAAATTTATTATGTAATCCTACATAAATGAGACGTGGAAGGGATGTAGATTCCAAACATTCAATAAATGAAGAAGTGGAATATAAATTCCGTTCTGCCTGTTGCAATATAGAAGTGGAAGAAGAAGTTTGACGTTCTTCACGACGTAATGTAGCCAAATGGGCCAAGTGGACTTGTCTAGATGTAGGAGATTGTGTATCTTGACGCATCTGTCTTGTCCTTTTAAGCCTCAAAATTTTACACTGTTTGCTGTATGGCGTCTCCTCAGCACAGTGTTTTCGTTTAGATGTGGCCTTGCGATGCAGTAAAGGCTGTTCAGTTGTAGTCAAGATAGTAGAAGAAGAGGTGGCAGGAGTCTGAGCATGAGACAAAGAGGTGGCAGCAGTCAGAGCATCAGATGAAGAGGTGGCAGCAGTCAGAGCATCAGACGAAGAGGTGGCAGGAGTCTGAGCATCAGACAAAGGGTGGCAGCAGTCTGAGGATCAGATGAAGAGGTGGCAGCAGTCTGAGGATCAGACGAAGAGGTGGCAGCAGTCTGAGGATCAGACGAAGAGGTGGCAGCAGTCTGAGGATCAGACAGATCTCCTGCAGGCATTAACTTTTTCTGTTTGCGTCGTTGAGGCAGAGTGATAGATTTTTTGCCTAATCGTTCTGTCCTTCCTTCTAAAGACTGTATTGAAAGGGGTGTTTTCAAAGCAGACTTTTCCTTGTCCAAGGGAAGTTGTCTTTCTTCCGAACTCTCCTCCACACCCTTCTTGCGCATACGCACAGACACCTTGCGAACCTTTCCTTTTTTGATTTCCATAGAGGTAATGGGAGGTATTAAAGGCAGTTCACTTGGTAAAATGTCAGTACACGAAGAGGCAGGAGTATCATCTGTGTCAGACGGTTCTTCAGTGACTGGAATTTTTGTTTGTTTGCATGTGGAACGTGCAGTCATGGCTCTTGTTTGCATTTGTTGGCTTGTTTTTTCAGAAGACACTCCCGAAATATGTGTATGTAAAGCAGTCTTTGCAGCATCCAACGAAAAACGTCTCAGTGGAGAAGAGAGTTTACCAAACCGTTTGAGTTTAGCAGCCTTAGCCCTATCTAACCGAATACGTCTCTCTGCAGAAGTCTCATTTGCAAGACGTTTGGCGTAAGCAGCCTTAACACGATCTAAGCGAATACGTCTCCTTTCTAAGGTCTCTTCAGCAAGGCGTTTTGCCTTAGCAGCCTTATCAGTATCTAAGCGAAGACGCCTCTCTTCTGAAGTCTCCTTTGCAGTACGTTTCTCCTTAGCAGCCTTACGCAGATCTAAACGAACACGTTTCTCTTCCAAACTCTCCTCTGCAATGCGTTTAGCTTTAGCAGCCTTATCTTGATCTAACCGACGGCGTCTCTGTTCCAAAGTTTTCTCTGCACGCTTCTTCTTCGGTGTAGATGCAGCCTCCTTGGCAAGAGTGATATTTTGTGTTGGAGAACTCATCTTACAAAGAATAGTCAGCGAATCAAATCCAAAATGAGCTAGAGTGTGTTAGTTAAGGAAACAATGAATAATAACTGTGTAAACAGACAAAAACAATAAAACTAAAGTATGGTTTTCCAAAACCTGTGATAATGAAATGATAGACTTATTTAAAGTAACAAAGAAAGATGTAATGATGTTAACTGTATGGAGTATTGAATGGCAATGAGTGTGTTAAAATTCCTTAAAGTGCCGTGAAAGCAAAAAAAATGGATGTAATGAGCCTTTGCGATACACGGTATGAAAGCAAATTTTCAACATTGTAATAAAAACGTTAATAGAATCTGGATGACATTAATTTCTGCATAACCACCAGCAATGTTGTTGTTTCATAAGGTGTTTAAAAAAAACTGAGTTACGGTAAATTTCTACCAAGAACTAAAGGTTTTGGTATTATATCAGAAGTAGTGGTTTTTATTTTTGTTGGTGGAATAGGGGAAACAGCGGGCTAAACGTGAAGTATGAAATGGCAGAATGTGACAAAGCAGGCTGAAAAAAGAAATAAGGCAACTTGCGTATGAGATATTGTAAGAGTCAGGTCAATGTAAAAAGTAACGTAAATGCGATGATATAGTGTAACGTTACGCAACTACAGCCCTGGTGACGGGTATGGAGAAATCGAGTTTAAATGTAAAATCTTAGGCCATGTTATAAAAGTATGTAAATGTGCATATACAATGGACGTGTGAAAGGGTACCCAGTCAGTAATAGAGTATAAAATATTATGTATGTAAAAGTAGTGAATATCCTACTGGAATGACAGAGACTTTGACATGAGCATTAATTTCAAATAGCATCATAAGCATTGGAAAAACAGCATCTGGTGCATGTGGCACATAGCCACAGCATAACTGCAGGACTTGCAAGCGTTTACGTGAATCCCCATACTCATTATAATCGGCATAATAGTCAGTATGTATTTATTTGCAGTAGGTGCAGCAATTTGGATTTTGCACTTGTAGCAGGTCCTGTATGGAAAAAAAAAGATGGTTGACCACGCTTTTTATGGTGGCGGGAGCTGTGGCAAGTTCCCCTATACGTACAATGGGGATTAGCGGAACGACACTGCAAGTGCAGCAGTTATGTGGTGGCAATGCAGCAAAGCAAGCGGATGCAATTGTGTCAGGACATCTAGTGCAATTTCAAATAACCGCTGATGTCAACTGTGCAGGTAGCATTACCACCAAAGTGTTAAAAATAAGACAGGTAGTAGTGCAACAGAGGCATTAGTAAGAAAAATAATAAAAATTGACATATAATGGGTTAACGTACTCGTAACGGTGTGATGACTGACTCCTAACTCCAAAAGAAAAAGTCAAAGAGCCAGTAAGTAGTTAATATAGCATTGGCACGCATAAAAAATACTGGACGATTAATAAAAATAAAATTAGTATGAAAGTATATTGTAATTAAATGCCAGTAGTATACCACATAGTGACATAGACAGTGAATAGTCAAAACAATAGAAGACGTTAATGTAGGACTTACATCGTATAAAAGTTTGTGGATGTTAAAATAAATTTCAAATAGTATAGAAGAGTTTAAATTGCAAATGCCCTGAGTACAGCACCTAGTAACACAGTTAGTGAATAGCAAACTGAAAGTAGGGGGTTTATGTAGCATTTCGAACCCTATAAAACATAGTGTTGGAAAACAAAATGGCAAATGGCATAGAAGAGGATAATGTATAAATGGCCTTAGTGGACCACATAGTGAGATAGCAAGTGGGGCAGAAATAGAATAGAACGGGTTAATGTACAAATTGCCTTATAGCCCTTTCACATCAACTGTTTAGATAAAATTGCGGTAGATGCATTGAAAAAAAAGCATCTGCTGCGATAGCCACATGAACATTGCAGTTGCAGTGCGGTAGCAGTAATCCCTATAGAAACCATAAGGGGCCTTGCGGCCGGTGCGATTTAGCAGTTGCGTCAAGTGTTGCTACAAAAAAAAATGAACTTGGCGCACCTGCCGCAAGTATTCCTATAGTTTGTATAGGTATTCCCGCAACAGCGCAGCAAGTGCAAGGTTTAATCGGCAATCGCAGCAGATGGGTTTTTTTTCTGGCCATGTGTGTTGAAATTGTAAAAGCACAGATGTCCAGCAGATAGTGACACAGTAATTGAATAGGAAACAGAATAGAAGGAGTTAATGTATGAGTTTAAACCCTATGAAATAGTCATGGTGCAACTAAAATAGAAAAGGCATAGAAGAGGTTAATGTAAAAATGTCCTTAGTAGAGCAGATAGTGAGATACGCAGTGTGGCACTAATAGAATAGAAGGGGTTACTATAAAAAAGGCCGTAGTACAGGACATAGTGAGATAGGCAGTGTAGCACAAAGAGAATACAAAGGGTTAATATGAAAATGGCCGTAGTACAGCACATAGTGAGATAGGCTGTGTAGCACTAATAGAATAGAAGGGGTTAATATTAAAATGGCCGTAGTACAGCAGATAGTGAGATAGGCAGTGTAGGAGTAATAGAATAGAAAGGGTTGATATAAAAATGGCCGTAGTACAGGAGATAGTGAGATAGGCAGTGTAGGATTAATAGAATAGAAAGGGTTCATATAAAAATGGGCGTAGTACAGCACATAGTGAGATAGGCAGTGTAGCACTAATAGAATAGAAAGGGTTAATATTAAAATGGCCGTAGTAGAGCACATAGTGAGATAGGCAGTGTAGCACTAATACAATAGAAAGGGTTCATATAAAAAAGGATGTAGTACAGCACATAGTGAGATAGGCAGTGTAGGACTAATAGAATAGAAAGGGTTAATATTAAAATGGCCGTAGTACAGCAGAGAGTGAGATAGGCAGTGTAGCAGTAATAGAATAGAAAGGGTTAATATTAAAATGGCCGTAGTAGAGCAGATAGTGAGATAGGCAGTGTAGCAGTAATAGAATAGAAAGGGTTAATATTAAAATGGCCGTAGTACAGCAGAGAGTGAGATAGGCAGTGTAGGAGTAATAGAATAGAAAGGGTTAATATTAAAATGGGCGTAGTAGAGCAGATAGTGAGATAGGCAGTGTGGCAGTAATAGAATAGAAAGGGTTAATATTAAAATGGCCGTAGTACAGAACATAGTGAGATAGGCAGTGTAGCAGTAATAGAATAGAAAGGGTTAATATTAAAATGGCCGTAGTACAGCAGAGAGTGAGATAGGCAGTGTAGCAGTAATAGAATAGAAAGGGTTAATATTAAAATAGCCGTAGTACAGCAGAGAGTGAGATAGGCAGTGTAGGAGTAATAGAATAGAAAGGGTTAATATTAAAATGGCCGTAGTACAGAACATAGTGAGATAGGCAGTGTAGCAGTAATAGAATAGAAAGGGTTAATATTAAAATGGCCGTAGTAGAGCAGATAGTGAGATAGGCAGTGTGGCAGTAATAGAATAGAAAGGGTTAATATTAAAATGGCCGTAGTACAGCAGAGAGTGAGATAGGCAGTGTAGCAGTAATAGAATCGAAAGGGTTAATATTAAAATGGCCGTAGTACAGCACATAGTGAGATAGATAGTGTAGCAGTAATAGAATCGAAAGGGTTAATAATAAAATGGCCGTAGTACAGCAGATAGTGAGATAGGCAGTGTGGCAGTAATAGAATAGAAAGGGTTAATATTAAAATGGCCGTAGTACAGCACATAGTGAGATAGGCAGTGTGGCAGTAATAGAATAGAAAGGGTTAATATTAAAATGGCCGTAGTAGAGCAGATAGTGAGATAGGCAGTGTAGCAGTAATAGAATAGAAGGGGTTAATATTAAAATGGCCGTAGTAGAGCAGATAGTGAGATACACAGTGTAACATTAATAGAATAGAAAAGGTTAATATTAAAATGGCCGTAGTACAGCAGATAGTGAGATAGGCAGTGTAGCAGTAATAGAATAGAAAGGGTTAATATTAAAATGGCCGTAGTACAGCATATAGTGAGATAGGCAGGGTGGCAGTAATAGAATAGAAAGGGTTAATATTAAAATGGCCGTAGTAGAGCAGATAGTGAGATACACAGTGTAACATTAATAGAATAGAAAGGGTTAATATTAAAATGGCCGTAGTACAGCAGATAGTGAGATAGGCAGTGTAGCAGTAATAGAATAGAAGGGGTTAATATTACAATGGCCTTAGTACTGCACATAGTCAGATAGCAAATAGAGGAGAAGTGGAATAGAAGGGGTTAATCAAGTATGAAAAGAAGAGGGCACTATGGATAAATGTAGCTGATATATAATGTGTAAAAAGAAAGGGTTAATATAAGCATAGGCTTATGAATGAAGATTTCTCGTCCGCCATGTTAGAGCGGCGAGTTGTACGGGCGGCGCGTGAATGGATGTTCGGACACAGCGGTCTCATAGACCGCGGAGGCCGCTAGAAGCGCCGAAGTTTGCGCTTGTAGCGCAGAAGTCGGCGCTTGCAGCGGCGAAGTGTCCGAACAGTGGCGGACGCTCCATGCAGCGGCGATTGGCGCTGCATGGCGCAAAATAGTAAAAGTGGTGAAAAAGAAAGATAGTAAAAAAGAGGTGAAAATAAAAGTCAGCATCAGGAATATAGCTTCTGATGTGAAAAGGTAGATTGTCCAAAGGATATCTTAGCTGATCAATCGCAGATCCCGATCCGGCGCTTGCTTCTCGACGTCCCGCACGATGGATATCTCGGCTCAAATGTTGTCCAACAGACGGTCCAGCGGTAGCTTCTCGTTGTCCTCGAAAGACCCTCAGGAAGGATGGATTTCTCGGCAGAAAAATACTCCAAGAGATAGTCCAGCGATAGGTTCTCGTTCTCCCACAAAGAGGATTCAAAGAGGTAGAAGATTCAAATTTCGCGCGATAAATAAGCGGGCTTATCTGATTGGAGGGCGGCAACTTCAGAAAGCTGGCGCCATGAATGTCATTGGTCGCTATGTATTTTCAAAAAAGGCGCGGCGATTGTGATTGGACGGCGCCTTCCTATGGAGAGAGATAGAGAAAAGAGGCGATGTTATGGGCGAGCCGCTGGTTGCAGCGGGCAGACGACTCGGCTCAGAGCCATAATTCGACGGGACTGTAAAGTGTCAATCAGCGAGTCGCGTTAATAAATAGCGTAATAGCAACGACTGTGTGTGTTATTTTTTTTTTTTTTTTTTTTTGTTTTATTTAATTTTTTTTATAAATTTTTTGGTTTTGTTTGTTATTATTTAATAATATTTTTTTAATAATTTTTGTGATTATTAAAATATTTATAATTTTTTTCTGATTAGTATGTTTTTTTATTTTTATTATTTGGATCTAATTATTTTTAATAATTTTTTTTTTTTTTTTTAAATAATTGTTAATAATCGGAAAATTTTTATAATATTTTTTTAATTTTTATTTTTAATTTTTTTATTAATATTTCTGTATGTTATTTTTAAATAATTTAATTAATTATTTGTAATTATTTATTTATTTATGTTATTTTATTTTATTTTAATTTTTTATTTTATTATTTAAATTTAGAAAATTATTTTTAAAATTATAATTTTGTTTTTTTTTTGGTATGATTATTTTTGTATTATTTTTTAATTATTTTAAAAAAAAATTTTTTATTATTTATTTTTTTTTTTTTTTTTAAGTAAGATGGAGACAAAGTTCTCATTCAGGTCCGCCTTTTTTCAATTTTTTTCGAATTATTTTTATTTAATTATTTTATTATTTTTTAATGATTTTTTTATTATTTTTTTATTATTTTTAAATGATTATTTTTATTATTTAATTTATTTATTTTTTTTAGGTTAGACGGAGAGACAGTTCTCATTCAGGTCCGACCTTTTTTTTTTTTTTTTTAATATTATTTTTATTTAATTTTTATTATTTTTTAATGATTTTTTTATTATTTTTTTATTATTTTTAAATGATTATTTTTATTATTTAATTTATTTTTTTTTTTTAGGTTAGACGGAGAGACAGTTCTCATTCAGGTCCGACCTTTTTTTTTTTTTTTTTAATATTATTTTTATTTAATTATTTATTATTTTTTAATGATTTTTTTATTATTTTTTTATTATTTTTAAATGATTATTTTTATTATTTAATTTAATTATTTTTTTTAGGTTAGACGGAGAGACAGTTCTCATTCAGGTCCGACCTTTTATTTTTTTTTTTTAATAATATTTTTATTTAATTATTTATTATTTTTTAATGATTTTTTTATTATTTTTTTATTATTTTTAAATGATTATTTTTATTATTTAATTTATTTATTTTTTTTAGGTTAGACTGAGAGACAGTTCTCATTCAGGTCCGACCTTTTTTTTTTTTTTTAATATTATTTTTATTTAATTATTTTTTTTTTTTTAATGATTTTTTTATTATTTTTTTATTATTTTTAAATGATTATTTTTATTATTTAATTTATTTATTTTTTTTAGGTTAGACGGAGAGACAGTTCTCATTCAGGTCCGACCTTTTTTTTTTTTTTTTTTAATATTATTTTTATTTAATTATTTATTATTTTTTAATGATTTTTTTATTATTTTTTTTATTATTTTTAAATGATTATTTTTATTATTTAATTTATTTATTTTTTTTAGGTTAGACGGAGAGACAGTTCTCATTCAGGTCCGACCTTTTTTTTTTTTTTTTTAATATTATTTTTATTTAATTATTTATTATTTTTTAATGATTTTTTTATTATTTTTTTATTATTTTTAAATGATTATTTTTATTATTTAATTTATTTTTTTTTTTTAGGTTAGACGGAGAGACAGTTCTCATTCAGGTCCGACCTTTTTTTTTTTTTTTTTTAATATTATTTTTATTTAATTATTTATTATTTTTTAATGATTTTTTTATTATTTTTTTATTATTTTTAAATGATTATTTTTATTATTTAATTTATTTAATTTTTTTTGGTTAGACGGAGAGACAGTTCTCATTCAGGTCCGACCTTTTTTTTTTTATTTTTTAATATTATTTTTATTTAATTATTTATTATTTTTTAATGATTTTTTTATTATTTTTTTATTATTTTTAAATGATTATTTTTATTATTTAATTTATTTATTTTTTTTAGGTTAGACGGAGAGACAGTTCTCATTCAGGTCCGACCTTTTTTTTTTTTTTTTTAATATTATTTTTATTTAATTATTTATTATTTTTTAATGATTTTTTTATTATTTTTTTATTATTTTTAAATGATTATTTTTATTATTTAATTTAATTATTTTTTTTAGGTTAGACGGAGAGACAGTTCTCATTCAGGTCCGACCTTTTATTTATTTTTTTTAATAATATTTTTATTTAATTATTTATTATTTTTTAATGATTTTTTTATTATTTTTTTATTATTTTTAAATGATTATTTTTATTATTTAATTTATTTATTTTTTTTAGGTTAGACGGAGAGACAGTTCTCATTCAGGTCCGACCTTTTTTTTTTTTTTTTTTTAATATATTTTTATTTAATTATTTATTATTTTTTAATGATTTTTTTATTATTTTTTTATTATTTTTAAATGATTATTTTTATTATTTAATTTATTTTTTTTTTTTAGGTTAGACGGAGAGACAGTTCTCATTCAGGTCCGACCTTTTTTTTTTTTTTTTTAATATTATTTTTATTTAATTATTTATTATTTTTTAATGATTTTTTTATTATTTTTTTATTATTTTTAAATGATTATTTTTATTATTTAATGAATTTTTTTTTTTTTTTAAGACAGAGTGAGACGCAGTTCTCATTGCGGTCCGCCTTTTGTTTTCCCCATTAACATACATTACTGGTGTGTCGTCGATTTTATGGCCGGGCACCTGGTTCTATTAGTCGGCCCTAAAATCGCGGACACACCGCTAATGCATCTCTATGGCCAGTCAGGCCGATTTCGGATTGAACGGCGACCAATCAGAATTCGAGCTCACTGGCCATAGACATGCATTAGCGTTGTGTCTGCGATTTTAGGGCCGACTAATAGAACCAGATGGGCGGGCATAAAATCGCCGACACACCGGTAATGTATGTCAATGGGTAAAAATAAGTCGGACCTGAATGAGAACTGCGTGTCAGTTGTGAGGGGCTCTTCTGATTGGCTGAGGGCAGTATACATCAACCAATCAGAAGAGGGCCTCAGATCTGATTGAGATACAATGGGGGATTTTAGTTCCATTGTATGTGAATGAGAACGAAGAGGACGTCGGAGGTGGAAGATCCCCGGGGCCGGACGAAGAGGCAGAGATGGCGAAAAGAAGACAGAAGACCCCCGGGGCCGGACGAAGAGGCGGAGATGGCGGAAAGAATACAGAAGACCACCGGGGCCGGAGGAAGAGGACGGCTGGCCGGACGGAGGACTTGTGGATCGGACGGACGATCAGATGACTTGAAGGCATGTAAGTGATCGACGGGGACGTTAGCTAGGGCACGGCGGGGGTTAGAGGTGTAGGAGCTTAGGTGACAGCGGCGTTAGGTTAGGGACCTGCGGGGGCTTAGGGTGTAGGGCTTTAGCGAGAGGGGCAGGGGAGAGCGGCGGGAGGTCAGGGGCGGCGGTGCCTTAGGGCATAGGCGTCGGGGCTTAGGGGTATGGGCGGGTGGGGTGCGGCGGTGTTAGCGACAGCGGCGGGCATAGATGGGGCGGGTCGGGGCTTAGGGTATAGGGGTGCGGCGGTGTTAGCGACAGCGGCGGGGCTTAGGGGTATCGGCAGGTGGGGTGCGGCGGTGTTAGCGACATTGGCGGGCATAGATGGGGCGGGTCGGGGCTTAGGGTATAGGGGTGCGGCGGTGTTAGCGACAGCGGCGGGCATAGATGAGGCGGGTCGGGGCTTAGGATATAGGGGTTCGGCGGTGTTAGCGACAGCGGCGGGCATAGATGGGGCGGGTCGGGGCTTAGCGGCATAGGCGTCGGGGCTTAGGGGTATCGGCGGGTGGGGTGCGGCGGTGTTAGCGACAGCGGCGGGCATAGATGGGGCGGGTCGGGGCTTAGGGTATAGGGGTGCGGCGGTGTTAGCGACAGCGGCGGGCATAGATGGGGCGGGTCGGGGCTTAGGATATAGGGGTTCGGTGGTGTTAGCGACAGCGGCGGGCATAGATGGGGCGGGTCGGGGCTTAGCGGCGGGCATAGATGGGGCGGGTCGGGGCTTAGGGTATAGGGGTGCGGCGGTGTTAGCGACAGCGGCGGGCATAGATGGGGCGGGTCGGGGCTTAGGGTATAGGGGTGCGGCGGTGTTAGCGACAGCGGCGGGCATAGATGGGGCGGGTCGGGGCTTAGGATATAGGGGTTCGGCGGTGTTAGCGACAGCGGCGGGCATAGATGGGGCGGGTCGGGGCTAAGGCTATAGGGGTGCGGCGGTGTTAGCGACAGCGGCGGGCATAGATGGGGCGGGTCGGGGCTTAGGATATAGGGGTTCGGCGGTGTTAGCGACAGCGGCGGGCATAGATGGGGCGGGTCGGGGCTTAGCGGCGGGCATAGATGGGGCGGGTCGGGGCTAAGGCTATAGGGGTGCGGCGGTGTTAGCGACAGCGGCGGGCATAGATGGGGCGGGTCGGGGCTTAGCGGCGGGCATAGATGGGGCGGGTCGGGGCTTAGGGTATAGGGGTGCGGCGGTGTTAGCGACAGCGGCGGGCATAGATGGGGCGGGTCGGGGCTTAGGGTATAGGGGTGCGGCGGTGTTAGCGACAGCGGCGGGCATAGATGGGGCGGGTCGGGGCTTAGGATATAGGGGTTCGGCGGTGTTAGCGACAGCGGCGGGCATAGATGGGGCGGGTCGGGGCTAAGGCTATAGGGGTGCGGCAGTGTTAGCGACAGCGGCGGGCATAGATGGGGCGGGTCGGGGCTTAGGATATAGGGGTTCGGCGGTGTTAGCGACAGCGGCGGGCATAGATGGGGCGGGTCGGGGCTTAGCGGCGGGCATAGATGGGGCGGGTCGGGGCTAAGGCTATAGGGGTGCGGCGGTGTTAGCGACAGCGGCGGGCATAGATGGGTCGGGTCGGGGCTTAGGGTATAGGGGTGCGGCGGTGTTAGCGACAGCGGCGGGCATAGATGGGGCGGGTCGGGGCTTAGGATATAGGGGTTCGGCGGTGTTAGCGACAGCGGCGGGCATAGATGGGGCGGGTCGGGGCTTAGCGGCGGACATAGATGGGTCGGGGCGCGGCGGGCATAGGCGGCGGGCATAGATGGGGCGGCGGCGGGCATAGATGCGGGCATAGATGGGGCGGGTCGGGGCTTAGCGGCGGGCATAGATGGGGCGGGTCGGGGCTTAGCGGCGGACATAGATGGGTCGGGGCGCGGCGGGCATAGGCGGCGGGCATAGATGGGGCGGCGGCGGGCATAGATGCGGGCATAGATGGGGCGGGTCGGGGCTTAGCGGCGGGCATAGATGGGGCGGGTCGGGGCTTAGCGGCGGGCATAGATGGGGCGGGTCGGGGCTTAGGGGTTCGGCGGTGTTAGCGACAGCGGCGGGCATAGATGGGGCGGGTCGGGGCTTAGCGGCGGACATAGATGGGTCGGGGCGCGGCGGGCATAGGCGGCGGGCATAGATGGGGCGGCGGCGGGCATAGATGCGGGCATAGATGGGGCGGGTCGGGGCTTAGCGGCGGGCATAGATGGGGCGGGTCGGGGCTTAGCGGCGGGCATAGATGGGGCGGGTCGGGGCTTAGTGTAAGAGCGGCAGGAGAGTGTAGTGTACAGCGCGATGGTATACTACAGTCCCATGGCGCTTATGGTCATGGGACTGTAGTATACTATAGCGGTGTAGAGTATAGTAGTAGGGGCTTAGTAGGGGATTGTGTGTCTTGTAGTAGGGGCTTCTGTGTGTTGGTTGGCGGGGTAGTGTGTAAGAGCGGCAGGAGGCTGTAGTGTACAACGCGATGGTATACTACAGTCCCATGGCGCTTATGGGCATGGGACTGTAGTATACTATAGCGGTGTACAGTAGAGTAGTAGAGGCTTCTGTGGCTTGGTTGGTGGGTGGCAGCGACTCGCAATGCCCGCTTGCCTTGGCCGCTACGCGGCCACGGGGAGAGTCCAGGAGAAGCAGCTCGGACTCGCTAACCAAGCCACCGGAAGCAGCGCCGCTCCGACGGAAGTCGCTACGGCAATTATATAATAGATGGTGAGTTAAAATCATTCGAACTTTTGGCCAAACAATTTAATCTTAAAACAACGAAAAAGAGAACTTGGAAGCTATTAGAAAAAATTTTGAACAAGTCTACTGTTGATTTACATCTTCCAAGTAATATTATGACCATTTTGAAAAATTCAGAGCATTTGCATAAATGGAAAACTAAAAATTTTTATGTGATCTTTAATGAAGACACACAACCTTGTTCTTTAAAATTCATTGATGTTTGGAAAAATAAGTTTAAAGGGATCCTGTCACCCCCAAAACACCTCTAAACCTATTAAAACCTGTCCCTACAGCATATTAACACTTTCCCTACACTCCTTTTACCTCCTAAATGCCCTTAGTCAAAGTGAATAAAAACGTTTTATAAGTACCTCATTAGTCATGATAATGAGTGACTATGCTATTCATAGTCACTCATCAAGGCAGCCCCTCTTCTTCATATCACGCCTGTTCAGGCGTGCTCGTCATTCTATGTTCAAAATCGCGCCTCCCTGCGTGCCTCCCCTCTCTCCCATAGCGTCCGGGCTTCACTGTGGGCTGTATGACGCGATTCGCGTCATTCCCGGCGCCGGGTGACGTATTTGCAGCCGCGCCGCGCTGTCAGCTTCAAGTCCCGCACTGCGCATGCTGGCTAGTAGCTAGTTATATTTGTTTTGATTTTATTTTGTTTTGCTAAGATCATATATTATTTTATAATAGATGATAACTAGTGATGGGCGAATCCTAAATTACTCGGAATCGCTTGACTCTAGCGAGTCCGAGCCCAGGACTCGCTACTCGTTGCGAGTCTAGCGAGTCCAATGTTAATGAATGGGGAAGCGAGTAATAGCGAGTAGTGTGCGATTTATAAATCACAGATGTGTCTCGGAAGCTTCAGCCTGAAGCAATCCTAGTTTGTCAGAGTCTCTGCCATTGATTTGCATTGGACTCGTTTACATTGCAACACAGTAATCGCTGGGAAACTCGCACAGATAAGAGTCCTGTCTGCTCTGTGTGCTGGCTGCCACAGCTCCAGGGTCCTAGAGCCCGCCTGCTGCCTGATGTAGCAGTGCTGAGATTGTTCTCAGTCTGCTCATTCCCTGTGCATAGACATCTATATCTATGCACAGGGGATGTAGCAGAGAGGACATCGCGTTTTGGACTGCGTCGGACGGAAGAGGATTTTTTTAATTAAAGATGGAGTCCCTAATGGCTTTTTTTTTTTATTTCTAATAAAAAATTTTCTCTGTGTTGTGTTTTTTTTTAAAGCAAATTAATAAAAATTCATGGCGGTCATGTCTAATATTGGCGTGACCGCCATAAATTTCGGGCTTAGGACCAGCTGATAATACGGAGCCCCACGCATTTTTTTTTTATTATTTCATGAAATTCATGGCGGTCACGCCAATATTAGACATGACCGCCATGAATTTCTATTAAATTGTTTTAAAAAAACACAACACAGAGAAAATTTTTTATTAGGCTTCGTTCACACATTCGCGTATTTTATCGCGTTTTTTTACGCGCGTCTTTTCAAGGGAAAAACGCGCGTAATAAAACGTGATAAAAATACGCGAGAGAACAACTAGTTCTACTTCAATTGCGCTTTATAACGCGCGTTTTTATAATGGGGCCTATGGAAACGCGCGTTATAAAGCGCAATTGAAGTAGAACTAGTTGTTCTCTCGCATTCTTTTTACGCGCGCGTTTTTTGCTCCAAAAACGCTGCGTAAAATTACGCGATGTCTGAAAGGCACAAAGTGAATATCCATTCACTTTGATGGAAAACGCAGACGCACATGCGTTTTTGGAGCAAATACGCGCGTAAAAAAACACGCAAAATACGCGATGTGTGAACGTAGCCTTAGAAATAAAAAAAAAAATCTATTAGGGACTCCATCTTTAATTAAAAAAATCCTCTTCCGTCCGACACAGTCCAAAACGCGATGTCCTCTCTGCTCATCCCTGTGCATAGATATAGATGTCTATGCACAGGGAATGAGCAGACTGAGAACAATCTCAGCACTGCTACATCATCTCTGTGAGCAGGCGGGCTCTAGGACCCTGGAGCTGGCAGCCTGCACAGAGAAGACAGCTGGACTCGGCTCGCAATGTAACAGCAGTTACTTTGCGAGTTTCCCTGCTATCACTGGCACAGTAGCCGAGTCTAATGCAAGACAATAGCAATCCTAGTTTTGTCAGCGTTTGCCATTGATTTGCATTGGACTCGTGCGAGTAAACGCTGGGAAACTCGCAGAGTACCGAGTCCTGCGAGTCCCTTACTACTCGCCGAGTAACGAGTCCTAGCGAGTAGATTCGCCCATCCCTAATGATAACTTAATCTAAAGATAGTACTGTTTAATAAAATGATTATCTTGGGGCTGCTATTAATATTTATACTCTTCACACAATTTAGTTTTTTTTGTATTCCTAACTTGTTTTATTTGTTACTCTATGTATCTTAACCCCATATACTGTATTATATTCTATCTTTATATGATTTGATCTGATTTTCTTGTTATCTTGAAAACTTTAATAAACATTATTTGAATCAGATGGACAGCGGAGGATGATAGGGGGCTACAGAGGGGTAGTGGAGGATGATGGGGGGTCTGAGCTTTGTTTTATTTATGGTAATAAGGTGCACCTTATAATCCGGTGCGCCTTATATGTGGAACAAAACGGCTTAGCAGCCCTTTTTTGATGGTGTGCCTTATAATCCGGTGCGCCTTATAGTGCAGAAAATATGGCAATTTGTGAATCACCTGGGGGTTCAAATTGCTCACCACCCATCTATATAAGTTCCATGGGGGTTCTAGTTTTCAAAATGGGGTCACTTGTGGGGAACTCCAATGTTTAGGCATACAGGGGCTCTCCAAACGTGACAAGGAGTCCTCTAACAATTGAAAGGAAAATTAGCTCAAATTGTTAGCGCACACCATGTCGCGTTTGGAGAGCCCCTGTGTGCCTAAACATTAGAGCTCCCCCACAAGTGACCCTATTTTGGAAACTAGACCCCCCCCAGGGAACTTATCTAGATGGGTCATGAGCACTTTGAACCCACAGATGTTTTCACAAATTGATCCGTAATAATGAAAAAGTATTTTTTTTTCAACAAAAATTTTCTTTTTTCATTTTTACAGATTAATTTGTGAAGCACCTGGGGGTTCAAAATGCTCACCACCCAGCTAGATAATTTCCCTGGTTTCCAATGTTAAGGCAGACATGGGCTCTCCAAACGTGACATGGTGTCTGCTAACAATTTGAGCTAATTTTCCATTCAAACCATGACACGTTTGGAGAGCCCCTATGTGCCTAAACATTGGAGCTTCCCCACAAGTGACCCCATTTTGGAAACTAGACCCCCCAGAGAACTTATCTAAATGCATAGTGAGCACTTTGAACCCCCAGGTACTTCACAAATTAATCCGTAAAATGAAAAAAGAAAATGTTTATGGAAAAAAAAAAAGTACTATTTCATTTTTACTGATCAATTTGTGAAGCACCTGGGGGTTCAAAGTGATCACTATGCATCTAGATAAGTTTCTTGGGGGGGTCTATTTTCCAAAATGGGGTCAATTCTGGGGGAGCTCCAATGTTCAGGCACACAGGGAGGGGCTCTCCATACGCGATATGGTTTCCGCTAACAATTGGAGCTAACTTTTCCATTGAAATTGTTAGCGGACACCATGAAGTGTATGGAGAACCCATGTGCCACCAGAACAACGGCAACTGGTAGAGTTGGGGTATAGCACCAGAAAATGGCATCTCTAATGAATGCGCTATTTTCTGGGTGGCTGTGGGTTGCAATTTGCAGCCCACGTTTGGGTCTCTTGATGCTGAGGATTGCAGCCCCCCAGCTGCCAAGTTGTACGTGGCTGGCAACCAAAAATACAGCTATGGCTTTTTTTTTATATTTCTAGAACTGATTTTACAAAAAAAAATTACGTGGGGCTCCGCAATATTTTTAGTTCAGCCAGGTACAACTTGGCATCTACGGACTGCCAGCAACCCCCGGCTGCCTCGTTGTACCTGGCTGTCAACCAAAAATACAGCGAAGCCCATATTTTTTTATTTCTAGAACTAATTCTAGAAAAAAAAAAATTACGTGGGCCTCCGCCATATTTTTGGTCCAGCCAGATACAACTTGGCAGCTATGGACTGCCACCAACCCCCAGCTGCCTCGTTGTACCTGGCAGGCAACCAAAAATACAGCGAAGCCCATTTTTTTTATTTCTAGAACTAATTCTAGAAAAAACATGATGTGGGGCTCCACCATATGTTTGGCCCAGCCAGGTATAACTAGGCAGCTGGGGATGGAATCCTCAGCATGGAGAGGCCCAGGCATTCTGGGCCCCCCATGCTGAGAATTGTAGCCCGCAGCCACCCCAGAAAATGGCGCATTCATTGAAGCACCATTTTCTGGCGTAGTACCCAGGCTCTTCCAGTTGCCCTGGTGCCGGTGGCAAACTGGGTAATAAAGGGGTTAATGCCAGCTTTTTATTGGCAGCTGGCACTAAGCCCAAGATTCATAATGTCGGGCCAATGTTAGACCCGGCCATTAGGAATCTCTAGTAAATAGTAAAAAAAAATATACCACACAGAGAAAAATCTTTTTATTTGAAAAAAAAAAACAAAAACAAAATTCGGACTCCATCTTTATTATAAAGATCCGAAGTAGTCCACAACGAAGGTCGCACACATTTGATCGCCTCTGCTCAATCCAGAGACTGCAGCAAGGGATCAAGTGTCCTCTTCCTAGAGTCTCTGGGGTCAGAGTTATGGTGCACTGTATGGCAATGATCTATCATACAGTGCACCATGACTATGATCCCAGAGAAAACAACAAGAGGACACTTGATCCTTTGTTGCACCCATCCCATCCATACACCCATGCACTCATCATCCACGCATGCACGCATCCACGCATGCACACACGCACATCAATCCATGCACACATCCATCCATGCACACATCCATCCATGCATGCATCCACACATGCATCCACACATCCACACACGCATCCACGCACGCATACATCCACACACGCACACATCCATCCATGCACATATCCATCCATCCACGCACACATCCATGCATGCACACATCCACGCATGCACACATCCATCCATGCAACATCCATCCATGCACGCATGCATCCACGCATGCATCCACGCATGCACACACCCATGCATGCACACACATCTATCCATGCACACATCCATCCATGTATGCACACATCCACACATCTCCGCATGCATGCATCCATGCACATGCACATCCATGCACGCACATATCCATGCATGCACACATCTCTCCATGCACGCACACATCCACACATCCATGCACACATCCATCCATGCACCCATCCACGCATGCACACACATCTATCCATGCACACATCCATCCATGCGCACATCCACGCATGCCCACATGCATGCAATCACACATCCACGCATGCACACACACATCTATCCATTCACACAACCATCCATGCGCACATCCATCTATGCACGCACACATCCACACATGCATGCACGCACACATCCACACACGCAACCATGCACGCACACATCCATGCATGCAACATCCATCCATGCACACATCCACGCACGCACATGCACACATCCATCCATGCACACATCCACGCATGCACACATCCATGCACGCACACATCCATACATGCAAACATCCATCCACCCATGCATACACCCATCCATACATCCACCCATGCACTGATGCATGCATGCACACACTCATCCACCCATGCAGCCATGCATGCATGCACCCACTCACCCATCCATCCACCCATGCATGCATGCACCCACTCACCCATCCATCCACCCATCCACCCATGCACCCATGGATGCACCCATCCATCCATTCAATCATTCATACATACTTACCTCATCCAGGAGGAGGAGCTCGGGAGAGGAGGAGGGGCCCACACTGGAGCTGACCGGAGGGTGCAGCCCGTCCGGGAGGTGAGGGGGAAGATGGGAAAGGGGCACGGGAGGGGGGAGGAGTGTCAGCTTCCTCAGCCCCCTCTGTGATCGCACCAGGAGGGGGCTGAGGAAGCTGACCAGCGGGTGCAGTCTGCCGGCGGTAACAGTCATTTACCGCCGGCGGTCGTACCGCCGGCAGATGACTGTTACCGAGAGCTCCAATCAGATCTGGAGGGAGTTACTCGCTCTGATTGTCAGTCTAAATTTCAACTGCCAATCAGAGCGAGTTTAACCATGTTAGGGCTAAGCCACCCCCCCTGGGCTAAAGTATAGGTGCTTGTGCTCCTACAGCTCCGGTGACTGGTCACTAACACTGTCACCGGAGCTGCAGGAGCGCAAACAACCCATGACATTATAGAGACGTCATGGGTCGGGAATGCTCCGACTTTCATGATGTCTCTATAACGTCATAGGTCGGGAAGGGATTAAAACACGCTTTGCTGATTGCTCGCCGCAGTTGGTGGCAACTAATCAGCCAAGCGGGCCACAGCTTGGTGTGGGATATGAATCCCGCGCCGCTAATTGGTCGCCGTGCTCAGCCAGCCATGGCGACCAATCAGCAGTGCAGGTGTCATATCCATCGCCAAGCCACAGGCCGATTCACTGATTGGTCGCCACACCTAGCATCGGTCATCTCCTGGCTACGTCGCCGTGGACCTCTGTGCGGCAGGAGATGACCCTACTGATCTCCCAACAGTAGCGGTGGCGTGCGTGATTCAAATCTTGTGCCAATTCGCGGCCGGACTGCGCCAGACGCTGATTGCGCTCAGCGGTGACCAATCAGCGGTGCGGGATTTCCGTTACAGAAAGATAGACAGACACAATAAGACGATTATATTATAGGATTACTAGCAACACAGGATCATGAAAAATCTTACTCATGGCTACCACTTCTGTCAAAAACCTCTGCCTCTTTAACCCACTAATACCCCTCCATAGTACTCATCATTTGAAATACTTCAGTTGAAATCTCCTGGCCTGTATGAAGCTCTTTGCTTAGCACAATATATGAATGTCCCAATGGCTATACAGATGGTCTTCTGACACCTGTTGAAGAAGACATAATTACAAAATTTGCAAATGTGGTTGGATCTATTGTACCTCCGAAAGCAATCAGATTGCCATCTACCCAATTGTTTAACCTCCTCCTCACGTAAACCGGAGATGTTAGCAATTGTTGCCGCCCCAATTCTAAATGAATAACACCACATTCCTTGAGGGTTAAACCACAAAGCTCTTCACAGTGCAGCACCCCCCTACATCTCCTCCCTCATCTCTGTCTATCACCCCACCCGTTCTCTACGTTCTTCAAATGACCTTCGACTAACATCTGCACTAATTCTATCCTCCCACTCCCGGCTCCAAGACTTCTCCAGAGCTGCACCAATCCTCTGGAATGCTTTACCCCAAAAAATCAGGACTATCCACAACTTGCATGGTTTCAGATGATCCCTAAAAACACATCTTTTTAAGGCGGCCTATCATACTCCCTAATAGAAGTCCTTTGTACTGTAGATAGTGAATGGGCTATCTCTCTTGACTTTACTCTTCTACAAACTCCACCAAACCAAAAAGGTCTACACAGATTGTCTGATGACCATCCATGTAAGCTTATTTCTATCCCCCATTTCCACAAGATGCCTGGACCATCAGTGCAATAAGCCCCTGTACCTTGTGCAACCCCTATCCTGTTGTAGATTGTAAGCTCTTTTGAGCAGGGTCACCTTCATTTCTTGTTTTATTTACTGTATTTTCTTTTACATTGATTCTATGCCTATTCTTTTGTATCCAATTATTGTACTGTATTTGTTCTCTACTGTAATTACTTACTGTATTATATTTTCTGTACTCTAACCCCTACATTGTAAAGCGCTGCAGAATATGTTGGCGCTATATAAATAAAGCTTTTTTATTATTATTATTATTATTATTATTATTATTTGACTAAAGCCTTGCTGAAATACCATTTGAATGCATTATTCTATATCCAGGGAACCATCCATGTGAGAAAGTAAATCAAGGCTTTCCTTGCGTATGTCAACAAATTGCATTAATAGATTTACCAGGTAGAAACTGCCTAAATATTAATACATTAATTATTAATAAATATTAATAAAAATATTAACTGAACAAAATGTACCATGGCCATATATGTATTTTTGAATAACAAACTCTAATTCGCCCACTGTTTTTTAATAGCACTACATTATAATAGCTAGTTGGCATAACACTACAGCATTTGGGGCAACTATCTCCCCAACCTATCAGGCACATAAGAAGGCTTATAAAAATGTGCAACTGACTAATAGTTGCTCATACTTGTTTGTGCAAATGTTAAAAATAAGCAAACCCTGTAGGGGTATATGTGTATAGCAATTCATCAAAACAAAATAAGCACACTAATAAAACCACCTTTAATTAAATTCTTTAAAAAGGAGGTTGACCCCTCATTTAAAGGAAAACTGTCAGGTCAAAAATCCATATGTAACTGCTATCGTTTGCTAATTCCTTTCTCTAAGCTATCCTTATTTATGTATTTCTATTATTTATATTCCCCTCCTATCTTCTGTAAACTTCAAATGAAGTGATTCATTCTATCTGTCAATCACAGTGAATGATCCACTTAGTTTTCTGCTGTCCACTCCCCACATGATGATTATGCTTATCACATATTCACCACACATCACAGCACAGGATATTACTGGGGGGTGGCGGGGGGCTGGAACCTCTTCTCTACTCTCTTTGCAGCAAAATCAAGAGACCTTTTAGCTTTCTCCCTGGTGTCCTGAACAGAACAGTAGCTTCAGAAAGTGAAACCACACAATACTGAGAACAGAGGGAGGAAGGGAGGAGGGAGTGGAGAGCTGCATAATTACATGACAGTTTATACAGCACAGGACTCATCGGCTTATAATGGACAGGACTAATGCAGCAGCTCTCTGCAGGGTGTGAAGATGTTGATAACATGGAAGCTACAAAGGGTAGAATAATGATTTTACATGTTTTTAAAAGGTCTGCCCAGGCCCTATTCCAGGGTAATATTAGTATCATACTGAAAAATGACCTGACAGCATCCCTGTAATAACAGCCAATAGTAAAAGACAAGTGTGGCACCCCTGCGGGGGATTGCCACAGGATCCACCGGTGCAAGGAGGGAATTACACCTTGGTTCGCACAGCACACAACACCTTTCCACCCCAGACCTGAAGGGGGAGCTCTACTGGCTGCCTTAAGTCAGTTCCCCTTTAAGAACATCCAGGCCTGAGGGTAGGAGTTAGTCAGTCCCAGAAGTTACTCTGCAGTGAGGAGAGAAGAGAGAGGAGATGGAGGAGCTGGTCGCTTGGAGAGATCCAGGCCCAGGACCAGGGACCACTGACCGCTGTGTGCACCCTAGGGAAAGGGTCGGAGGCAAGTGGAGAAAGCAGGGAACTAAGAAAGGGAACCTGTTACTAAAGCCCTTTAGTACACCCGGACACTGGAGTCCGACGCTGTAATAATTTATTGCTACAGCAAAAGCCCGGAGGATTCAGGAGAAGCTTACCCCACGAGGACAACAAGTAAGAGACGCTGAAGCTGACCAAGCATAGGACCAGGGGCCTTAGGAGAAACAGGGACCCCGCAGAAGGACCTCATAGTCAGTTTGCAGCAAAGCCCCGAGAGGGAAAAGAAGACGCGGTGGGTTCAGGCTCAGGCAAGACTCATTCCAAACCACAGAGCACAGACACAGAGGAGGCTTCATAACTTTCTAAAACAAGGAAGTCTCAAGTTGCACCGGGGACCTGGTTATTACTCTGGACTGTACCTGTTACTTTGTCACCAGTAAAAGGTACCAAAACAACAATCCCTGTGTGTCTGTTTGTCTGTCTAACCGCTGCAACTCAGCGCCTTGTTTGCAAAGACGGAACTGTTACTCCCCTCATCCATCCTCGCTGCCCTGAGGTAAAGCTCCACCTGTGGGGAGCTGCACCACACTCTGCCGCACCCACCATCACCTCAGCGGCCGGCTACAGCGCTGGTGTACCCGTTACCAGGTACCATAAGTGGCGTCATGTTAACAATCCCCTTATCCCCCACCGTTCCCCGCCATTGAGGGTTCAGGGCACGGGACCGGGGATCAACCAGCCATGATTCCCCATCGAAGCCGCCATCAACCCCGGTACCTGAGTACCCCATACCCTGTCGACTGCCTCACAAGAATTAGACTAACCAAACACAGACACAACGTGTAAATGTGTATTCAAATGGTTAATTGGTATCACAGGGGGCATCACGGTAGTCTTGGTCCGGACCGTGTCCCGAGCCCACAAGTAAAAAGGGGATTATTTATAGGGGATTGTCGTGACGCCACCCACGGGTTGTGGTCAATTGGGGGACCACCGCTGATGCTTACTTCTACCAGAAGGATGGATGGTGCTGCAGATGAGCCCGCCGCGGGTTGGGCAGATCCTGACAGGGAATAAGGATGAAATATAGTTCAACATGCTGAAAATCACACACGGGAGACTGAAGCAGGGTTCACCGGGTTTTACTAGCAAGTTCTTCCAGTACAGTTCAATACACTGTTCACAGTTCACGCAATTAACTCCAGACACTGACCCTCCTGCAGCCAGGTTTCTGCCTTCTGAGACCCTTCACTTTCTGGTACCTTTCAGGCTTCTCTCTACTAGTCTCTTCCCAGTGTGCTGTCTGGTGGCAACTCGGTCCCTTTTGTGGCTTTCCCCTGTGTGTGGGATGGCAAGCCCGGGTCCTATATGTTGCTGTACCTCCTGCACGGTGTGTTGGATGAGCAGACCTGGAATCTATGTCTCCCCGTCGGTATGTCCGTGTACGGGCGTGTAGCTACGGTCAACCAGAGCCGACTCTCTGGTCCCAGCCTAGTCTTGGGTGTCCCTATCTTGCAAGGGATCACCGGGCTCTCTCCTACCCGTGTAACTACCCGGGTACGTCAGGGGAGTCTGTCCTGCCAGTAGGTTGTCAGCGCTGCCGTCTTCCTCAGACCCACCTGCACTGGTCACATCTCAGTCTATTCCTTCCCTTTACTCCCGGGCTATGGAGCATGCTTTCTCTCCAGGGATCTGTGTTTCGCAGGATTCTGCGCCTCCAGGGAGCCCAAACCTTCAGGAAAGTGTCCTTCTGTCAGTTCTCACTCTGCTGCTGCTCTGCAGCTCCTGTTCTTTGTCTTTGCTGGTCAGCTCACTCTGGTCTACTGGTCTTTACTTCTCAGCCTTCTCCGGCCTACTGACTAACTCCTCCTAGTGTTCCCCTTTTGTACCTGTCACCTGACCTACGTCCCCACCCACTGTGTGTGGCCCTACCACTCCTTGCCCGCCTAGAGTCCCGGGCTCCAGTTTGGGTCTTGTGTTCGTGGGTGTGTGTTATGAAGGTATTCGTGTAGAACCTGACTCCACCTGCCTGGCTGCAGTTGCTACCTGTGGCCACCCTGGTCGCAGGGGCGCCACACATAAATAAGATGAAAAGACAAACAAATTGCCCTTAATCTGAGTCAGTGACAATAGTCATTGTATCAATGCTATGCACTATTTATAGATATACACCAATTTATAAGCATGGATAAATCTCACCCATCTTGGGCAGGCCTGATATCAATCAGGTATTCAAGGTCCCCATCCAGTGCCAGGACTTACCCTTTCTGTAACCCTGATGAAAAACTACAAACCCTAAGCCCAGAAAACTACCACACTTGGGCCCCTTTCACACTGGTGTTTTTTTTGAAAATGTGGCAGATCCAGCAGATTTACCACATCTGCCGCCTAACGGCCGCACTTGCGTAAAGCCCTATGCATTGTTTATGGGGCTTGTGGTTGGGTGCGGCAAGTGCGGTTCTGCCGGTTGCAGCAGATGCGGTACTTGCGGCGGCGAAAAAAAAACATGGCTGACAGCGTTTTTTTTTTCGCGGCCGCAAGTGCCGCATCTGACACAATCGGCAAAACCACACTTGCCGCACCTGCCGCAAGCCCCATAGAAAATGCATGGGGTTTTCCGCAAGTGTGTTGCAAGTGCGACCGTTAGGCTGATGATGCGGTAAATCTGCCACATTTTCAAAAAAACGCCAGTGTGAAAGGAACCTTACAAGAGCAGTCCACAGCTGCACCTCAATCACTGTGACCTAAACTTGTCCCGACGGGTTTCGTCCTTTTGAATCATCAGGGGACCAGGTTTCAGATATAATAAGGGAAACTGTCATATCACATCAGCTTCAAGTAAAGGCAAAGGAGATAAATAGTAGCAGTGAGCATTGTTATAAAGTCAATCAAATTTCAAACGCCTGTAGCAGGTCTAATTAGTAGCATTTGAATCACCCCGGGCCAGGGTACTCAGATCTCAGGTGGGCAGTCTGGAAGTCACGGGTGGCTGCCTGAGACTGTGGCCCTGGTGGTCAGTGAATAAGGGAAAAATAAAGTAAAGTTTGTTTGTGACGCCACTTGCAGTACCTGGTGATGCTGACCAGCGCTGCTACAGTCCTCTGGTGGTCAATGGTATTGCGGCGATGATGGTATAGTCCTCCGCAGGCAGGACTGGACCGCTGGGGCGGTGATTCTGTGAAAGAAATCAGTTTGTGCAAGAAAAGATGCAGCAGAGTCGACAAGTCACTTCACAGGGTACTTTACTGGAACTAAGCAATCATTACAGTTCACAGTGCAGTATGATGTTATCAGACAAATGGTTATGGGTGGCTGCAAGTAGATTTTATGGTAGGTAGACGGAACCCTCATATATGCCTTTCTTGTTCCTCTTGTTCCCTTGCCTCCCAGTGGCGGTATGAAGCCGGCCTCTTGAAGATTAAGTCTGACCTCCTGCTGTTTCTCTTTACCTCCCTTGCTCCCGTCGGGAGAACCTTCTCTTGATCACCGCAGCCGACTACAGTGGTGTCTGATTCCCCTCTAATGGGTGCTTTAGGAGCCAGGGCCGTATCTGGATATACTCTCGGTCTACGGATTTTCTGCAGGCCGTGAAGGTTCCCACAGGTGCGGGCTCCAGTAGAGCGAACTCGCTTTCTTGAGTCCCTTGCTCCTTTCTCCTTCTTCTGGGATCTACCCTTTTGCTTCCCTTCGTCTTTCATGCCTCACGTTCCCATCCTGAATTCTTCTAGCTCTCCAACCCGGAGGCAGAGACCTGGAGCCCAAAAGGCCCCCAGCCAAAGACTGACAGCCAAAGACCTCCTTTTCCCCCCCGGGGGTGACTATATACCCTCCCGGGTTCCCTCCCACTGTGTAACTAGTGTGGGGTGTGGGTTTAGGGTTCCACCTACTGTCCACAAATCCACTTGCAGTGGAGTGACTACACCGCTTTTATGAGTGTAGTACCCTTTTTGTGGCACCTACATGGTGGGGCGCCACATACCCCTTTGATGAAACATACTCATCCGCGAGTATCAACACTTGTCTCCTGGGAAGTGAAAACTTTTTTTATATATATATTAATACCAATGGGTAACTATATACAATCAAGCATATTTAAGTATCTTTCCATTGCTGGGAGGCGCATAGCTTCAAACGTTACACATATAAAACAATTCACATTATTCATCTCGGCCCAACGGGACCGATACTAGGTATGTGGGCCACTATTCATGGCACACATTATTAACGAAGGAAAGGGGGCAGTTCACATATAAAAGTATTTTTGGTCGATCGGGACACACTCTTCATTAAAGGAAAGGATGAAAATAAAGGGGCATGGTTACTGAGTAGGTGAGGGGCTATTTACAGGGGCAATGTCTCACTACGGGAGTCTATTGCAATACAATGTCACTATTCTACATGGGCGATTCTTATAGCAAACCAGCCAAGTGGGCTGGGGAAACGCTCATAAGTTACCTGTTCTCCTCTGTAAAGATCGCGCCGGGGATGTCCTTTTTGCAGGAACGATTCTACATCCCGCCGGTAAATGAATACATCATCAAAAAGTCCTGGTTCTCGTAAGAAACCCCATCCATCTTTCTGATAAACGGAGACAACAGTTCCACATTTCCACAGTTCAAGGGGCAGTGGGGGCTGAGCTCGGGCTTCATCCCGTAGTCTCCTTGTGGTTTGTTCTCTTTGGTACCTGGTCTCTCTCATACCCGGCTGGACGGGTGCACGGTAGCGCCTGGTACTGTGGGGGTGGTGAACTGCTGCTGGAACCTCTCGGTGTTGCATGCATCTCTGCGGAACTTAGAATGGCAGGAACTCCTTACTGGTGCCACTGCCATGTGGTCCACCAAGCTGCTTCTGGAGTGCTCCCTCCTGAGGCTCTGCCTGGCTCCTCGTCGTCGTCATCGTCGTCGTAGAGCTCTTCAACTTCCACGTCCGGTGCTGTGGGTGGTTGCGCTGCCTCCAGCCGGAGACAACTGCTGGCCTGGGATGGTGGTGGAGTCGGGGGTTCAGTTTGGGTCCCTGAGTCCCGGGTCTGGACGGGTGGTGGTAAGGAGGCACGGTACTCCTCTACTGCTCGTTCTGCAATCGCTGCCTCCCGTGCCTCGCAGGCCGTCCTCCTAGCCGACAGCTCGAAGGTCTGCTCGGCACTCCACCACCGACACACCCATGTTAATGTCTGTTCCATCTCTTGGTGGAGCCGGGTGAAAGCATTCCGCCAGTAATTAGCATCGCCTTCAATGGTTAAGAGGGACGCCGCTGCTGGATAACCATGCTCGGCGCAGGTCTGCTCTTCCAACTCCCGCACAACGTCTCTCCATCGGGGTGCTGCCATGCTGCCGGGTACGAAGGAGTCTGATGGCATCTGTCCTTCTTTTCCGGTTTGTCCAGCTATGGGTGTATGGGTGGGCACTCCCTGGGAACTTCCTGTGTGCCGCCCCCCTGATTGATTGATGGCAATCGGGGCGGCCACACTTTTTGGCGCGTCTGTCTAGGCCCTCCTTCTTCTAGGGGCTGAGGCACGCCCCCGGGCCTGCACATGGTGTTTACTTCATGGCGACGACGCCATCTTGGGTCTCCATGCGATAATGGCGGGAACCCATTTTTGGCGCCTGGCAAAGGCAGAAAAAGTCAATTTTAAGTCCGAGTTCAAAGGCGCACAGTATCCGGTGGTACAGGGTACAATATCCTGTTCGTAGACGCCAGGTTGACTCACCCCGGGCAAGAGTACTCAGATCTCAGGCGGGCAGTCTGGAAGTCACGGGTGGCTGCCTGAGACTGTGGCCCTGGTAGTCAGTGAATAAGGGAAAAATAAAGTAAAGTTTGTTCGTGACGCCACTGCAGTATCTGGTGATGCTCACCAGCGTCGCTACAGTCCTTCGGTGGTTGATGGTATTGCGGCGATGATGGTATAGTCCTTCGCAGGCAGGACTAGACAGCCAGGGCAGCGATTCTGTGAAAGGAATCAGTTTGTGCAAGAAAAGATGCAGCAGAGTCGACAAGTCACTTCACTGGGTACTTTACTGGAACTCAGCAGTCAGACAAATGGTTATGGGTAGCAGCAAGTAGATTTTATGGTAGGTAGATGGAACCCTCGCATATGCCTTTCTTGTTCCTCTTGTTCCCTTGCCTCCCAGTGGTGGTGTGAAGCCGGACCTCTTGAAGATTAAGTCTGACCTCCTGCTGTTTCTCTTTACCTCCCTTGCTCCCGTCGGGCGAACCTTCTCTTGATCACCGCAGCCAACTACCGTGGTGTCTGATTCCCCTCTAATGGGTGCTTTAGGAGCCAGGGCTATATCTGGATATACCCCCGGTCTACGGATTTTCTGCAGGCCGTGAAGGTTCCCACAGGTGCAGGCTCCGGTACCCGATTGCTTTCCTAGAGCGAACTCCCACGCTTGAGTCCCTTGCTCCTTTCTCCTTCATCTGGGATCTACCCTTTTGCTTCCCTTCTTCTTTCATGCCTCAGGTTCCCATCCTGAACTTTTCTAGCTCTCCAACCCGGAGGCAGAGACCTGGAGCCCAAAAGTCCCCCATCCAAAGACTGGCGGTCAAATACCTCCTTTCTCCCCCTGGGGGTGACTATATACCCTCCCAGGTTCCCTCCCACTGTGTGACTAGTGTGGTGTGTGGGTTTAGGGTTCCACCTACTGTCCACAAATCCACTTGCAGTGGAGTGACTACACCGCTTTTATGGGTGTAGTACCCATTTTGTGGCACCTACATGGTGGGGCGCCACACATTCCTCTCACCTGTCTTGTATACTCTAGTTCCCTTGGCACCCATCTCTCATGTGTTTGCTAAGGACGCCGCACACTACTCTGCTTCCACCATCACCAACAAAGTGCTGACGTCACATCCGCCCACCTCTATCACTCAGATGCACTCCAGCCTGAAATGCTGATGCAACTTCCGCTGCATTATCAATGCTCGCTCACCAGCACAAATCACAAGGCCGACGGCTCACCAGCGATGACGCGGCATCACGTGAGTAGTGAAGAGGGAGGGGGCGGCAATGCACAGCATCACATGATCAGTATAAGGGAGAAAATACACAATCTTATTGTACATCAAGCCAGACCTTATAAAATTATGAAATAACCTAATCGTAGTAAAGTCTATGGTAATATATTAATGGTATGCTAGTGTGGAGCCCACTGGGACGGGGTACTCGGTACCGGACCGGGATATTGCTGGGGATATCACGGCGGTCTTGGTCTTGACCGTGTCCTGGGTTCCGCAAGTAAAAGGGGTATTTACAAGGGATATATTTTGTCGTGACGTCACCCACGGGTTGTGGTCATTAGAGGGACCACCGCTGCAGTGTACTTCTGTCAGGAGGATGGATGGATGCTGCAGCAAGGTGGATGAGCCCGCCATGGGTCGGGGCAGCTCCTGAAAGGGTGCAAAGGATAATAAAAGTTCTGTATACCTGGAATCATACACGGGAGACTGAAGCAAGGTTCACTGGGTTTACTTTCAAGTCCTTCCAAGTCAAACAGTTTACAACACAGTTCAGTTCTTTATACAGTTAACTCCGGACACTCTGAACCCTCTGCAGCTAGGCTGTCGCTCTGAGACCCCTCACTCTTTCTCTGTAACCTTTCCGGCTTATTCTTTCTCAGTTCTCTCTTGTGGGTTGTATGACGGCAACTCGGTCCCTTTTATGTGGCTTCCCCCTTCAATGTGTGGGCAGCAAGCCGGGTCCTATAATGTTGCTGAGCCAGGCAGCTGGGGGTTATATATGATTAATGCAAAGCAGTCTGTGGAGCGCTCAGGAAAGGCAGGCAGGGTGAATTATAGATAAAACTTAGCTTTTTATTATTCTCCTTCACAGCCACAACGCGTTTCCACTGACACACCTGAGGAAGACTGCTGTGTCAGTGGAAATGTGTTGTGGCTGTGTAGGAGAATAATAAAAAGCTATGTTTTATCTATAATTCACCCTGCCTGCCTTTCCTGAGCGCTCCACAGGCTGCTTTGCATTAATCATATGTTCCAGTTTCTCCTATGGAAGATCAGCATCAGGAACAGCTTGGAAGGCACATTAACAAAAGGACCTGTGTGGTGTGAGGTGAAGGCCTAGAGCTACAGGACTTTTCCTGTCTGAGTGGTCACGTGTTCAGAGCTGGAGCCTAAGGAGGCAGCTCACAGGCAGCAGCACACAGAGATTCCAGGGAGAGCGATTAAGCTCCACACTTCAAGTGATTTACCGGGGCTGTGCAGGGCAGTGCACAGCCCTCCAAGGTGAGCAGCTTTTTTACTAGTTAGGGAAAGAAATTGTTTATACAGGTGCACCCATTGCGCATCCTTTTCTGTTTATATACATATTGATAATAGGCAGCTGGGGGTGGCAGCCCGTAGCAGTCCGCTTAATCTGCACTGAGAATCAAAAATACAGTGGAGCGCCACGTCATTTTTTTAAAATTATTTATTTATTTTTACACTATCAAAAATACTGCGAAGCGCTATGTTGTTTTTTTAAATTATTTATTTATTTTTTAATTTTGTATTTACATTGCTACAATGTCAGTCAATCTGTGACGGACCCAACAGCCAATCACATGCTGTCACAGAGAATAGGCATTTGTGATTGGCTGGTGGAGTAAGTGGAAATTAGCCCAAACATTCTACCATAGTAATATGTATGGGCTGATTGCAGATTCATCGAACAGCCAATCGCAGACGCCCATTCTGTATGTAATGTATATAGAAGGCTATGCAGGATTAAACTGCATTGGGTAGTTACAAACTATATGGCTCCTCTGGAAGAAAATGTGAAAAAAATTACAAGATCTTTATGCATGTACTATCCTGTTTACACAACTCATGTATAGAGCAAATTTGTATAATCTATTATGTAGTGCAAATTCTTTATACTCTGGTGTTAGCCAGTAGTCTGGTGTTGTAATATTTGAAACTGCACACTAGGTGGCAGAAGAAGGACATGTTATTGATGAGAAAGCCGCCATTTTAGAAACACAGTAGATTTACAGGTCCCCAGATATAGACAAAAAGAAATCATGATGCAGCAAAGCAAATACATGATAGGAGATAAAGGAAATAGAGAATCAGATGGAACAGATAATGGCTATCAAAGAAAATGAAAAGAATATAAATTGTAAATGAAAAGCTACATTATGAATAGTGCACACAAGATTGTTTGGTGGGTTATATTTGGTGGGTGAGCTCTGACAAGTCTTTAAGTGGAAAGTCTTTCTTCTATAAACATCCAGTACAGTGCAGTCCATGTTTTTCTAAAAGAAGCAGAAAACGTTCTTACTTTCTTCAGTACTACGTCACAAGGTGAAAAAGGTGGAGGGAGACATTAGAGTCGCACATGGTCACTTGTGATTGAGGATGCTAAACAGCGACACAGTGCACATAGTACACACAGAGTCTACATATCGATGTATGTTTTCTAACGTAGGCGGGCACTGATATTTTCTTTTATTGTCTTCTGAACTCGTTAACTACACTCAAAGTAAAAATACTGAATCTTTCATTGCTTAACCCCCACAATAGTGTCATCAGCAGTGATGTAGGTAGATACATTTAAAGTGTCATCCCTAATCACAGAATCATAGAATGGTGGAGGTGGAAGAGAACTCCTGCGTCACCTGGTCCAGCCCCCTGTTTAAAGCAGATTTACTAACTCATCCCAGACAGATGTCTGTCCAGTCTCTGTTTGAAGACTCCATTGAAGGAGAACTTCCCACTTTTCGTGGCAGCCTGTTCCACTTGTTGATCTCCCTCACTGTAAAAAAGTTTTTTTCTAATATCTAATCTGTGTCTCCTCCCATTTAATTTCATCCCATTGCTTCTAGTTTTATTTCTAATGCAAATTAGAATATTGCACCCGCTAGAGGACCAGGTACTTGAGGCCGGAACGTGCTGTCTCAGGGGTTGCCACACCACCGTTACAAAAGAGTCCAGCGCACTCTGCAATCGATGGTCTTTGGGAATCCACCACAAGAAAAACCCTTTTTTATCTCCCTGGGCGCAGCGACAGGGCTCACACTGACCGATTCTTTGGCTGCACCAGTGGGTTTTTAAGTGGTGCGGTCTCAAGTGCAACATGTCCATGCAATAATCAATTTACTTATATTATAAATTACTTTATAAAAGCAATAATAAAACCAATAGGGTGCACCCGGGAGTACACAAACTATTCACAAGAATGTTATGATCTGCTCATTGTCCATGATCAGAAAGTCTTTTACAAGAAAAGGGGAATCAAGCACATTCACAGAGGGAAGAGATGGTAACTATCATTCACACTTACAGTTGCACTGCAGCTGTCTGGGCTACTCTTCCTTCTCCTTTCTCTTGGCATTCTAGGAAAGTACCTGCTGCCGGGCACAGGTCACATGAAGGGACGGTGCTGAATGCTCCAGCCATCTGTGTCGCCCCAGGCTGTGGGGTACTCGAGTATCAGGCGGCAGAAGGGGTTAACTGTGTCACGGGAATGGAAGCCGCGCCTGACCCCATGTCCCGGGGGACTATTCTCTTGAAAAGGGGGATTTATATATGTGGCGCCCCTTCGACCAGGGTGGCCACATAGGGAACTGCAGCCAGGTAGGAGGAAAGACAGTTTATACACTAAACACCTCTCACAGACATCCCACACACCACTAGGAGGCAGCACATAACCCGGAGCCCGGAACTCTAGGCTGGCAAGGGGTGGAGGAAAGTGGGCAGGAAGCATATAGGTCAGGTGACAGAAGGTACAAATAGAGGAAGAGGAGGAGGAAAGAGTTAGTAGGCCAAAGTAGGCTGAGAAGCAAAGACAGAAACATACATCCTGGAGGGGTTGGGCTGGATGGAGATGCAGAATCCACAGCGTCAGAGAAACCATGGAGAGAAAGCTCGTCCATAGCCAGCATCCCAGGGGAGTGTGAGGAAAGAGAGCGGACCAACAGTACTGGGTCCAAGGAACACAGCAGCACCAATCGACTACAGGTGGAGAAGTCTTCCCTATTGAAGCTGGAGTCACACGGGTTAGAAGGAGCCTGATAGTGCCTTGCAGGAGAGGGCTATTGCAGGCTAGGCACACAGCAGAGTGTCGACTCTGAAGGGGACCGAAGATTAACCCGGTATCCCCAGATTTACTGACGGGGAGCTCCAATTCTAAGTTGGAGTTCCCACACCAAGGATAGGAAGCACAGTGGCAACCACAAGGACCCACAGGGGTCCGAGCTGCCGCTATACTGTCCGGAGACACACAAAAAGAGAAACCACAGCCTGGAAAGGACCTAGAAGGAGTGAGGGGTCTCAGAGTGACAACCTGGCTGCAGAGGGTTTAGTGAAAACTGGAGTAAAGTGACTGTAACTTGAGTTAAGAAATGAACTGTACTGAGAACTACTGGAAAGTGCTTAAAGAAAGTTGACAAGTAAACCCGGTGAACCCTGCCTGTGTGTCTGTGTTTGATTCCAGGGATAAAGAACTGTTTTCATACCTTTCATTCCTGTCAGGAGCAGCTTGACCCGCGGCGAGCTCATCCATCTGGCTGCAGCCCATCCATCCTCCTGGCAGAGAAGAGCTGCAGCGGTGGCCCCATCATTGACCACAAACCGTGGGTGGCGTCATGACAAACCATATCCTTTGTATATATCCCCTTTTACTTGTGTGAACCCGGGATACGGTCCGGACCAGGACCTCTGTGACATCCCCAGCAGCAACACGGTCCGGTACCGAGAACCCTGTCCCAGTGGGCTCCACATATATACAGGTGATTATTACTTAGTTTCTTAAAAATATGGTCCGCAACTCGACCTCTTGGTGCTCAGAAGAAAAAATCGATAACTGTATACAAATAACTTCGGCACTCAAATGGAGATGAATAAAAGGGCTTTATTCTGAAAAATTCTTGTGATATTCTCATAAATGAATTTATACTGACGTTTCGGTCACATTGACCTTGTTCACAGTGTCAAGAATATCTATCACAAATGAAAGTAAAATGAAATAAATCAATAGTACATCATGTTTTTACATTCTTCACATGAATTTACATAGAATACATGGCATTACAGTTTGAATCACAGTTTGAAAAGAACATACTTATACAATATCATGTGTCCAACTGGCTGTATTTATTACAACACTCTTGATTCATTTACCCTTATGCACATGAAAAAATGATTTATCTTGTTCATAGAAGTCTATGCATAAATGCTTCCTCATAAAGGTATACTTGCTCCTGGAAGTGTATGAAAAAACATAATGAGAATCAGCAGTAAAGTGTGTTTTACCTTATGCCAAAAATTTCCATAGAAAAGCCAAAAGCAGCTTTATTCTTGTTACAATGTCAGTCAACTGCAAATGGAGAATACAAATTAATAGTGTACCAATCCCATTTTCCTAAGGTATAAGTAGCAATATGTGATACACTACCTTTGCTGTGAGTAAATAATATTGTGGGTATATTACCCTGTTTGGGAGCAATGTTATGGATAAATCCTACAAATATAAAAGATGTAAATGTATATGCATCTTTAATTATACAATCGTGGGCATCTCAAAATGCTATGGTAAAGCTCTTTACCTTGCGAGCGTATGAACAAAAGATAATGGAATAACCGGGATTGATTCTCCCAAATCCTACAAATAGGACCTTATGATGGTCACTATAAACAAAAGGAGTGAGAGACAATAAAAAAGAACAACAAATTCCATGATTGTTATATTGCCAATAGCATATAAAAGCAATGTGCTAAAGTCTAGTAAGAGAATGTCCACAGCCTGATAATGAAGTGGGATTTCCCCATAGGCAGTCAATTGAAATGACCATCAAACGTTACCTCACATAAATAGAATGCATAGCGATCTATGAAAACAAGTTATAACATACCATGAACGTAATAAACCAAAAGAAAAACCAGTACTATGTACTGTATACCTTATGTGTATAGCTGGAAAGCGTGGACTCGCCGCGCGGGATGCAAGTGAGGCTCTCAGTGAGCCGCGCCATTAAAAAGAAGCGTGTGACGTCATTTCCTGATGACGCCCCTTAGGTAGTGCGCGTGTGCGGGAACGCCAGACAATGTAGTTTACACGTAACCTAGGTGACCCATCTAATCCCGCGATACCAGACACCCGATGAAGTTTGTGTCTATGGTGAGGTTTATCTTTTAGTATCTCACCTATAAAGAGGGAAGAAAAAGGAAAATTGAAAAGAAAACAGAGAGTAATGTTTGTTATGTATTATATAAAGAGATACAAAGGTAATAATTGGAAAACTGTATATAAATGTGATTAGAGCGATTTAAAGAGACAGTGTATCCAATATTAATAAATCAGTAACATGATATAATCCTATTGTAATTTTCTACTCAGGAATGGCTATCATACTCTCTGTTAAGCCCTAATGGAGATAGGGTTTGTAATTCATGTATCCACTTGGCTTCAAGGGTTAAGAGCCTATTAACCCTATCACCACCCCTTCTAAGTGGTGGAACATGATCTATAATTTGATACCTAAGCTGGGATACACTATGACCCATAGACACGTAATGTGCAGGAATGGGTAACAGTGTCTTGCCACAACGAATGGTGGACTTGTGTTGACTAATACGGTCTCGGATATGTTGGGTGGTCTCCCCAACATATCCGAGACCGCATGGGCATTTTATTAAATACACTACAAATGTGCTGTCACAAGTGTAAAAATCTTTAATCTGGTACCTTTTACCAGAACGTGGATGGGTGAATGAACTGCCCTTCATTACATTGGTGCATTGGGCACACCCAAGGCAGGAGAAGGTGCCAAAACGGGGTGTTCTAAGGAATTACTGTATTCCTTTCTTTGAACTGGAGCCTATATCAGTCCTGACTAATGAGTCACGGATGTTCGGTGGACGTTTGTTGCAAAGAATAGGTTTGACATTAACTTCTTTTATGTGTGGGTATGATTCTTTCAAAATGTGCCAATGAGATAAGACACTTTTGTTGAGGAGGGGGAGAAAGGATGATAGGTGTGGACATATGCTATCCTAGTTATATCTGATCTTTCCTTTCTTATCCTCTCCTTGGATAAGATCTCTGACGGGTACCCCCTCTCTTTAAACTTCTGGAACATCTCATCGTGACGCATTTTACGGGTGCTGTTCTCTGTCACTATACGATCTACTCTGTCAAATTGAGATAGAGGTAATGCTGTCTTGATGTGACGTGGATGACTACTTTGAAAGTGTAGCAAACTGTTCCGGTAAGTGGGTTTCCTGTATAGATCAATGATGATCTTACCTTCGGGTGAAAGCAACACCATCGTGTCTAAAAAACTGATTTCACTGTAATGCCAACTTAATGTAAATTTTAAAGATGGTAATATGCTATTCAGGTCAGTGACAAATGTATGTAGGGAATGTAAGTCGCCTTGCCATATCAAAAAAATGTCGTCGATGAAACGATGCCATATTTTGACTTGAGAAGAAAATAAAGAGTGTGTGTATATGTGATTTTCTTCGAATTGTGACATAAAAATATTGGCATAAGGGGGTGCCACGTTACTCCCCATTGCGGTACCTTGTCGCTGAATGTAAAACTGATCCTGAAATAGAAAATAGTTGTTGTGTAAAATCAGTTGAAGAGTGTCTAGACAGAAAGCCTGTTCTAATGGCTCCAATGTGGAATCTTTAAGTAAAAATTGTTGGACAGCCTCAATTCCCTCGGTATGCCCTATGCTGGTATACAATGAATTAACATCTAATGTGGCTAAGATGCTATCTTTGATGTTGGATAAAGTATTGAGTTTATTCAAAAAATCCGAGGTATCACGTAGATAGGACCTGGTTTTAACAACCATGGGTGTAAGTATTTTCTCCAAAGTAATGGCCAGGGGTGACAGCAGGGATTCTGTGGAGGCCACGATAGGGCGCCCCGGGGGATTGACAAGACTTTTATGGATCTTGGGTAAGACATAAAAAAAACGGGAATAATGGGATGAGGATTCAACATATATTCCGCTAATGATTCATCTATGATATTCAATTTTTTATATTTATCAATATGATGTTGTATTTTAATCCTAATATCAGATGTGGGATTATTAGAAATTGGTTCATAAGTTTCCCTGTCACTCAATTGTCTCTGTATTTCAGATATATATAAAGTCTTGACAAGATCTTGATGTTACTGTGGCACATTAACCCATGGGGTGCCACACCTCCTGTGTTGTGCTCCAGAACTGCAGTTACTATGAGGTTCGGCTCCTGGTTGAGGGGTTAATGTGTGACTCACCTGAACTCCTCTCCCCCTAGCCTTTAAGTAGCATCTTCTTCCACCAGGTGGTGCTGCTGATAGAGTTTCACTCTATGCCTGGAAGCTGTGCTGTGCAGTCATGTGTGTTTGTGTGGCTGATGTCCTTTGGAGTTGCTCTATCCCAGTTCTATGGAGGGAGGTGAGGGGGAAATAGCGCAGGGCTGCTGGAGGAGTTTTAGGAAGAGGCTGGAGGCCCGAACCTTCTCACCTTCAGAGATACCTTCGGGATCAGGGCCATTCAGGGTTCCTAGACTAGGGTCAGATTAGTCTTCCCTGGTCACCCTGCCATTACCTCATCAGCATTCTTACTACACCGTGACAACTATACATTGGTGATCTGCTTTCATGGGGTCATAGTTATACACATATATTTACATAACTAACATGTGTAGGGATGATTGGTTTCTTCTCTCCATCAGTGTAAAATAAATCTGTTTGGCAGTAATTTATGGTACACATCAATTTGTGAATGCCCCGAAAATGTCAGCTTTATTGTCGGCTTCACTAAAGCCGGCTTCACACCACGATTATCGGGATCCGGGGCTGTCCAATGTGAACCGGAGAGCCCCGGATCTGATTTTGCCCCTATTGTATCCCTATGGGGCTGGATGGCGGTGATTTGCCATCCGGTTTTGTGCCGTCCAGGAGGATCCAGCAGATTTCGTTTTTTTTGCCTCAGACACAAAATCGGAGCTTGCAGCATTTTTTGTGTCCGGGGCAAAAATCGGAGAAAAACGGATCCTACTGGATACTGTGCAATCCTGCGCCCCATAACATGGGAGTCTATGGGCGCTGGATCCGTCAACAAATCGGACCGGTTCCTGGACGCCGAGTGCTGAATGAGCGGCGGCTTTGAAATTCAAGCCGCACTCGTTCAGCCCCTCCAGACGCTATGCTGAAATTTCAGAACTTGGACAGTGGCAGCCGCGCACAGGGAGGATTCCGGCAGAAAACAGGATCAGAGGGCAAATGCTCTCCGGTTCTGTTTTCTCCAGGGCTGTCAGGTTCTGTCTGGTGCTTCCTGCAAAACTCCAAACAGAAACTGACAGTCAAACAACGTGGTGTGAAGCTGGCCTAAGGATATATTGCTTCAACATGAATTTACAGCCAAATATTGAACTCAGCAAAGCGGTAAGGCTGCGTTCACATCGTGATTTTTTTCCTGTCCGTGGGGACGTTGTTTTTTGCAGGACCCCACGGACAGGATCGGATGTGGCCTACAGATGGCATTTCTGTGTCCAGGTCTGTGATTTTCATGGATTCGGAAAGTGCAGACAGGCGGGGCACTTTCACTTTCGCAATGTATATACTGTACATACATTGTGAAAGTGAAGCAAGGGTTAAAAATATAAAAAAAACATCCTCACCTCTCCGGCGTGTCCCGCAATGTGCGCTGCGGCATCTACCGTAGCTCCAGGGGCTAGAAGACCTGTGCATCAGCTGACCGGGTGGGGCAACCCAGTCAGCTGATCGGTCACATGACTGCATCAGCTGAGCAGTTTAAATCTCTCGCCCTCCAAAACCGATCGGCAGGCGGGAGATTTAAACTGCGCTGATGCGGTCATGTGACCGATCAGCTGATCTGGTACCCCCGCCCCACCCGGTCAGCTGATGCAGAGGTCTTCACGCTCCCGGAGCTACGGTAGATGCCACGGCGCACGATGGGGAGGTGAGGATGTTATTTTTTTTAGCCCTTGCTTCACTTCTGCAATGTATGTATATACATTGCAAAAGTGAAATTACATGGTAATGAAGGGGTTTTAGTATTCTGAGCATCCTCAGTACACTAAAATCGGGTACGGGAAACGATCCGATGTTTTCCTTGACCTGTGCCCCATAGGTCCCCATGTTAATTGCCGCAGACAGCGTCGGATTCGATTGTCTCCGATTTGGTCCGCTGTGTCCAAAATCGGAACAGTCTCCGATTCTGAGTACACCAAAAAACGGGCACAATCGGATCCGGTATAATTTGGGCACAATCAGATGGCCATACAGGATCAATCCGTGCCCATAGGCATACATGGGGCCAAATCGGATCCGTGGATATCTGTTTTACAACATGGATCCTCAAAAATCGCGATGTGAAAGCATCCTTACAGTCAATTGATGTAGTATATAATTAAGAAAAACCACGATCAGTTGATTGACTGTACATTCAACAAACCTGGATCTGGATGAACTGGATTTATGTGCTCTACTATATGAAGATGTAAAGTGTTGTAAAATCATTGTATTTGTACTTTTATAGATTTGCAATTCCACAGGACTGATGGTGGGGATGGTCTTTGGTTAATATCAAATTGCTTACATCTCAATAATTATGGTGCATATTGTAGTGGGATATGTATAGACACCACATTTTAGCCAACAATCTCTGTGGATTGGTTAAAAGAAGCACTTGCACTTTATGTTAGTAAACTAATGGTTAATAGAGCACAGGCAGTGTTCTGGGTCCGGGTATGACGCCTGGCTGTGGTAACCCTGGTGATGAATGATGCTGGCCGTACTCATTTGCTGAGCCGGGTCATGTGACTTACACGTGACCAATGCTGCGACGGTGGCCACACCCATCACTTCCGGGAATGAGGCGGTGTAACAGCACCGCCTGGTCCCACGAACCCCATAGGCTGGCCAGCCTTTTTGTATTAAATTCTGTTTTTTATTAAAGTTTCAAAGTTGCATCTCAACAAGAATAAGCAGTCAACATATATTTTCTTTAATCACATTCACAAGTGTAAAAAAAATAAAGGACAACCAATAGCGGTCATCACGAACATTTTTGAGTCTCAGTAATCTCAGTGTGTTCTGCCACGATATAGACATCACACGGGTACTATAAAACTTCCCGTAGCCTGTATAATGTCTGATCTAAGTATAAGGTGGAGCGTCATCACATATAAGTGTACGTGAACTCTATAACATCACCTTGTTCATTTGTGGGTGGAAGTCCGGCTATACACAAGAATATGTCTTGCCTTCATGATGAAACCTTCAAACCTCCCATAGAAGGTCAAAGGGATCATGAAGTATCATAATAAAGATAAAGAGAACAAGAAGGGTATCAGAGGGAAGGGGTCCTGACCCGCCTATTTAACCTCACTGCACACCCCATATGGTCGCCCCCTGACAAAGATGATGCTGAAATGACCATAGGGGTCGGCAGCAGCGGCGTATCTAGGGGGGTGCAGTTGGATCCTTTGCCCCGGGCGCAACTCAGAGGGGGCGCCAGCGTGGTGCAAAAAGTGTGAAAGGACTGGGCGTGGCCGGAGGGATGACGTCACATGAGCAGCCGCAGTGAGGAGACGCTCTACCTGTCATCTCTATGATAAGTGCCCGAGGTGGGCGGGGCTTGTGAGGCCGATATCCGCCATCTTACTGGAGGCAGAAGATCAACTGACGGGAGAGGACGCTCTCAGGTGAGAAGATATAGCCAGAGAGGACAGGGAAACACGGGGGACGGTAATGAGTGTGACACACGGGGATGAGGGGACAGTAATGAGTGTGACACACGGGGGAATGAGGGGACTAATGAGTGTGACACAAGGGAGATGGGGGGACGGTAATGAGTGTCACACACGGAGGATGAGGAGACGGGAATGAGTGTGACACACGGGGGATGGGGGGGACGGGAGTGAGTGTGACGAGGGGTGGGGGGCACCAAAATAAATCTTTGCCCCGGCTGCCAGAAAACCTAGTTACACCGCTGGGCAGCAGCACCAAACCTGGAGCACTAAGCACTTTTTGCGAATAGCTATTGTATGCACTTTATGTGAGGCTGTAACCCTGGTATAAGGTCTCTGTATGTGTATTGCGTCACAGATTATTGTAGGTAATGAGGGTTTATAGTAAGTGAACATCACTGACTCGACCTGCTGTTTCTCACATATTGAGCCTGGTTTACTTGGTATATACCTGTATCAGTGTAACATGGATAGAAATGGTCCATGAGGGTATATTATGCAATGATGTGTACATGGTGCACATTATTTGTGAATGGATTATTCCGTGTACTATAATGATGGTTTATGTACAATCTTTGTAACCTGGGTATAATGCCTACATGGAATGTTCTGTATGGTGACGTCGCTCCAGTGGTGTAGAGAAACCGATTGCTGCTTGTGTCAGTATTTGTTCTTCCCTAAAACTCTGGTATTATAAATCCACTTTCTTCCCACATTGGACAGATGATCGTGGTTTTTCTTAATTATATAGAGCCTGAGAGCGATTTTGTCCTGTCCATGAGGGATTGGTTTTGTAATAACATTATGGTGACGTACACAAACGGTCCCAAATGAAGTTTTATAAATCAGGTGATGTAGTGCCTGCATGATGGATACAATTTAGGTGCTTGTAACATAGTATCTCATTGTTTCTCTGTGAATAGTGTAATGGCTACACATTGGTTCTCTATGAATGGGCTGTGAGCGCTGGTTCTAACACCATTAATGATTCTGTGACATCAATTAGGAGTTTATTTGAATTTCCTCCTGATTTTTTATTTATAAAATGAGAATAAATGTTTTTTATTTTTTTAGGGAATAATATTACGATTCAGGCAGGTGCAGGTGTGAAGCCCCTGAACCATATTCCGGTGTAATTTAATATTTTATAGTTTTTTTAATTTTATATGAATGGAGCTTATTGTTTAATTTCTTTCAGATGTATTTATGCACACATATGATTTTAATTGTATCTTTATTGTATTGATTGTATTTATTATAAGCTGTGATTTGTGTTTTAATGATGAGCGTTTCTAGTTCTTTTCCCTTATCCCAGTATAACAGATTGTAATTGACATCATGGTAACATCCTATCGAACGTCACTGCAAGGTGGCGATTGATGATTGATTGATTGGTCAATTGTGTTTCTAAGTATATGAGAATGTAACTTGCTGGTCATTATACTGGTGTACCCTGATGAAGAGGTCGGGACAACCTTGAAACTCGTCGGATTGGAATAAAGAGCACCATTTTAAGTACCACAGGAGCCTGTGATCTTATTGCAGCAGCACGGATCGTATTGGTCTTCTGTCCTAGGATATCACGCGGCCATCCCTAGGGTGGTGGATCCTGCAGCAGCTGTTCGATGTGCATATACTAGTTGTGGGTTTCACAACTAGCCAAGGTGAGCAGTTAATGCACTGCATACATTCATTACATTAATGAGATAAGACCCATTGAGCCCTTGTTTATCCTATTATAGCCATGCTATTAATAGAAGAGTCATAATGGATATTCGCCCGGAACACATCTTTCAGGGTCGGTTCTTCTGGGATCAGTAATACCCCCAGCTTCCCCCTGCAGCACCTCCTCCACTTCTGCACCCTGTTGTGGGCCCCCCTCATGCAGGCTGATTTGACTGCCGGCCTCACTCTCCTCTCCGTCATCCTCCTCTCCTCAGACAGTCTCTCCCTCTCCCTGCTCATACCTCCGCTCCTCCTGCAGATTGTCACCGTTCTCAGCATTGATCCGGGATCCCCGGCTTCCTCGCTTATTACTGCGTTTAGAAACTGCATCTAGCTACCGGCTCTCTCTCCGGGGACCGTCCCCTCCTCCATCTCCACACTGGGGTCAGCGCCATCTTGACCCTTCTTCTCCAGATCCCCAGCGGGCCTTCTGATGCTCCTTTTCCTGGTCATGTCAGTCACTGCTCCAAGACACTTAACCCCGAGGGTCTTCACAGCTCAGGCACTGTAGCGGTGGGTCCAAGCAAATTCCCCAGTGTCTCAAATCGGGTCCTTGCAATGTGCTGTGCGGGAGCTGCCCCTAAGCACGACCACTCACATTTCTCTCCAGGCCATGCCCCCTGTTCCATTTTCTTAAAGTTTAAACAATATCAAAGTGAAGAGTGTGCCAAAATGTCCTCCAGTCCACTGCAATGGCCCAAATCTGCTGTTCGTTGAGCTCGTGGAGACTCTTCACTTATCCCAGGATGCACTGGGATATATGCAAATTATCTTCGCAGGACTCCTCCCCTGATGTGCTAAGTTCACAATGGATGTGGCTTTAGTGTAGGAGATAGGATCGACGTCCGACTGATACCCTCTAAGTACAATGTCAGCCAGCAGTGGCTGCATTAAAAAGTTATTAAAAAAAATACAATTTAAATCAACGCTGGTTATAACATGTTATGTAACATTTAATTTATTTTTAGTAATATAAAAACCTGTCACCTTCACAATAAGAGCAATAGAATCGATCCAGGGAGGTAAAATACCATAAAAACCTAAAGGGCTCAAACATTGTATACTTCTGAGCAAACATCAAACAACAACGCGACCAAAGTCCGGATATATGCAACTTTACAAATACCAAGGGAAAGGGGAGATGACAGCTTAAAAAACCATTAGCAGGGGATGCCATGAGTGTGACATGAAAAGATACATATCCATTACGTATTACATGCAGAAATTCATCTAGCATTGATAAATTCACATCTCAAATGAAATAACATCAATTTTATAATGGAGAACCGTGATGTGAAAATTCATGCACCAAGGGAAGTTTTTTATCTCTATAGTTAGCAGGTGGGGAATTATCGGGTTATACTACCCTATTGTTAATGCCATAAATATATTGGTCCATATACGGATTCATTGGACCATTCAGTAGTCACTACCAGGAAAAACACCACATATCCTGGCCGACTCACTGGGTTTGTTATTTTCCCAAGAAATTAATATCTCACATCTGCTATTTCCGTAGAGGGTAAAAGAGACTTAACACAGGTTATACAGATATCTCTCAAAATGTGCAAGGACCGATTCCTTATATCACAGATGATGTATTCATAGCCACATACATGCACTCTATGCAGGCGGTGTATATTATATAGTAGCCCAGATAATGTTGTTTACATCTGTATCACAATTATATAATCACTTCAAACATATCCCCGTTCTGGTCCTTGGTCTCTGGCCTGGCTAGGATGGTCACGGGTATCTGTCAGGATCTCTCCCCACAGTTGGCTGTTCTGAACATAGGAATCCAGGAGTACCCTCCAGCTATTAGAGGAGCCCTCTCCTTCATTCTGATCGCGGCTCGGCTATGCCTCGCCGCCCATTGGAAGGATTGCTCCCCTCCTACGTATTCGGAACTTGTTCAGAAGGTCAACTGGATTTTTCACCAGGAATACTACCTTGCTCTTGACAAGCCAACTAAAGTATCAGTTTTACAGAAGTGGGAGTTATGGGCTTCACATCCCCAAGCGTCCCCCATCCCACAGGAGATGCGGCGTTCCACCTACTCTCCCTGGCTTCCCCGCTGGGACTCTGAGCGCCTCTTAATTTCTGGAGCTACCTTACCTGTTTGACCGCCTCTTGGGCCGCACACACGTATGCGTGGATGACTTGCCGTTATGATTTTACCTGTTGCAGGCGACACCCGAGTGGACAACCCAATCCTATCCTACCCCTTTCCCCCCCTTCCCTCCTCCCATTCTCCCCCCTCCCACTTTCTCTTTCTTTCCTTATTGTTAAATTTATGTATTTGTTCCTGTGGGCCGTAGAGTCCCCCTCCCCCACCTATGCACTGCGTTTGCTTCTCTGTTGCTCCGGCCTGCGTGCAGGGAGATGGATATCTAATTTAACGGCATCAATGAATGCTCACTGTCTATGTCTGAGTTGATAACTTGTTCAATAAAAATTTATTGTTAAAAAAAAAAAAAACATTTCCCACATTCTGAACATGAATATGGCTTCTCTCATATATGAATTCTCTCATGTGCAACAAGACTTGGTTTATGAGTAAAACATTTCCCACATTCTGAACATGAATATGGCTTCTCCCCTGTGTGAATTCTCTCATGTGCAACAAGACTTGGTTTATGAGTAAAATATTTCCCACATTCTGAACATGAATATGGCTTCTCTCCTGTGTGAATTCTCTCATGTGTAACAAGATGTGATTTATCAGTAAAACATTTCCTACATTCTGCACATGAATATGGCTTCTCTCCAGTGTGAATTCTCTCATGTGTAATTAGAGTTTTCTTCCGAGTAAAACATTTCCCACATTCTGCACATGAATATGGCTTCTCTCCTGTGTGAGTTCTCTCATGTGTAACAAGATGTGATTTATCAGTAAAACATTTCCTACATTCTGCACATGAATATGGCTTCTCTCCAGTGTGAATTCTCTCATGTGTAATTAGAGTTTTCTTCCGAGTAAAACATTTCCCACATTCTGCACATGAATATGGCTTCTCTCCTGTGTGAGTTCTCTCATGTGTAACAAGATGTGATTTCATAGTAAAACATTTCCCACAAGCTGAACATGAATATGGCTTCTCTCCTGTGTGAGTTCTCTCATGTGTAACAAGAAGTGATTTCATAGTAAAACATTTCCCACAAGCTGAACATGAATATGGCTTCTCTCCTGTGTGAATTCTCTCATGACTACCAAGATCTGACTTCTGAGTAAAACATTTCCCACATTCTGAACATGAATATGGCTTCTCCCCTGCATGAATTCTCTCATGTATAACAAGATGTGATTTCATAGTGAAACATTTCCCACAAGCTGAACATGAATATGGCTTCTCTCCTGTGTGAATTCTCTCATGACTACCAAGATGTGATTTCATAGTAAAACATTTCCCACATTCTGAACATGAATATGGCTTCTCTCCTGTGTGAATTCTCTTGTGCCTAATAAGATTTGATTTCTTAGCAAAACATTTTTCACAATCTGAACATGAATATGGCGTCTTCCTTCTTCCTTTTTTTTCATCAGATGACAGATTTTTGCTGTGATCGGCTGAGGGTATTTTGGAGATATCAGCATGCTGTACCCGTGTATCTTGTGTGATATTACCACCATCTGCTATAAATTCTGAAGCTATCAGATGTCCTGCGGAGCTCCAGGTACAGTCATCTGCCAAGAATACACCTGATATTAATGAATAATGTAAGATGAAATATTATATATACCTAAATATAACATTAAAAGTCACACACAAACGGCAAGATACATAATAATATAGTTTTGCTATCTGGTTACTTGGAACAAAGATTGCATACACAATCAATGCTAATAATGTTCATTCCAGATCACTGCCCAGTGCAGTATCCTGGTACCATTCTCCTACTGCTGAGTGATATAGTTGTGGTGTCCTGATACCATTCTACTACTGCTGAGTGATATAGTTGTGGTGTCCTGGTACCATTCTACTACTGCTGAGTGATATAGTTGTGGTGTCCTGGTATAATTCTCCTACTGCTGAGTGATATAGTTGTGGTGTGCCGGTATCATTCTCCTACTGCTGAGTGATATAGTTGTGGTGTCCCGGTACTATTCTACTACTGCTGAGTGATATAGTTGTGGTATCCTGGTACCATTCTACTACTGCTGAGTGATATAGTTGTGGTGTCCTGGTACCATTCTACTACTGCTGAGTGATATAGTGGTGGTATCCTGGTACCATTCTACTACTGCTGAGTGATATAGTTGTGGTGTCCTGGTATCATTCTACTACTGCTGAGTGATATAGTTGTGGTATCCCGGTACCATTCTACTACTGCTGAGTGATATAGTTGTGGTGTCCCGGTACCATTCTACTACTGCTGAGTGATATAGTTGTGGTGTTCCGGTACCATTCTACTACTGCTGAGTGATCTAGTTGTGGTGTCCCGGTATCATTCTACTACTGCTGAGTGATATAGTTGTGGTGTCCTGGTACCATTCTACTACTGCTGAGTGATATAGTTGTGGTGTCCTAGTACCATTCTACTACTGCTGAGTGATATAGTTGTTGTATCCTGGAACCATTCTACTACTGCTGAGTGATATAGTTGTGGTATTCTGGTACCATTCTACTACTGCTGAGTGATATAGTTGTGGTATCCTGGTATCATTCTACTACTGCTGAGTGATATAGTTGTGGTGTCCTGGTACCATTCTACTACTGCTGAGTGATATAGTTGTGGTGTCCTGGTACCATTCTACTACTGCTGAGTGATATAGTTGTGGTATCCTGGTATCATTCTACTACTGCTGAGTGATATAGTTGTGGTTTCCTGGCATCATTCTACTACTGCTGAGTGATATAGTTGTGGTATCCTGGTACCATTCTACTACTGCTGAGTGATATAGTTGTGGTGTCCTGGTACCATTCTACTACTGCTGAGTGATATAGTTGTGGTGTCCCGGTACCATTCTACTACTGCTGAGTGATATAGTTGTGGTGTCCTGGTACCATTCTACTACTGTTGAGTGATATAGTTGTGGTTTTCTAGTACCATTCTACTGCTGTTGAGTGAGTTAGGAGATGTATAATGCATTGTATGTACGGACACTGACCACTGATAAATGTGCATTGTGCTGTGTACTGTGCTGCCCTCATCTGGCTGATGTGCGAGCATGAACATTAGGTATTCATCTCCTCAGCCCGAATATAATGATGCCCAATATGGGATGGAAAACCTATGTGTGGGTGCACGGCAGGGTTCGAAAATGAAAGAATGACGATTTGGAGCTCAGATATTGATGGAAAGGTCTGCCGGTGTCATGTCGTGTTTGGGGAGCCCTAGATGTACCTAAGCAATGGAATTCTCTCACAAGTGACGACATTTTGGAAAGTAGACCCCCTAGCCCCCCCCCAAAGAATTTATTTAGATGTATGGTGAGCCCCTTGAACCCACAGGAGCGTCACAGAATTTTAAAACATAGAAGTGTGAAAATTAAAAATCACGTAATGACTTACCGGTAATGTGTTTTCTCGGAGTCCATGACAGCACCCAGAACCAGAGAGGGATCCGCCCTCCAAGGACAGGGAACCATCAGGCTTTAAAGGGGGCATTTCCTCTCCTCATGTCAGGTGGTTACAGAGTATGAAATACAGACCTCCAGAATATCGTTAGTCCACCATGACCCCGAACACCACGGGTAACACAAAAACACCAAGAGGAGAAGAAGAAAAAAGTGACGAACCCTCAACAATGGGAGGGAATATGAGGGTGCTGTCATGGACTCTGAGAAAACACATTACCAGTAAGTAATTACGTGTTCATCGGTCGTCCATGACAGAACGAGAGAATTACAGAGAAACGTAATCTAGGGAGGGACCACGGCCTGTAGTACCCTACTACCAAAGTGATATCAGCACCAGAGAGATCTAATCTATAGTGCTGGTAGAATGTAGAAGGGGAAGACCAAGTCGCTGCTCTACAGATCTGATCAATAGATACCCCTGACCTCTCAGCCCAGGAAGCAGCCACCGCTCTCGTGGAGTGAGCCGTCAGGGTCTTCTCCACTGTCTTGCCGCTTGCAGAGTAGGCCATGCTAATAGCGTCCCTAACCCATCGAGCTAAGGTAGCTTTGGAGGCCCTGCGACCTTTCATCTGGCCCTGAAAACCAACAAACAGGGACCATCCTTCCTCCAAGGACTCGTCGCCTCTAAGTATCTTTCTAAACACCATTTAACATCCAGGGAGTGCAATTTTTGTTGTTTGTCATTTTTGGGATCACTGCAAATAGTGGGAAACACAATCTCCTGCTACCGGTGAAAGGTGGAAACCACCTTAGGAAGGTAAGCAGGGTCAGGGCGTAAAACTACTCTATTGTCACAAAACAAAGTAAAAGGGGGGTCAGCGGAGAGGGCCTGAATGTCCCCAATCCGTCGGGCCGACGTCAGTGCTACCAATAGGATGATTTTAAGGGAAAGGACTTTAATAGAGACATCTGACAGGGGCTCAAATGGGGGGGGGGCTGTCAATGCTGTGAGTACAAGATTGAGATCGCAAGGGGCTGAACTAATGGCCTTAACTGGGGCAGACCTGGTGCAGGTTTTGATGAACCGAGAGACCCAAGGGTCCCCTGCTAGGTTGAAATTATACAAAGCTCCAAGGGCCAAAACTTGGACCTTAAAGGGGTTGTCCGGGCTCGTCACATAATCTTAGTGCATATCCAGGCTGCCTAATGCTGACAATGTGTAATGTACTATGTGTCAGCTTTCTGCAGGGCTTCCTAGATAACACTTGTTTTGCGTCTGAACAGAACGACCAGGGGGGGTGTTCTGTCTTGATAATGAACACTGGTCGTTTCCACCTACTCTACCCCAACCCCCCCCATAGCAACATCCCCGCCCTCCCCATCTACATGACTGAGCCTTTTCCACAGGAAGAAATCCTCCTCTAGCAGCCATCCGTGTGATCAGACCTGCCCGGTGTAGCTGCTCCTCCCCCCAGCCAGACACAGTGATGTATGGAAAGTCTGCAGAGAAGGGACAATGCTGTATTCAGGGGGGGCCGCTCCATGAGTACAATGAATAGCTCGTTATCAGTGATTCCTTCCCTCACTGTCTCGGGCTGTCAGTGATCTGGAGCATGTACTGTGTGCAGAGCACAGTGATGTATGGAAAGTCTGCACTGGAGGGACAATGTGCTGTGTTCAGGGGGGGCCGCTCCGTGATTACAGTGAATATCTCCCTCTTATCAGTGATTCCTTCCCTCACTGTCCCGGGCTGTCAGTGATCAGGGAAGGAGAATGGACAGTGTGAGCACAGTGATGGGGGTCTGCAGCTTCTAATCTGCCCAGGGGACGGCAGACACTGAGGTAATCTGTGACACACTGTAACAAAGCCGCAGCTGTGTGAATGAGACAGCTGTGTCACCGATGTCTTCGCACAGCAGAGGAGCTGGTGCATTGTATCAGGCTGAAGGATGGTCAGCACTGTGTCTCTAATGACACAAATACTGACTGAAGCAGCCTGTCCACTCAGTAACTGCAGCAGTGTGAAGTGTTTTGGAGGGTGTATAATAATAATAATAAAGAGAATTTTGTTTACGTACCGTAAATTCTTTTTTCTTGAATCATCAATGGGAGTCCCAGACAATGGGTTTAGGGCACTGCCCTCCGGAGGCCACACTAGGTACTACAAGTTTGTAGACACCGCCCCCTCCGCTTATAAACCCCTACCGCAGGAGATATCTCAGTTTGGTCCATAAGCTGCGAGGAGACAAACCACACCCGAACTCTCGGGAGACCGTGCACAGACGGTTCAACAACCCGAAAACAACACTGTCCCAACAGGGAACAGTCCAAAGGGGAACAACATCCAACGGAACAACTGGGTGGGTGCTGGGTCTCCCATTGATGATTCAAGAAAAAAGAATTTACGGTACGTAAACAAAATTCTCTTTTTTCTGATCATCATAATGGGAGACCCAGACAATGGGGATGTCCTAAAGCAAACCCCAGGGCGGGAAAAGTTCCTCAAAAGACGTTTAAATACACGGTCCCCCTCAAAGGTGGGCAACCGCCGCCTGGAGGACCCGCCTGCCCAAACTTGCATCCGCAGAGGCATGGGCATGCACCATATAGTGCTTAGAGAAAGTGTGCAGGCTGGACCAAGTGGCCGCCTGACACACCTGTAGAGCAGAAGCGCGATGTCGCAAAGCCCAGGATGCACCGACGGCTCTGGTCGAGTGCGCCTTCAGACCCACCGGGAGAGGCAAACCAGAAGCACGGTAAGCCTCTTGAATGGGTGCCTTGATCCATCTGGTCAAGGTAGATTTTGACGCCGCGGACCCCTTACAGCGACCCGCCGTAAGGATGAACAAAGAGTCCGAACTCCGGAAGGAGGCAGTCCTGGACACATAAATGCGTACAGCCCTCACGAGATCCAGAGTGTGGAGGTCACGCTCAACCTGATGAATGGGAGCGGGACAAAATGATGGGAGAACAATCTCTTGGTTCAAGTGAAAAGTGGAAACCACCTTTGGCAAGAATTCTGCTCGCGGGCGCAACACCACCTTGTCTTGGTGGACTACCAAGAAGGGTGACTTGCACGATAATGCAGCCAATTCTGAGACACGTCTCAGCGACGTAATTGCTACCAGAAATACCACTTTCTGGGACAGACGAGAGAGGGAAACTTCCCTCAGTGGCTCGAACGGCGGTTTCTGTAGGGCCGCCAGGACCATGTTAAGGTCCCAAGGGTCTAGCGGTCGCCTGTATGGCGGGACCACCCGAGACACCCCCTGCAGAAATTGACGGACCTTCGGAAGGAGCGCCAAGCGCCTGTCAAACAGCACTGAAAGCGCTGATACCTGTCCCTTCAGGGAGCTGAGGGATAAGCCCAACTCCAAACCCGACTGTAAAAAGGCCAACAGAGTCGGAACCGACAAAGGCCATGGTGACCGGCCACCAGAGGCACACCAGGCGAAAAAGATTTTCCACGTTCTGTGGTATATCTTCCGCGATACGGGCTTTCTAGCCCGATTCATAGTGTCAACCACTGTAGGAGCGAACCCCCTGGACGTCAGAAGCCAGGCCTCAAGAGCCATGCAGTCAATCTGAGGGCCCTGGAATTGAGGTGGAAGAAGGGGCCTTGCGCGAGAATCTCTGCGCGTTCTGGATGAGCCCACCGGTTCCCGTCTGACAGTTGCCACAGATCCGGATACCAGGACCTCCTGGGCCAATCCTGTGCCACTAGAATGGCTTTGCGGCACTCCGTCCTGATTTTCCACAGAACCTTGGGAATCAGTGCCAGAGGCGGGAACACATAAGGTAGCTGAAAGCTGGACCAACACAGGATCAGGGCATCCGCCCCCAGAGACTGAGGGTCCCACGATCTCGCCATGTATTGCGGCACCTGATGATTCAGCCGCGAGGCCATCAGATCCACGTCCGGGATGCCCCATCTGCTGCAGATGTCCCGGAAGACGTCCGGATGAAGAGACCACTCTCCGGCGTCCATCCCCTGTCGGCTCAGGTAATCGGCCTCCCAATTCTCGACCCCTGGGATGTGAACTGCGGAGATCAGGCAGTCGTTGTCCTCCACCCAGGATAGAATGCGGTGGACTTCGGCTAGGGCCTGCGCACTCCTGATCCCTCCCTGATGGTTTATATATGCGACGGCCGTCGCATTGTCGGACTGAACCCGAATGGGTTGTCCGGACAGGAACGTCTGAAATGCCAGGAGTGCTAGATAGACCGCCTTGATCTCCAGCACGTTGATTTGCAACGCCGACTCCGACTGCGTCCAGAGGCCTTGCGCCCTGTGGTGTAAGAACACCGCACCCCAGCCCTTCAGACTGGCGTCGGTGGTCACCGCTAACCATGACGGTTTGAGGAAAGACCGGCCCCGTGACAAGTGACATGACTGGAGCCACCATTGTAGGGAATCCCTGGTCGGTTGGGAAAGGACCACCAGCCGATTCAGAGAGGACGTCCTCTTGTCCCACCTGCGGAGAATTTCCAGCTGGAGAGGACGGAGGCGAAATTGTGCGAAAGGCACCGCCTCTATTGCTGCCACCATGCGCCCCACCATCTTCATCAACACCCGCAGGGATGAGTGCGGCGACAGGAGAAGATCGTGTACTCCTGATTGAATGGCCAGCTGTTTGGCTCGCGGCAGGGACACCAGAGCAGAGTCCGTGTGGAAGTCCATGCCCAGATACGTCAGTGACTGTGTCGGTACCAGGGTGGATTTCTGGATATTGAGAAGCCACCCAAACCATTCCAGAGACTGCATGGTCACCTCCAGACTTTTCTGACACAGGTGTTCCGATGACGCTCTGACCAGCAGGTCGTCTAGATAGGGTATGACGGCGTGTCCCTGCGCATGCAGAAGAGCCATCATAGAGGCCATCACTTTCGTGAACACCCGCGGTGCCGAGGCCAACCCGAAAGGCAACGCCACGAACTGGAAGTGTTCGTTCCCCACTGCGAATCGCAACCAGCGTTGATGAGCCGGTGCAATGGGCAAGTGAAGGTAAGCGTCTCGGATATCTATGGACGCTAGGAAGTCTCCCTGCGACACAGCCGCGATCACGGAGCGCAGGGATTCCATGCGGAACTTCCGAACCAACACGTGACGGTTGAACAACTTGAGGTCCAGAACCGGGCGGAAAGAGCCGTCCTTCTTCGGGACGATAAAGAGGTTGGAGTAAAAACCCCGGAACCTCTCCCCAGTAGGCACTGGGACCACTACCCCGTCTCTGCGGAGTCCCTCCAACACCAGATAAAAAGCCTGAGCCTTTTCTGGAGATGGGACAGACCGATGGAATCGGTGTGCCGGCCGCGACGTCAGCTCTATCCTGTAACCTCGCGAGACTACGTCTCGGACCCACTGATCTTGAACATGGAGTAGCCATCTGTCCTGAAATCAGGACAGGCGGCCCCCCACCTGTGGGGAGGTAGGACGAGAGAGCGAGTCATGCGGAAGTGGGTTTGGGGGTGGCAGCTGCTGCCCCCGTCGGCTTCTTTTGGCGACCCTTGGGGCGCCACTGAGTAGAGGGCTTGCCCCCTCGGTCCGCGCGAGCAGACGATGTTGATGACTGCGAGCTGGAGCGAAAGGACCACTGTTTAGGGTTCCTTTTTACGGTATACCGTGGCTTTGGTTTATTCTGTGGGATCTTAGACTCCGCAGAATCCTTTATCAGCTTGTCCAGCTCGGTACCAAAAAGCCTGTCACCAGAGAATGGAAGATTTTGCAAAATCTTCTTAGACGTGGCATCTGAGTCCCATAGACGCAGCCACAACAACCTGCGGATCGCTATAGCATTGGCCGAAGCCACAGCAGAGCGGGTGGCAGTCTCCAACGTTGCCGTCCTGGCGTAATCCGCATATGCCCTTGCCCTATCGGTAAGCGCCAGGACCTCTGAGTTGGACCCCGCCAGGTCAGTGATACCATCCAAGCAGGTGGTGATCGCCTGCAGGGTCCAGACCGTGGCAAAATTAGGGGCAAATGAAGACCCCACAGCCTCATAAGAAGACTTGGCGAGTTGTTCGACCTGTCTATCCGTCGCGTCCGTCAATGAGGAGCTATCAGAGGCAGAGAAAAGAGAGCGTGCAGCAATCCTGGTCATGGAAGCGTCCACCTTCGGGGACTGCGACCACTCCTGAAGCACCTCCAGAGGGAAGGGGAAGCGAGTGTCCTTAGATTTGCGGACATAACGCCGCCCAGGATGAATCCTGGGTGCTCTAACCACCCTCCCAAAATTAGTGTGGTCCATAAAGGAGCCACATGGTCTAGCCTCCGGCTGTAACCATTGATATACCTCCTTCGGATGGATGTCCACCTCCTCAGGGGGTGCCACGAGACGAAGAGTCTCGTTGATGGAGGATACCAGATCCTCCACCCCGTCTGGTGGTTCTGACACAGACCCGAGTATTGAACCCCCATCATCCTCGTCACCATCAGAGTGACGCTCCTCCTCAGAGAGAGTCTGGATCTCGGGTGATTCATCTCGGCGAGCCCGCTTAAGGGGTCTCGTGGCTGAAACAGGAGACACCCGGGGGTAACTTGAAGGAGCAGCTGGGTTTTCCAGCCTCCTTGTTAGTGCCTCCAGGGATTGCGACATGGAGGACAGCTGGGATAACATAGATTCATTGAACTTATTCTGTGTTTCCCATGGCCCTGGGATCACCTGAACCTCAGGGTACAGCACCGGAGCTGCCGTCTCTGCAGTATCAGTCCGGGCCTCTGGGCGTCCGCAGTTATTGCAGGACCCCCCAACCAGTGTCCCGTTGCATGTAGCACAGGCAGTGGTGGTACTGGCCGCCTTAGCAGCACTTTTCCTTGCTGAGGACATACCCACAGCAGGGGAAAATAAGCCAATCAGGAAAAGACCGGTACACCGGTGGCTTACCAACCGCTTCAATGCGGTGGAAGAGAGCGATGTGTGTGTGGCCTCCGCGAGGGTTATGACCGTTCTCCCCGGGAGTGCAGCAGTGCACTTCAATCAGATCCCAGCCGGGAAGTGAGGGGAAAATGGCCGCCGCTGGACAAGCTGTGGGCGGAGCCGAAAACACGCGGGAAGCACACACACACGCCCATCGATGACGTCATCCCATGGGCTGCTCCACAACTCTCCAGGCAGCCTCAGTAATGCAGGTGCCGGAGCCCGCAGCGCGGGAAGTATCGTGACAGCACAATACCCAGGCTGCAGACAAAAGTCTGAAGCCCACAGCCTCAGCCCCTGTGACACACAGGGCGGTCAGCCAGGGTGACCCCAGCACGGGGCACACCATCAGAACCGCGGACCCGAGGGTTGCGCGCGGTCTGAGTGTCAGGACACATAGGGTCCAGACACTACCCCCAGGCACACCGGAGACACCTAGGGTATCTCAGCACCAGTCCGGTCTGTATGCACCATTTAGGGAGGCCTCGGACTGGGCTGTCTCCAGTCCGGTCTGTGAGCACCATTTAGTGAGGCATCGGACGGAGCGGAGCTGTGCAAGGCTCCTGTCTCCCACTTCCCAGAGCCCCCCAAGGAAGGATGGGAAGGAGCGCGGCAGCGTACCGGGAGGACACGACGTGTCCAGGCTCTAGGCCCTCCGGTACCTCAACCTGTGTGTTCCCCGAAGGTGAACAGGGAGACTGCCGGAGGTCCCCGACCGGGACCATTTTACCTTGTCTTCATACGCCATCACGTAAGCTGTGAGAATGCTGTGAAGTGCAAGCAAAGCGTGTGATCCTCCGAGCACACTAAGTTTAAAACTGAGGATATCTCCTGCGGTAGGGGTTTATAAGCGGAGGGGGCGGTGTCTACAAACTTGTAGTACCTAGTGTGGCCTCCGGAGGGCAGTGCCCTAAACCCCATTGTCTGGGTCTCCCATTATGATGATCAGAAAAATAAAGCTTTATTTATATAGCACCAACATATTCCGCAGCGCTTTACAATGTAGGGTTAGAGTACAGAAAATATAATACAGTAAGTAATTACAGTAGAGAACAAATACAGTACAATAATTGGATACAAAACAATAGGCATACAATCAATCCGTTCCGTTCTTCCCCTCAAGCCTGTATTTTCCCTTCACCTCTGGGAGATTTCCTGTTTTCCTTCCTCTTCTTCCATAACTTTTCTATTTTTCCGTCAATACAGACATATGAGGCTTCTTGTTGTTTTTTGCAGGACGAGTTGTACTTTTGAATGACGACATTTATTTAAAAATTGCAAAAAAAACAGTGCAATTATACATTTGTTTTTTGGGTTTTTTTATTCACCATGTTCACTATATGGTGACACTGATGTGTCGGTATGATGTCTTGGCTCAGTACTATATGGTAACACTGAGGTGTCGGTGTGATGTCTGGGGTCAGTACTATATGGTAACACTGACGTGTCAGTATGATGTCTGGGGTCAGTGCTATATGGTAACACTGAGGTGTCGGTGTAATGTCTGGGGTCAGTACTATATGGTAACACTGAGGTGTCGGTATGATGTCTGGGGTCAGTACTATATGGTAACACTGATGTGTTGGTATGATGTCTGGGGTCAGTACTATATGGTAACACTGAGGTGTCGGCATGATGTCTGGGGTCAGTACTATATGGTAACACTGACGTGTCGGTATGATGTCTGGGGTCAGTACTATATGGTAACACTGACGTGTCGGTATGATGTCTGGGGTCAGTACTATATGGTAACACTGAGGTGTCGGTGTGATGTCTGGGGTCAGTACTATATGGTGATACTGAGGTGTCGGTATGATGTCTGGAGTCATTACTATATGGTAACACTGAGGTGTCGGTATATGATGTCTGGGGTCAGTACTATATGGTAACACTGACGTGTCGGTATAATGTCTGGGGTCAGTACTATATGGTAACACTGACATGTCGGTATGATGTCTGGGGTCAATACTATATGGTGACACTGAGGTGTCGGTATGATGTCTGGGGTCAGTACTATATGGTAACAGTGAGGTGTCGGTATGATGTCTGGGGTCAGTACTATATAGTATTAATGACGTGTTGGTATGAATAATTGAAGAATTAAAGAAACAAAAAAAGAAGAATTGCGCTCTTGCACCATTTTCCACGATCTGGAGTTACAGTCAAACATTTATTCTGACAATCAAAATCTATATCCATTTTTATTTTAAAGAGAACCGTCACCCCATTTTTGTGTATTAAAATAAAAGCTCCCTTTTTTATCAGGGACTATCCTGCATTCTAAGGGTGGGTTCACATTAGAGTTCCCCTCCGCAGCGTTCTGCGGAGGTGAGCCGCAATGTGTCCGCAGCGGCCGCCAGCTCCTATCTTTATAATGGGAGCACACGGTGCTGCGCTTGACAGCGCATGACCGTGCGCACCCATTCACTCCTATATGTGATCTGTGCGCAGGCGGACGCCTGCGTACAAATCACACAGTCTCTTCCGCACCAGAGACGCGACATGTTGCTTTCCTGGTGCGGACGAGACTGTGTGATTTGTGCGCAGGCGTCCGCCTGCGCACAGATCACATATAGGAGTGAATGGGTGCACACGGTCATGCGCTGTTAAGCGCAGCACCATGCGCTCCCATTATAAAGATAGGAGCTGGCGGCCGCTGCGGACACATTGCGGATCCCCTCCGCAGAACGCTGCGGAGGGGAACCCTAATGTGAACCCAGCCTAGCAAGGAGGCTATTATGCCCTGACTGCCCCGTAAACACAATAAATAACTTAAACAAATCTCCTGCCCTGTATAATAATTACCTGTTTCCGGTCCGATGGGCACACTTGCAGATTGGTTAGTCCTGCCTCACCTGTTGTCCATACCGGCTCTCCGCCATCCATCCTGCTTTTCGTCATCGTCCATTGCATCTATCCTGCCATTTGACTGCCCGTCCCCTCTTCTGGGGGATGTGGATAACGCCTCCTCGGGAAGAACTTGAAAGTCATCCAACCATGAGGAAACTTAGGGGTCTCTGTGGCGTCGACGAATGAGCGCAGAGGGATTTAAATCACGGGCCAACACCGCTTATTCATCGACCAATGAGCGCTGTTGGTGTGTGATTTCAATCTCGCTTAGCAATCGACGCAGTCGACGGTGACCGTTGAGCGGCGCAAGATTCAAAGCTTTGAATCCAGCGACGCTCATTGGCTCAGCTGGCGGCCAAGGAGCTCGTGGGATTCAAATCCCCTGCCACCATACTGTGCTAACCACTTAGCCACCATACAATGCTAACCACTGAGCCACCATATACTGTGATAACCACTGAGCCACTATAGACAGTGCTAACCACTGAGCCTCCGTATACAGTGCTAACCACTGAGCCACCATATACAGTGCTAACTACTGAGCCACCATATACAGTGCTAACTACTGAGCCACCATATACAGTGCTAACCACTGAGCCACCATATACTGTGCTAACCACTGAACAACCATATACTGTGATAACCACGGAGCCACCATATACTGTGCAAACCACTGAGCCGCCATATACAATGCAAACCACTGACCCACCATACAGTGCTAAACACTGAGCCACCATACTGTGCTAACCACTGAGCCACCATACAGTGCTAACCTCTGAGCCACCATACAGTGCTAACCACTGAGCCACCATACAGTACTACCCACTGAGCCACCATATACAGTGCTAACCACTGAGCCACCATATACAGTGCTAACCACTGAGCCACCATATACAGTGCTAACTACTGAGCCACCAAATATACCATATAATTCTCGGAACAACCGCGTAGTTTCTGAAGAGAGGACTGTACTATTCAGCAGCTATTTCTACGGGACCTGTTCATTTCACCGCACTCCCGATGCAATATATATATAAGAGAAAAAAACTGCACAGCACTCACAGACAATGTGAACTGGTGACAGCAGGGACGCTGGGTCAATATACTAGAGAAAAACCTTGCAGCACTCAGCTACATCCAACGATGTACCGTACATATGCTGACAAGCTTTATATATGAGAAAAAATGTAAAAACTTACGTTTTTTTCAAAAAACATCATACCGACACGTCAGTGTTACCATATAGTACTGACCCCAGACATCATACCGACATGTCAGTGTTACCATATAGTACTGACCCCAGACATCATACCGACACCTCAGTGTTACCATATAGTACTGACCCCAGATATCATACCGACACGTCAGTGTTACCATATAGCACTGACCCCAGACATCACACATACACCTCAGTGTTACCATATAGTACTGACCCCAGACATCATACTGACACCTCAGTGTTACCATATAGTACTGACCCCAGACATATCGACACCTCAGTGTTACCATATAGTACTGACCCCAATCATTATACCGACACCTCAGTGTTACCATATAGTACTGACCCCAGACATCATACCGACACCTCAGTGTTACCATATAGTACTGACCCCAGACATCATACCGACACCTCAGTGTTACCATATAGTACTGACCCCAGACATCATACCGACACCTCAGTGTTACCATATAGTACTGACACCAGACATCATACCGACACCTCAGTGTTACCATATAGTACTGACCCCAGACATCACACCGACACCTCAGTGTTACCATATAGTACTGACCCCAGACATCATACCGACACCTCAGTGTTAACATATAGTACTGACCCCAGACATCATACCGACACCTCAGTGTTACCATATAGTACTGACCCCAGATATCATACCGACACGTCAGTGTTACCATATAGTACTGACCCCAGACATCATACCGACACGTCAGTGTTACCATATAGTACTGACCCAAGACATCACACCGACACGTCAGTGTTACCATATAGTACTGACCCAAGACATCACACCGACACCTCAGTGTTACCATATAGTACTGACCCCAGACATCACACTGACACCTCAGTGTTACCATATAGCACTGACCCAAGACATCACACCGACACCTCAGTGTTACCATATAGTACTGACCCAAGACATCACACCGACACCTCAGTGTTACCATATAGTACTGACCCCAGACATCATACCGACACCTCAGTGTTACCATATAGTACTGACCCCAGACATCACACCGACACCTCAGTGTTACCATATAGTACTGACCCCAGACATTAAATCGATAGCATGTTGAAAAAGGGACTGAATGTTCATAATCTTGTCTGGTGGGAGACGACAATCTTGTATGGTGGAGTCCAATAGGACACAGAGGATAATCTGGGATGTTGATGGAGTCAGTTTGGATTTGTCCATGTTGATGAGCCACCCCAGATTGGTCAACATGCGGAGAACCCAATGGACTTGGGCTGCACAATGTTGGGCTGACGTCCCTGTGATCAAAAAAATCATCCAGGTATGGCACAATCAGGACATTCTGCTCCCTGAGGGGGGGCCGAGACTTCTGAGATCATTTCTGTAAAAACCCAAGGAGCGACCGCTATGCCGAACGGCAGGGCACGATACTGGAAGTGAAGGATTTGGGAGTTCATCTGAACCGCCACCCGGAGGTACTGTTGGGACTGAAGACATATAGGAACATGATAATATGCGTCCTTCAAATCCAGGACTGCCATGTGGCAACCTGGAAAGAGCATTCTGACTGCAGACGCAATTGACTCCATCTTGAAAGTGGCACCTGCAGGAAATTGTCCAGATTTTTTAAAGTGAGAATCGTCTGGAAAGAACCGTCTGGTAATACCCCGTCCCCTCTTCCTGGGTCGGAATCCGTACTAAGACAGCCTTGTCCACGAGACTGCAGATCTCGCTTTCCAGTGCCCGCTGCTCGACCCGCTATGACCTGGGAGGTGACCAGGAATCTGGATGGAGGAAGATGTGGAAACCAGAGTCTCAGACCGGATCTTATGATGTCCAGAATCCACGTGCTGGATGAAATTTGAGCCCAGGCAGGAAAGAAGAAAGAGAGTCGTCCTCCCACCTGGGGAAGAGCGTCACTTGGAGGACTTCTTGGAATCACGGGAGGGCCCCTTGAACATGAACCCCCTTCCTCCGGTCACACCAACTAGACTGGTCTTTTTTTCGGGGAGTATTTTTTGGAATAACGTCTACTCCAAAAGGGACGCTTAAAAGAAGAAAAGGATAATTCCGGAAATGTCTTCATTTTATCCCCAGCTTTCTACAAGAGGTCGTCTAGGGCTGTGCCAAACAAATATTCACCCTCGCAGGGAAGAAGACTCAACTTAGTTTTAGTCTGTAGATCACCCGGCCAATTCATTAACCACACGCCCTCCTGGCTGCATTGGAGGAAGCTGCGGATCTGGCTGTCAGCATGGTGGAGTCTGCCGCTCCCTGCATATCGGGAACAGAGGCCAGAATTTCCTTTTTAGACACCTTATTTTTTAGTTGGGAAACCAGTTGATCCAGCCACACCATCAGAGATCCAGATGCACAGATAGCTGCGAGGCCTGGTCTCAGAGCACCGGCTGAAGTCTCCCAAGTATTTTTAAGGAATTGGTCAGCCTTTTTATCAAGGGGATCCTTTAGGGTGCCCATGTCCTCAAATGGTGAGGCATATCTTTTCGACACCTTAGCCACCGCTATGTCTAATTTGGGCGCTTTATCCCATGATGAGCAAGATGTGTCTTCAAAAGGATATTTGCACTAAAGAGGACCTGTCACCAACCATGCATGGTGATCTAATTACAGCACTGGATGCAACATATCTGCTGCATTAAGGCAAGGGGTCCCCCAGCACTTGAGACCCCCTGTACCCCGAGATAATACAGATTGAAAGCTTACATTGTGGAGCCAAGTAGGAGGTGGCTTGTGACTGGAGCCAAAGGGCAGTTTCACGCCCCCTGTATGTTTAATCCGCCCACCGCCGCCTCCCTGATGCCGATCATTGTCTCCCTCGCCTGCTGCATAGTACACACTAGAGCTTATTGCAGTGCTGGCCACTTTGCCCCGCCTCCTGCAGTGACATCACCGCCTTTCCCCGCCCTGCTCCATGGTTAATCCCCTGAACATTAAGTCCAATTTAGATGGCTGCAACTTCTCCTCAAGCCCCATGGTGGCTCGGATTGCTTTAACCAAACCGCCCACATCTTCCACTCAAAAACAATGGCATCTACCGGATTCTTCATCAGAAGAGGAAGCTGAAGAACCTTCACACTCCCCTTCGGATCTATCAGAGTCAACCAAGGGCTGGGGTGGAACATTACTGGCAGATGATTGCTGCTGTCCCTGAGTAAAGGACTTAAAGGCATTCTCCACCTGGGTTGTGATTAAGGTCTGTAAACCTAAACTGAGGTGCAGGAGATGTTCCGCCTTTTGTATCTCAGAGGTTTCCTGTCTTGGATGGGCGGTCCTCTCTCTCAGGTGGTGGTCGTGGCGATGATGGAAAAACTCTGTCTCCTCCGTAATGGTCTGCTCTACACAAGCCCTACACAGCTTTTTTGCCCAGGCCACCCGGAGTGCACACCCGCAGAGCCTACACTGTAAGTTTTTGGATTTAGCTGACGCCTTCCTGGACTTTTGCGGTGTCCAAGGTAAGAAAAAATACAGAACAGAAAGACATTCAGTAAAGTGACATTATCGGAGTTCTCTCAACCATCACATGTGAAGAGGTACCGGAGGCGGGGAAGGACCCTTGCCCTGCGACAATTCTCCTCTGGCGGCCTCATGGGAAGAATGACTGCTGCTGCGGCGGGACTTCTTCTCTGTCTCCAGTGGAGGGGCCTCCGTTCCACTCATCCTGCTGCTGAACTTCTCCAAGGGCAAGGAAGCGCATGGAGCACTGAGGCACATCTCCCATTCAAACTTCACGCCCTTATGTAAGCTCTCGGTCTCCCAGCCACGTCACCACCGCCCTGGCTCAACCCGGAAGTCCAGGTTCATCACCTGACCGGCCACGTCATTGGGACTGCCCCCTGACATCAGCGGCGGTCGCCAATCAGCGGGCGCCACTGTGCATGACCTCATAGGGCCGCCCCCGAAAATCCGGCGCACTCAGCACCCGGCACGTGCACAGTCCCGGACACCCAGTTGCACCGTTTTCAGCCTGGCGCCGCCGGACAGGAGGCCCCAGAAGCCCGCCAGAGCTTCCTATCCAAGAGCCGCAGCCTCGGTGTCCAGACCAACGGGGCCCAAACCGGCCACCCCGCGCCGCACCGCATCCCTCTAGATAAGACCCCCTAGGGCCCCCTGGGATCCAGCCGCACGGTCCTCCATGCAGCCCATCTGAAACCGCCGTTCCTGAGGCTCCCCATTCAAGGACCCAATTGACATAGGTAGACGAACTGCCCCTTTCAAAGCCTGATGGTTCCCTGTCCTCGGAGGGCGGATCCCTCTCTCGTTCTGGGTGTTGTCATAACTGATCGATAAAAAAAGATTTTTCTCACAAAAATGTTGTTTTAGTATTAAATATTTTCATGTTGCAGAGCACGATCGCTGGGCTGGAGGGGTGACCCTGCCTCTCCTGAGCTCCAGCCGATGATCGGTCCTGTTGTAGCACTTGTCATAGCCGGATTGCAATGTTTCAGGCTATTTCATTGCCTGGAACATTAGAATCACTGTGATTGGCTGTTTATAATTGAACAGCTAATCACAGCAATCATAGTTAGGGGATGGCACCACCTCCGACCCCGAGGTCAAGCTTCGATCTCCTGCTGCTGAAATTAAAAGGCACCGGACCGCGGATCACCGTTATGGTACCTTTACACGCCGCTACTGGAAGGTGGCTGCTACTGGAAGGTGGCTACAACCGGGTACATGAGAAAAATGTATCTTGCACCGCCAATTCAACCCGTGGTAGCGGCGTCTGAAGACGGTTGTAACCACCCGCCAGTAGCGGCACCTGTTTCCGAGCACTGCCCTAAAACAGGTGGCTACCCAGGCGATTGTAGCGACCTGTATCGGCATGTAAAGAAGCAACAGAAGGGATGTCTGGACACCAGGCTATGTACCTGGTATGTAGCTGGGGTTACCGCGCCCCATCAGCGATCATTGGAGGGAGCTCCTGCGTTACGATTGGTAGTCGCTGCATAGGGAGGCATATTTAAGGAGCTGACCAGTCACACTACACAATTGCTCGAGCGTCATGTATTAATCAGCCTCCTGCGCTGGCTGGCCAATCATGATACTATTGCTTTGTCCTATCAGCGCACGGACGTCTCGTAATCCACAATTGTGGCACGCCTATGTGTTGTCCCTGCTGCACCAGGTCCGCCCATATTAGCTTGTTGTAGTGGTGTGTAAATGAGGTAAGGTGCTCTGCAGAAGGTAACTTGAGACACCCAGTGGTGTATCCAGAGATAGATGTAACCTACCGTAGCGCACCTTGTTGCGGCGTGTAAAGGTGGTGCGATTACCGTTTGCAGCCGTTTGTGCGTGCTCATGCACGTGAAGTAGCCGGTTGTAGCCAACATCCAGTAGCGGCATGTAAAGGTACCCTTACTGTGACTGCAGTGCCGCATTTTACCCATGATTTTCTTATATGTCCAAGACTGACCTAAGACGTATGGGTACTACTAAGGTGGTGAAGGGGTTATATGCCTTCAGGTGGGGGGGATGGCCAGGGCCTGAGACCCCCCAACTGCTGTATAGTCAGCTGAGAGGTGCAGAGCAGCTTGTGAGGTCGGAGCACAGAACAGGGAACGGGTTACATAGAAGATACAAAATCCAACACATCATTGTACCAAGCGGAGAATAAGTGAGTGTAGAGGTCACTACTCACCTGGGCGGTGATCTGTAGGGATCTCCTCTGTCCTCCGCTCATCATCCCTCACATAGGTCTCTGGAGGATTAATATGGGGCAGATCTTCACCCTGAAACAAAGATTGTAAAAGTCACAGACAGATGGAGAAGTCCCATCTGTGATCAGCTGTAATCTGCCATCTCCACCCATCTCATTACACAAGTATAACACATCTAATAGTGGGGGAGAAAACAAGACTGAGACAAGATCTTCACAGCCGTCTACACATCATAGGGAGATCTCATCACACCTTCTCTCCATCTACCTGATCATCCGGAGGAACATCGGGATCTTCTGGATTACAGTCCTGTGGGAGAAGAGGACGGGGACATCTCTCTGGTGGTGTCCTCTTACTGGATAGACCTGGAGGAGACACATACAGGACTGAATACATTCTTTACATACAGATCATTATAGGCCGTGTGTATTTAGTCCTATTACCTGGTGATGTGAGGGGATCCTCCATCATGACTATGTCCTTGTACAGATCTCTGTGTCCTTCTAAATACTCCCACTCCTCCATGGAGAAATAGACGGAGACGTCCCGACACCTTATAGAAACCTGATACATACAATGATAGAGTGGTCATCATTCCCCCATCCCTTCATAGCGTTACTGTATAATGTCCCAGCAGCAGCATTCCCAGCAGTGTCACCTCTCCAGTCAGCAGCTCAATCATCCTGTAGGTGAGTTCTAGGATCTTCTGCTCATTGATGTCCTCATGTATCAGGGGGTGAGGTGGAGGCCCTGTAATTGGGCTCAGGACTCTTCCCTCACACACGGGGTCCGGACAGCGCCCTCTAGAGGTGTTCACCACTGTGTAATCCTGGTTATGGAGAGAAACATTAATATATCTCACTCCAGACATTTCCAGAGTCCTCATGTGGCACCATTGTGGGGGATTGCCACAGGATCCACCGTTGCAAGGAGGGAATTACACCTTGGTTCGCACAGCACATCACACCTTCCACCCCAGACCTGAAGGGGGAGCTCTACTGGCTGCCTTAAGCTAGTTCTCCTTTAAAACATCCAGGCTTGCGGGGAGGAATTAGTTGGAGTCAGGAGAGCTGGAGTGAGGAGCTGGTCGCTGGGAAGGAACCAGGCCCAGACCCAGGGACCACTGACCGCTGTGTTGCACACTAGGGAAAGGGTCAGAGGCAAGCGGAAGAGACAGGGAATCAAGAAAAGGGAACCGGTTACTACAGCCCTTTATTAGACCCGGACACCGGAGTCCGACACTGTAATCATTTATTGCTGCAGCCAAAGCCCGGAAGACTCAGGAGAAGTTCAACCCTGAAGAGAACAAGTAAGAGACGCTAAACTGACCAAGCACAGGACCAGGGGTCGCAGGAGACACAGGGACCCCGCAGAAGGACCTCATTGTCAGGACAAAGCCCAGAGAGGGAGAAGAAGCGGTGGGTTCAGGCTCAGGCAGGACTTACCCCAAACCACAGACACAGAGGAGGCCTCATAACTTTCTAAGGTGGAAGTTCCAAGTTGCACCGGGGACCTGGTTATTACTCTGCACTGTACCTGTTACCCTGTCACCAGTAAAAGGTACCGAAACAACAATCCCTGTGTGTGTGCCTGTCTGACCACTGCAATTCACCGCCTTTTCTGCAAAAATGCAACTACTACTCCCCTCATCCGTCCCCGCTGCCCTGAGGTAAAGCTCCACCTGTGGGGAGCTGTACCACACTCTGCTGCACCCACCATCACGCCAGCGGCCGGCTGCAGCGCTGGTATACCCGCTACCAGGTACCATAGGTGGCGTCACGTTATCTTTTCTTTTCAAAATTCTTTTTATTGAATTATTTTGTGAGAATAAACAGTAACAGAGTATTGTTTGCAAAGTAATCTTCACGATAACAAAAGCTCAATACATCCAACAGTAAGTATAATGTTCCTTGTGGCCTATTAGCAAGCTAATGACCAATCAGGGATAGAGGAGCTTTAAAAGTCAAAGCGTTGTACATACGTCAGAACTTTGAGTCTGTCAGAAAAGTTCTCCTGGTCAGGTTTGACGTAAGGATAGGAGTGGCTCTCTTCATAGGTTGGCCACGGATCAAGCCAACCAGAATGGGTTCCCCTCTGGTAGGCTCTACATACATCTTGGTGCATTGGCTTATTTCTTCAATGTATTGAACATAACATATATACATAAACAAAATTATGCAGTCTAAATATTGATAAAGTAAAGAGGATATAAGAAAAAGATTAGAATTGAGGGTAGAATAGAATATCAGGGCAGTTCGAGTGGGGGTAGAAGATATAGAGAGATGTGAGAGTAGAGGGGATGAGAGGGATGGGGCAGGCAGGGGGGGGAGGCAGGTACAGCCAGACCCTAAAGGCTATTAGTTGTCGGTTGTTTTTGTGGGTATTACTCTACTTGTGTTGAGTGAACGTATGTAAGCCAAGGGGTCCAGATGGTAAGTAATTTCGGGGTCGTATTGTTCACTGCGGCTACTACTTCAGCCACATGGTATAGTGAGTGTATCTTCTCCTTTAATTGGGAGTGAGAAGGCAAGTCTGAGGATTTCCAAAACTGGGGAATTAATAGTTTAGCCGCTGTTAGGATGTGTTGAGCAAGGAGTGAGATATTAGCACAGTCAGACCAGATTGGGAAATGTAGAAAGGCCATTTCGGGGCTAAGTCGGAGGGGTTTGGACGTGATGGTCTGGATGAGTCGTTCCACTTGTTTCCAGAACTGAGCAATAGTCGGACATTTCCACCACATGTGAAAGTAGTCAGCATCGGGTGCATCACATCTCCAACATGTAGCAGAGTGATGAACGTCCCATATCTGGATACGGTCCGGTGTGTGGTACCACCTCGTTATGATTTTATAGGCAGTTTCCTGAGCTTTCACGCATTGAGTAGGGCCGTGTGAGTGCCTATAGATATGTTTCACCTGTGTAGCCGTAAATTTGTATCCCAAATCCTTCTCCCAAAGCGCAATATATGCTCTTTTGGGGCTAATTTCTGCCTCCAGTAAAGCCTGATAGATTTTGGAAAAGATTTGTTTTGGCTTTGTCACAGCGGCACATAGGTGTTCAAAGTCAGTTAACTCCCTAGAAAGGTCTGAGCCTTTCAGCAGTGGGCGGAGAACACTGTGTATTACTTTGTAGTGTAAGTAATGCAAGTTGGAGAGGCCGGTAATGTTGTTAAATCTGTATACGGTAGAATAGTGCCGTCTTGTAATAGTTGGTCAATGGAGTAGGTAGAGAGGCTTCGACTTGGATCCGGGGTGGTGCTGTGTGTAGTCTCTAGATGGGCTAATATGTCATAAAGATTAATTAGGGGTGAGAGGGGTGGTGCTAAGTATTTCACATGGGTACGCCATATCTGTAAAGTAGCTCTGGTGTGTAGGTTTGGGAGGGGTATGTGTTTTTTCAAATTGGATTGTATAAGGAAAAGAGATCTCAGGCTGCAAGGTGCTAACGATTCCTCGATATTCAGCCAATGTTTCTCATTGTTTCGTCTCAGAATGTCAACAAGGCGAGTGATTTGTGCTGCTTTATAATATAATTTAATGTCAGGGGCTCCCATCCCACCTAGGTGTTTAGGTAGGGTCAAAGTACGTATTGATATTCGGGGTCTCTTGTTTTGCCACATGTAGTTAGTGAAAAGCGTATTAATTTTAGAGAGAAAGCTCAGTGGGATCGTAATGGGTAGCATTTGAAATAAATAATTAAATTTAGGTAGGATTAAGCTTTTTAATATATTCTTCCTCCCCATCCACGAGAGATAGGTATCCCTCCAGGTCCTTATAGTTGACGTCGTGGATGTCAATAGAGGAAGAACATTCAATTTAAAAAGGTCTCGGTAGTTTCCGTTTAGTTTCACTCCAGGTATGTAATGTAGTGTGTGGGCCAGGAAAGTGGGTATAAAGTTCGTAGTTTTTTAAGGGTACTTGGTTTGATCTGTATTCCTAGAGCTTCAGATTTTGACAAGTTTATTTTGAAGCCCGACAGGTCGCCATATCTCTCCATCACATTCATGAGAGCCGGGAGTCCCCCCATGGGTTTTGTTAAAAATATTAAGAGGTCGTCTGCAAAAGCTGCTGTTTTATAGTGAACTCCTGCTATTTTGACGCCCTCTATTTCCTGTTTTCCCTGTATTGCCATTAGGAGGGGCTCCATCGTCAACACAAACAGTAACGGGGAGAGTGGGCACCCCTGTCTGGTTCCATTTCCTATTGTGAAGGGTATTGTCAGTGAATCATTGATTTTGATGCGTGCTGAGGGTTGTTGATACATCGTCATAATAGACGTAACTAGTGCGGCAGGGAGATTAAATTTAAGTAATGTCAGTCTCAAGAAGGTCCAGTCCACCCTGTCGAACGCTTTCTCCGCGTCCGTGCCTAGGAGAACTAACGGTAATTTGTGTGCTTTTACATATTGAATTAGATGTAAAACTTTGTGTGCATTGTCCTCCCCTCCCTACCTCTTACGAAGCCTGTTTGATTCGCTGAGATCAATTGTGGTAGGAATGCCGCCAGTCTGTGAGCAATCATGCCGGCCAAAAGCTTCAGGTCAACGTTCAGTAAAGAAATAGGCCGGTAGTTGCTACACTGAGTTGGGTCTTTTCCCTCCTTATGTATCAGCGAGATCTTAGCTTCAAGCATTTGAGCAGGCAGAGTTTGGCCAGCAAGTGTGGCGTTGCACAGTGCCAGTAGGTGTGGCAAGAGTAGGGATGGAAAGGTCTTATAATACAAGGCCGAGAAACCATCAGGGCCAGGCGCTTTCCCTTTAGGGCAGCGGGACAGGGTGGACTGGAGTTCAGGAAGAGTAAAGGGTCGAAGGAGTGTTTGTTGGTCAGCGTCAGTTAAAGTTGGGAGGTGTATGTCGCTCAGAAAGTTTTCAATTTCTCGAGTTCTATGTTGCGTGAGATCTTCAGAATCTCCAGATCTCAAATTGTACAAGCGCGAGTAATAATCTAAGAAAGCCCGTTCTATGTGAGATTGGTCTTGAGAGTCTACTCCCTCTGTGTTCTTTATCGTGTGTATTTGCGTGCGGGTTTGTTTTTTGCGTAATAGAGAGAGCATGAACTTGGAAGCTTTATCCCCATGGGCAAATAGTTTGGTTTTCCATTTTTTTATTGCCGCGCCGATGTTACATTAATTAAATCTTTCAAGCGTTGGCGTTTGGATGTCAAGCTTTTGAGAACCTCTAGACGTTGGGTTGTCTTGTGACATAGTTCCAGTTCCGCGATCTCATCATACAGCTGTTGTGTTTCGGTATGCCGTCTCTTATTGGCGTAAGCCGCCATGGAGATCAGTTCTCCCCTAATCACGGCCTTATGTGCTTCCCACAGGGTTTGGATAGAGGTATCCTCATTTTGGTTGTTCTGAAAGTATTGTTGAAGCCGTTCCTTTAGACGTTTTTTTTGTATCATTGGAGGTTAATAGGGCTTCATTTATCTGCCAAGACCTGCATGATGTGTGATGCGCAGAAGTGGAAACGGACGTTTGGACTGCCGAGTGGTCTGAGAAAATGCTAGGGGTTATTACCGACGTGCGTATTGATGGTAATAAGCGTTTTGAAACTAAGATGTAATCTAGCCTGTGGTAGGATTTATGAGGATGTGAGAAATAGGTATAGTCACGGGTTGAAGGGTTGATATAGCGCCATGAGTCAATTAATTGCATAGTTTGTAGGCGTGAACGTATTCTTGAAAGGTCCCGATGGGAAATGGAGCTTTTTTGTTTGGTCGTGTCTAGAAGGGGTTCAAGTGCCACATTAAGGTCACAGCCAATGATCACTAGTCCTTCTCTAAACCTCTCTATTTTATTCATGGTGGCTAGTATCCATTTTAATAGTTTTTTATTCGGGGCATAGAGGCTACCAAGCGTCACTAGGGTGCCATTCAATAGGCCTTTGATCAGTATGAATCTGCCCTGAGGGTCTATCCAAGACTCTTGGTGTTGGTAGTGGACATGCTTTCTAAGTGCTATTGATACGCCTCTGGCCCCAGTTTGGTTGGAAGTGGCATGATACCATCGGTCAAATGCCGATTTTTCAAAGTTAGGAATTTTATTGGGTTTAAAATGGGTTTCCTGTAGGAAGAGGATGTCGGTACCCTGTTTCTTTAGTGCATGTAGTGTCGGGTGTCTAGTACTTGGTGAATTCAAACCATGTGCATTAAGTGAAGTATAAGTGAATACGTTACCCTTAGCCATGATCTTCTAAAATATGCGGTCTCCGCTGGATGTGTCGAAGGGATGTTCGGCTGTACCTGTTGGGAGAAGCGGGGTTGGGGGAAGACTCAGGGAGAAAAGGGGTGAGTAGGAGAGTGGGAAGGTTGTGAGAGGTGATAGAGTTAGGAAGGAAAAGAAAAAACTTTAGCATTTGGAAGTACAAGTCATAGAAAATATTCATTTTTTCCAACAATGTGAACATGTCTACTGCTAAATAGCAGCATGGGGACGCTTTTTACTTGTATTGTTTAAAAAGCAGATCCCGTAACAATTTTCAGGGTAGGAGAGGTTGGCTCCTGGTAACAATGAACCTCATGGTCAGGTTAAAATAGAGGGCATAGACTCAGGCATCTTATCGGTCGCTTTCTGTTGGGCGGCGGGTTGGGGGTTATGGGTAAAGGGGGCGGGGGGGGGAGGATGGGGGGGGAGGGGTAGGGTGAAGGTAAGGGAGGTGAGGGGGTGGAGGAGGGATGAGGGAAGGGGGGGGATGGAGGGAGGGGAGGGAGAGGGTTGGAATGGGAGGAAGTTGGAGTGTCGGGGTAGGGGGGGGTGGAGGGGGAGGATTTGGTTTAGGGATGGAGGTGGTGGGTGATGGGGGGAGGGGGTGGTGTTGGGGCGTGGGTGTTATTGGAGAGGTTCAGATATGAGGGTACAACAATTTCAACTATACATTTATATTTTTAACAAGTGTAACGATCTTATAGCATAAACATGAGGGCGTTATTGTGGCCCTTATTTGGAGTATGGAAGAACATATACCATAAAAGGTAGGTCTAATCACCAGGTTCAATAGCGTCGAGCGTGAGGTGATTTAGAACAAAAAGGTCTGAAAAAAAAAAAAGAGGAATGAAATCCGTGTGTTCGCCCATCGCCTCTCAGGTAGCGTCGTCTGGGCCTTTCAGCGATGGCGATTTAGACAGTTTCTTTTTTGCTCGCTGGGATTTTGGTGTTAGCATCTGTTGCCAGGGTGTCGGAGTCGGTAGTGGATGGTAGAGAGAGGCCGAGTGAAAGGACTCCAGGTCTGGGTATTGGTCGAGCACTATGTCCAGGGAAATGCATGCTTTTTTTATGTCGGCAGAAGTCCTGGCAGTGATGATTTTTTCCCCGGCTGTAACGGATATCCCGAAGGGGAATAGCCAGCGGAACCTGAAGCCCTTCTCGAGAACCGCCCCCGTGAATGGTTTCAGCAGGCGTCGTTTCCTCAGTGTTATAGCCGAGAGGTCTTGGTATAGAAGGACTTTGGAGTCTCCATAGACGACCTCTTTTGCCTCCCTGGCTCTCCGCAGTACTAATTCTTTTGCACGGTAGTCCAGGAACCTGCACAAGACATCTCGGGGGGTTTCCCCAGGGGCTGGTTTAGGACGGAGGACTCGGTGAACCCGGACCAATTCAATTTCTTGTGGGTCCCCGTCTCTCAGCAATGCTGCAAACATCTCTATGACTGTTTTGCCCAGAGCTTCAAACGCCACAGATTCAGGGAGGCCCTTAATGCGGATGTTATTGCGGCGCTCCCTGTTTTCGTGATCTTCGAGAGTAGCGTGTATTTGGTGCAGTTGTTGTTCATGTGACATCAGACACTCTAGTTGTGTATTCGTCTGGCGGAGTATCGTACTTTGTGTCGTTTCTAGCGTCTCAAGTCTATGGCCTTGTTGGGCGATATCTTGTTTGATGTCAGCTAAGTTACGCCCTATGGGTTCCAAGGCCTTTGACAAAATACGTTTCAGAAAAGATCTCGTCACCATAGAGTCTTTCTTTTTAATACTAGTATCTGACTCGCCCTCCATGTCCGAGTCCGAATCGTCATCAGGTTGGAGGACAGAGTGCTTAAAAGGGTTAAGAGAGTCTGAGGAGTCAGTTTGCTTCCTCAAGAAGTGGTCTACGTCTGCTTGGGTTATGGATTTTGAAGTTTTTGTTGCTAATTTGGGGGTTTTTATGGTTGACTTCCCCATGTTTCGGAGTGTTAGCTATTACACGTAAAAGTTGAAAAATGGGAGACAAAGTGAGATATGCGTTCTGGATCACACTGATGTGGTCTGTTCGCGCCCCCTGTTGCTTGCTTAGGGGGTTTACATGTCACAAGTTGCTAAATGACTGGTTAGATATAAGAAGCAAATGCCTTTGGAGATCCTACTGGTATTAGACACCAGTTAAGGAGGGCATGAGGTTTATATTCGGGGTGTAACAACAGGGCACGAGTTAGGGAGGAAGGCACATAGGGTGGTAAACAGACGAAGCAAGGGGCCAATACAGCAAGGTGTATGGGTTTGTTGAAAGTCTGTCTATCTCTCTCTGGTCTCAGCAAGGTTTCTGTTACACAGGTAGTAGGGAAGGTCAGTCTTATAAGATCACTTTAGTCTTGCAAAGTCTCAGAAAGTGTAACAGAGAATAGCAGTGCAGCTAGTGATGTTTGCCTGTAGATAAGTGGATCTTGTTGCTGCGATCCTAGACAGTAGATGGTAAGAATACTAAGCCCCCTTTGTCTCCTCTGCTTCAATGGTGCTTCAGGGGCACCTATGTGCTGTGGCCCCCGGCCCTGATGCTAGGTCACTCTTGCTGGGGCCTAAGATGGCTTGTGTGTGCGTTTCCTTATGGCCCTCTCACCTTTAATCTCAGTGCCTCCGGTTCCTCTGGTCTCCCCTGTGTCCCACGCTTCCCCTCTCCATGCGCCGAGGGTTTGTGCTGTAGGGCTGCTTCCAGCTTATGGCGTCCACCTCTATGCTCCCCCGCAGTTCAGCTCCGGGCGTCTCTCCTCATGCGACGAGGTAGTCAGCCGCAGTACCGCGGCGCGGGCTCAGCCTAGGTGCGGGCCCAGTCACCCGGGTGTCCGCAGGGCAGGGATCGCTCGCCCCAAGTATCGTCCGGCGCTGGCGCCGTCACAGCTCACTCGGCTCCCTCGCGGCTGGCCCCGCGGTCCAGAGAGTGGGGATCCCGCGGCCCGGGTGCGGCGCGGGTTCAGCCGAGATGCGAGCTCAGCCCCCCGGACGTCCGCAGGGCAGGGATCACTCGTCCCAAGTACCGTCCGGTGTCAGCGCCGTCACTGCTCACGCGGCTCCCTCGTGGCTGGCCCGGCGGTCCAGAGAGCGGGGATCCTGCGACACGGGCAATTCAATATAAGCCCCTGGGTGTAGGGGAGCTGGTCGCCAGCTTTCCCAGGCGTCTGGGGGTCCCTCCAACGTTTGGATGGCACGGATGTTGGTGGATTGTTAGGAGGGCTGTGAGATGCAGCCTCCTTCATCCGCGGCCATCTTGGATCTCCTGTGGCGTCACGTTATCAATCCTCTTATCCCCCACCGTTCCCGCCATTGAGGGTCCAGAGCACGGGACCGGGGATCGACCAGCCGTGACTCCCCATCGAAGCCGCCGTCAGCCCCGGTCCCCGAGTACCCCCTACCCTGCCGACCGCCTCAATCCCCTCTCCAGTTCTGTCCATAGATAAGAATGATGTGATGTGACATCTCTCACCTCTCCAGTAACAAGGGAGAGGATCTCTAGGGTGAGGGGTAAGATCCTCTCCGCCATCTTGTCCCTGCCCAGATCCATCCTTGATGGTCAATCAGGAGAATTCTCTTCTATAGAAGATGTGAGAGGATCCGAGATTGTAGAGACCTGAATGGGGGAAGAGACGATGGAACATCAGAGAGATCCTGGGGAATAATACAATTACTGGAGACTCCATCACTGCAGGCAGAAATGATGGGGACAAGTGTGGAGCAAGACGACACCTCGTACACACAGCTCCGCTCCGCACACCTCATACACACAGCACACACAGCTCCGCTCCGTACACCTCGTACACACAGCTCTGCTGTCACAGATTTGAATAAGTAACAGCTGTTTTTGAGCGGTTAAATGGCTTTGAGACGCTAACATCTCACCATAAATACATACCAAGTGATGTCCTGCATCAAATTCATGTCACTCCTGCTTGGTCCAAATGGGTTCTGGGCATGAAATCTGGCATAAAAGTGGGCAGAAACCCAAATTTTACATATTTGAATAAGGAGCAGGTGTTTTTGAGGGGTTAAATGACTTTAAGCAGAATCAGGCACCCGGCAGCACCACCAGGCATCCAACAGCACCACCAGGCACCCGGCAGCACCACCAGGCCAGCAACAGCTACCACCAGGGGCCGGCAGCACCAAGCACCACAAGGCACCAAGGGGCCCGGCAGCACCAGGCACCACCAGGGGCCCGGTGGCACCAACGATCACCAAACACCCAGGGGCTCGGCAGCACCAGGCACCACCAGGGGCCCAGCAGCACAAGGCACCACCAGAGGCCCGGCAGCACAAGGCACCACCAGGCACCCAGGGGTCCGGCAGCACCAGGCATCGGCGGGGGCCCGGAAGCACCAGGCACCACCAGGGGCCCGGAAGCACCAGGCACCACCAGGGGCCCGGCAGCACCAGGCACCACCAGGAGGCCCGGCACTATCAGGCACCATGGGGGCCCAGCAGCACCAGGGGCCCGGCACCCTGGGGGCCCACCAGCACCAGGGGCCCAGCACCAGCAGGCACCCTGGGGGCCCGGCAGCACCAGGCACCCAGGGGGCCCGGCAGCACCAGGCACCCAGGGGCCTCGCACCACAAGGCACCACCAGGGGCCCAGCAGCACCAGGCACCACCAGGGGGCCCAGCACCACCAGGTGGGCCCGGCACCACCAGACACCACCAGGGGGCCGGCACCACCAGGCACCCAGGGGTCCGTCAGCACCATGCACCACAAGGGGCCCGGCAGCACCAGGCACCCAGGGGCCCGGCAGCATCAGCCACCACCAGGGGCCCGGCAGCACCAGGCACCCAGGGGCCCGACAGCACCAGCCACCACCAAGGGCCCGGCACAATCAGGCACCATGGGGGTCTGGCAGCACCAGGCACCCATGGGCCCGGCAGCACCAGGCACCCATGGGCCCGGCAGCACCAGGCACCCTGGGGGCCCGGCAGCACCATGCACCCTGGGGGCACAGCAGCACCAGGCACCCTGGGGGGCCCCCCCGCTCCCCATACTCACCACGGTGCAGGCTCCTGCTGCGCACACAGGAAGCAGTCTCAGGGCAATGACGTCATCACCCTGAGACTGATGTCCTGCACACGCGCAGGCATCGCTAATCATATCGGCAGTGCTGCCAATATGGTTAGCGATATTACCGGACAGAGGGGTCCAGGGAAGTACGGGGGGCTTGACCACATGTATCAGGGCCCACCGGGAATTCTCCCGATCCTCCGGTGGGCCAGTCCGCCCCTATATGTACATACCTAGTGATGCCCGAAACAAATTCAAGTCACTCCAGCCTGGCCCAAATGGGTTCTGGGCATCAAAGCTGGCATCAAAAAGTAGAAAATTACTAATTTTCACAGATTTGAATAAGTACCAACTGTTTTTGAGGGGTTAAATGGCTTTGGCCACAGATCACACACCATTATTATTTACCTACTGTGTTTCTCTGAAAACAATACCTATAATGGTCCCTTTACACGCCGCTACAGAAGGTTAGAAACAACCGGGTGCCGGAGACAATTGTATCTTGCACCGTCAAAACACCGCGAGGTAGCGGCGTGTAAATCAGGTTGTTGCCACCGGTCACTGTCGACACCTGTTTTTCAGCAGTGCTCAAAAACAGGTTGGTTTCAACCCAATGGTAGTGGCGTGTAAATGAGGTACAAGATGGTTTTTGGCACACCTAGTTACCTCCCTGGGGCGTGACACAGCCTCCAGGATACCGCCCCCCTTCAGCGATCATTGGAGGAAGCTCCTGCGTTACGATTGGTTGTCCCTGCACAGGGCGGCATATTTAAGGAGCTGACCAGTCACACTACAAAATTGCAATAGCATCATGTATTAGGCAGCCTTCCTGCGCTGGCTGGCCAATCATGATGCTATTGCTGTGTCCAATCTCTGTACGAGCGTCTCGTAATCCACAACTCTGGCACGCCTATGTGTTGTCCCTGCTGCCCCAGGTCCTCCCATATTCCCTTCTGTAGCGGCGCGTAAATGAGGGAAGGTGCTCTACAGAAGGTAACCTGCGGCACCCGGCAGTGCCTCCAGGGATAGATTAAACCTTCTGTAGAGCACCTTGTAGCGGCGTGTAAAGGCAGTATCGGGTACCGTTAGCAACTGTTGGAACGTGCTCGTGCACGTGAGACACCCTGTTGTTTCTAACCTTCTGTAGCGGCGTGTAAAGGTACCATTAGAGGTTTTGCTACACTGCTAAATATAAGGCATTCCCCAAAAATAAGACCTACTATTTTTTTTTTTTTTTAAGCATGCCAACCAAATAGACCAGGGCATGCAGCGGTGATTCATACCGGTATTACCATAGACCGCCATCTTTGTCCAGGTGACCACCGCTGTATTTATGCCAGGCGCTTCTCTGTGCTCTCTGGCTCAGGTGCAATAGATGTAAGCCGCCGGCCATTCAGAGGCCAGCAGCCGCCGGCCATTCAGAGGCCAGAAGCCGCTGGCCAATCATTGGCCAGCATGAAACATCATGCATTGACATTACCTGCTGGCCTCTGATTGGATGGCGGATGCTGGCCTCTATTTAGTAGGTCTTACTTCTGGGGAATGCCTTATATTTAGTAGTGTAGCAAAACCTATAATGAGTATTATTTTCAAGGTAACACAGTAGGTAAATAATTGTCGTGTTAGTCCCCTTTCACATCAGCGGTTTTCGCTGATCGCGGCAGTTGTGGTGAAAAAACTGCAACTGCCGCGATTACCGCATAACGGCTGCACTTGCGGTTCATTTGCGGCAAGCCCCATACAATGTCTATGGGGCTTGCGGCAAGTGCGGTATCGGCACTTGCCGCTGGTGCGGCCGTGAAAAAAACCGCGGCATACCGCGTTTTTTTCGTGGCTGCACCTGCCGCAGGTGCCAAAACCACACTTGCCACACACTTACCTCAAGGCCCATAGACATTGTATGGGGCTTGCCGCAAGTGAACCGCAAGTGCAGCCGTTATGTGGTAATCGCGGCAGTTGCATTTTTTTCACCGCAACTGCTGCGATCAGCGAAAACTGCTGATGTGAAAGGGGCCTTAGGGCCCCTTTCACATCAGCGTTTTTTGAAATTCGCAGCAGATGCGGTGAAAAAACCGCATGTGCCGCGATTACCGCATACCGACTGCACTTGCGGCGTGGTTGCGGTAAACGCCATGCAAAGTATAGGCGTACTTGCGGCAGGTGCGGCAAGTGCGGTTTTGATGCCCAGAACCCATTTGTGCCAGGCTGGAGAGACATGGATTTCATGTGGGGCATCAGTAGGTATGTAAATCAGGTGTTAGATGAGTGGCACAAAGGCATTTAACCCCTTAAAAATACCTGTTACTTATTCAAATCTGTGAAAATGGGTGATTTGCCCACTTTGATGCCAGTTTTGATGCCCAGAACCCTTTTGTGCCAGGCTGGATTGACATGGATTTCATGTGGGGCATCAGTAGGTATGTAAATCAGGTGTTAGATGAGTGGCACAAAGGCATTTAACCCCTTAGAAATAGCTGTTACTTATTCAAATCTGTGAAAATGGGTAATTTGCCCACTTTGATGCCAGTTTTGATGCCCAGAACCCATTTGTGCCAGGCTGGAGAGACATGGATTTCATGTGGGGCGTCAGTAGGTATGTAAATCAGGTGTTAGATGAGTGGCACAAAGGCATTTAACCCCTTAGAAATAGCTGTTACTTATTCAAATCTGTGAAAATGGGTGATTTGCCCACTTTGATGCCAGTTTTGATGGGCAGAACCCTTTTATGCCAGGCTGGATTGACATGGATTTCATGTGGGGCATCAGTAGGTATGTAAATCAGGTGTTAGAGGAGTGGCACAAAGGCATTTAACCCCTTAAAAATAGCTGTTACTTATTCACATGTATGAAAATTGGTTCTCTGCCCACTTTGATGCCAGTTTTGATGCCCAGAACCCTTTTGTGCCAGGCTGGATTGACATGAAGTTGATGTGGGGCATCACTGGGTATGTAAATCAGGTGTCAGATTAGTGGCACAAAGCAATTTAACCCCTTCATTACTATACCTCAGTGCCCACTTTGATGCCCATTTTTGTGCCAGCCTTCTATTTTTTTTTATCTGTCTTTAAGTGTATTCGCAACAGGGCACATGACTGCATATTATTATATACTTAGAATGTTTTATTTTTATTGAAAAAGCTGAAAAAAAAACAGAAAGTAAAAAAATAGCCGAATAAGAAACCAACTTCAGCATCGTACCTGCCTGAGACACTGACCTCACTGGACCTGGCTGCTGCTGCTCAGTCAAATTATTACCTCAGGTTGCTGGAGACTTCTCACTGAGGCGATGTGGAGATGAGCTGGGGTCACTTGTGTGTGAGGATTCTTCCTAGGTAGCAGTGGAGGCAAAGGGACGTGGCCATAACACGATTAGATACAGCTCAGCACACAGTATCACACAGGATTACATGCAGCTCATCGATTTCCGTTGAGATGTCTCATTATCCCAGAAGACACCGCGCCGAGCGGGAAAACCTAAACCGGAAGTATATGACCGGAAGTACAGCAGACGACATAGTTGAACGCACGAGCGGAACTAGTGGATCGGGGCAGACATAATTGATCAATGCGCATGCGCAACAGGCACGCGCGGGACGCGTGCACTCGCCGCCGCGCGAGCTCGCGCGCACCTGGCGCATGCGCAGTAGAGACGGCTGCTGGCAATTCGTTCACGCGGTGCCGACAGAGCTCGCGCGCACCTGGCGCATGCGCAGTAGATACATTGATCAATTATGTCTGCCCCGATCCACTAGTTCTTTTCTCCCGGCAGTGAGTGCGGAGTGTGCGGGAGATGTGAGTGATAGAGAAAGAGCGGGAGAGCCGGTCCCCATGGCAACCAATCCGATCACTGCTTCCATCCCCTGCTGTGTGTGAGGCATGAGACAAGGATTCTTATTGGTTGTTTTAGGGAGCGGTGTGACAGGCTCCTCCCTCTGCCGGGCGGCATCCTTGGGGGCCACAGCATGGGGATGGCACTGTCACCCCCGGGGGCCACAGCATGGGGACGGCACTGTCACCCCCGGGGGCCACAGCATGGGGACGGCACTGTCACCCCCGGGGGGGGGGCCACAGCATGGGGACGGCCCTGTCACCCCCGGGGGCCACAGCATGGGGACGGCCCTGTCACCCCCGGGGGCCACAGCATGGGGACGGCACTGTCACCCCCGGGGGCCACAGCATGGGGACAGCACTGTCACCCCCGGGGCCCCAGCATGGGGACGGCACTGTCACCCCCGGGGGCCACAGCATGAGGACGGCACTGTCACCCCCGGGGGCCACAGCATGGGGACGGCACTGTCACCCCCGGGGGCCACAGCATGGGGACGGCACTGTCACCCCCGGGGGCCACAGCATGGGGACGGCACTTTCACTCTTGGGGGGACGGCAGTGTATCTCCCCCATGGCAGAGTATATAGCAGAGGATGTGGCAGGAGGAGCTGCTCTCTATACATCTCTCCACAGATCACATGTAGCAGAGCTCAGCTTGTCTTTCAGGCTCTGCTCCTCCATCACTTCTACATTATTATTAGTCATTATTATAGCGCCATTAATTCCATGACTCTTTACATGTGGACGGGATATACCCAGACAAGTACAATGTACATGGAGTATACAGGGTATACAGGAGGAGAGAGGACGCTGTGTGTGATCACAGTATACAGGGGCGGGTGAGGATACAGCAGGAGAGGGCAGAGCTGGACGGGTGAGGATACAGCAGGAGAGGGCAGAGCTGGGCGGGTGAGGACACAGCAGGAGAGGGCAGAGCTGGGCGGGTGAGGACACAGCAGGAGAGGGCAGAGCTGGACAGGTGAGGATACAGCAGGAGAGGGCAGAGCTGGACGGGTGAGGATACAGCGGGAGAGGGCAGAGCTGGACGGGTGAGGATACAGCGGGAGAGGGCAGAGCTGGACGGGTGAGGATACAGCGGGAGAGGGCAGAGCTGGACGGGTGAGGATACAGCAGGAGAGGGCAGAGCTGGACGGGTGAGGATACAGCAGGAGAGGGCAGAGCTGGACGGGTGAGGATACAGCAGGAGAGGGCAGAGCTGGACGGGTGAGGATACAGCAGAAGAGGGCAGAGGTGGACGGGTGAGGATACAGCAGGAGAGGGCAGAGCTGGACGGGTGAGGATACAGCAGGAGAGGGCAGAGCTGGACGGGTGAGGATACAGCAGGAGAGGGCAGAGCTGGACGGGTGAGGATACAGCAGGAGAGGGCAGAGGTGGACGGGTGAGGATACAGCAGGAGAGGGCAGAGCTGGACGGGTGAGGATACAGCAGGAGAGGGCAGAGGTGGACGGGTGAGGATACAGCAGGAGAGGGCAGAGCTGGACGGGTGAGGATACAGCAGGAGAGGGCAGAGCTGGACGGGTGAGGAGACAGCAGGAGAGGGCAGAGCTGGACGGGTGAGGAGACAGCAGGAGAGGGCAGAGCTGGACGGGTGAGGATACAGCAGGAGAGGGCAGGGCTGGACGGGTGAGGATACAGCAGGAGAGGGCAGAGCTGGACGGGTGAGGATACAGCAGGAGAGGGCAGAGCTGGTCGTGCTGTGGCTCAGTAGACTGAGGATCATTGCAGGTTAGGCGGCTTTCACATTGCGATTTTAGAGGATCTGTGGCTGTCTGTTGTAACGGATCTGATTTGGCCTCCATGTTATCCTATGGGGATTGGATTTGGCCTAATTGCCATCCGATTTTGTGGGATCCGATTTGTGTCCGATTTTCTTGCTGTACCCAAAATCAGAGACTGCTCCAATTCTGGGCACCAAAAAATCGGACACAAATTGGATCCCACAGAATCGGATGGCAATTAGGCCAAATCCGTCTTGATCCTCGGCCTTTAATATGGGGCCTATGGAGCGCGGGTCCGAGGAAACAGCTGATCATTCCTCAGACCCGATTATAGTGTACTGAGCATGCTCAACACTAACACTGCTCTAACCCTGTAATTTCACTTCTACAATGTATATACATACACTATATACATACACTATATAGATACACTATATACATACATTATATAGATACACTATATACATACACTATATACATACATACACTATATACATACACTATATACATACACTATATAGATACACTATATACATACACTATATACATACATACACTATATACATACACTATATACATACACATATACACACTATATACATACACTATATACATACACTATATACATACATTATATAGATACACTATATACATACACTATATAGATACACTATATACATACACTATATACATACATTATATAGATACACTATATACATACACTATATACATACATTGCGGAAGTGAAATGTAGTAAAATAAAGGGTGTAACATAAACCCTATGTATTCTCACCTTTCCAGTGATCCTCCGCTGCCTCTAGAAGGTCCGGGTGATAGAACACTAGTGGATCGGGGCAGACATAATTGATCAATGCGCATGCGCAACAGGCACGCGCGGGACGCGTGCACTCGCCGCCGCGCGAGCTCGCGCGCACCTGGCGCATGCGCAGTAGAGACGGCTGCTGGCAATACACGCTTGTTCTGAGTGTGAGCTGGAGATAGCTGTTACATGTGAATACACGCTTGTTCTGAGTGTCAGCCGGAGACAGCTGTTGCATGTGAATACACGCTTGTTCTGAGTGTGAGCAGGAGACAGCTGTTACATGTGAATACACGCTTGTTCTGAGCCGGAGACAGCTGTTGCATGTGTATACACACTTGTCCTGAGTGTGAGCTGGAGACAGCTGTTACATGTGAATACACTCTTGTTCTGAGTGTGAGCTGGAGACAGCTGTTACATGTGAATACACTCTTGTTCTGAGTGTGAGCCGGTGACAGCTGTTACATGTGAATACAGGCTTGTTCTGAGTGTGAGCCGGAGACAGCTTTTACATGTGAATACACGATTGTTCTGAGTGTGATCCGGAGACAGCAGTTACATGTGAATACACGCTTGCTCTGAGTGTGAGCCGGAGACAGCTGTTACATGTGAATACACGCTTGTTCTGAGTGTGAGCCGGAGACAGCTGTTACATGTGAATACACGCTTGTTCTGAGTGTGAGCCGGGTGACAGCTGTTACATGTGAATACACGCTTGTTCTGAGTGTGAGCCGGAGACAGCTGTTACATGTGAATACACGCTTGTTCTGAGTGTGAGCCGGTGACAGCTGTTACATGTGAATACACGCTTGTTCTGAGTGTGAGCCGGAGACAGCTGTTACATGTGAATACACGCTTGTTCTGAGTGTGAGCCGGAGACAGCTGTTACATGTGAATACACGCTTGTTCTGATCCGGAGACAGCTGTTGCATGAGTATACACACTTGTCCTGAGTGTGAGCCGGAGACAGCTGTTACATGTGAATACACGCTTGTTCTGAGTGTGAGCCGGAGACAGCTGTTACATGTGAATACACGCTTGTTCTGAGTGTGAGCCGGAGACAGCTGTTGCATGTGAATACACGCTTGTTCTGAGTGTGAGCCGGAGACAGCTGTTGCATGTGAATACACGCTTGTTCTGAGTGTGAGCCGGAGACAGCTGTTACATGTGAATACACGCTTGTTCTGAGTGTGATCCGGAGACAGCTGTTGCATGTGTATACACACTTGTCCTGAGTGTGAGCCGGAGACAGCTGTTACATGTGAATACACGCTTGTTCTGAGCCGGAGACAGCTGTTGCATGTGTATACACACTTGTCCTGAGTGTGAGCCGGAGACAGCTGTTACATGTGAATACAGGCTTGTTCTGAGTGTGAGCCGGAGACAGCTTTTACATGTGAATACACGATTGTTCTGAGTGTGATCCGGAGACAGCAGTTACATGTGAATACACGCTTGCTCTGAGTGTGAGCCGGAGACAGCTGTTACATGTGAATACACGCTTGTCCTGAGTGTGAGCCGGAGACAGCTGTTACATGTGAATACACGATTGTTCTGAGTGTGAGCCGGTGACAGCTGTTACATGTGAATACAGGCTTGTTCTGAGTGTGAGCCGGGAGACAGCTTTTACATGTGAATACACGATTGTTCTGAGTGTGATCCGGAGACAGCAGTTACATGTGAATACACGCTTGCTCTGAGTGTGAGCTGGAGACAGCTGTTACATGTGAATACACGCTTGTTCTGAGTGTGAGCCGGAGACAGCTGTTACATGTGAATACACGCTTGTTCTGAGTGTGAGCCGGTGACAGCTGTTACATGTGAATACACGCTTGTTCTGAGTGTGAGCCGAGACAGCTGTTACATGTGAATACACGCTTGTTCTGAGTGTGAGCCGGAGACAGCTGTTACATGTGAATACACGCTTGTTCTGAGCTGAGACAGCTGTTGCATGTGAATACACACTTGTCCTGAGTGTGAGCCGGAGACAGCTGTTACATGTGAATACACGATTGTTCTGAGTGTGAGCCGGAGACAGCTGTTACATGTGAATACACGCTTGTTCTGAGTGTGATCCGGAGACAGCTGTTACATGTGAATACACGCTTGTTCTGAGTGTGAGCTGGAGACAGCTGTTGCATGTGAATACACGCTTGTTCTGAGTGTGAGCCGGAGACAGCTGTTACATGTGAATACACGCTTGTTCTGAGTGTGAGCCGGAGACAGCTGTTGCATGTGAATACACGCTTGTTCTGAGTGTGAGCCGGAGACAGCTGTTACATGTGAATACACGCTTGTTCTGAGTGTGATCCGGAGACAGCTGTTGCATGTGTATACACACTTGTCCTGAGTGTGAGCCGGAGACAGCTGTTACATGTGAATACACGCTTGTTCTGAGTGTGAGCCGGAGACAGCTGTTACATGTGAATACACGCTTGTTCTGAGTGTGAGCCGGAGACAGCTGTTACATGTGAATACACGCTTGTTCTGAGTGTGAGCCGGAGACAGCTGTTACATGTGAATACACGCTTGTTCTGAGTGTGAGCCGGAGACAGCTGTTACATGTGAATACACGCTTGTTCTGAGTGTGAGCCGGAGACAGCTGTTACATGTGAATACACGCTTGTTCTGAGTGTGAGCCGGAGATAGCTGTTACATGTGAATACACGCTTGTCCTGAGTGTGAGCCGGAGACAGCTGTTACATGTGAATACACGCTTGTTCTGAGTGTGAGCCGGAGACAGCTGTTACATGTGAATACACGCTTGTTCTGAGTGTGAGCCGGAGACAGCTGTTACATGTGAATACACGCTTGTTCTGAGTGTGAGCCGGAGACAGCTGTTACCTGTGAATACACGCTTGTTCTGAGCCTGAGACAGCTGTTGCATGTGTATACACACTTGTCCTGAGTGTGAGCTGGAGACAGCTGTTACATGTGAATACACGCTTGTTCTGAGTGTGAGCCGGAGACAGCTGTTACATGTGAATACACGCTTGTTCTGAGTGTGATCCGGAGACAGCTGTTACATGTGAATACACGCTTGTTCTGAGTGTGAGCGGAGACAGCTGTTGCATGTGAATACCGCTTGTTCTGAGTGTGAGCCGGAGACAGCTGTTACATGTGAATACACGCTTGTTCTGAGTGTGAGCCGGAGACAGCTGTTGCATGTGAATACACGCTTGTTCTGAGTGTGAGCCGAGACAGCTGTTACATGTGAATACACGCTTGTTCTGAGTGTGATCCGAGACAGCTGTTGCATGTGTATACACACTTGTCCTGAGTGTGAGCCGGAGACAGCTGTTACATGTGAATACACGCTTGTTCTGAGTGTGAGCCGGAGACAGCTGTTACATGTGAATACACGCTTGTTCTGAGTGTGAGCCGGAGACAGCTGTTACATGTGAATACACGCTTGTTCTGAGTGTGAGCCGGAGACAGCTGTTACATGTGAATACACGCTTGTTCTGAGTGTGAGCCGGAGACAGCTGTTACATGTGAATACACGCTTGTTCTGAGTGTGAGCCGGAGACAGCTGTTACATGTGAATACACGCTTGTTCTGAGTGTGAGCCGGAGACAGCTGTTACATGTGAATACACGCTTGTCCTGAGTGTGAGCCGGAGACAGCTGTTACATGTGAATACACGCTTGTTCTGAGTGTGAGCCGGAGACAGCTGTTACATGTGAATACACGCTTGTTCTGAGTGTGAGCCGGAGACAGCTGTTACATGTGAATACACGCTTGTTCTGAGTGTGATCCGGAGACAGCTGTTGCATGTGTATACACGCTTGTCCTGAGTGTGAGCCGGAGACAGCTGTACATGTGAATACACGCTTGTTCTGAGTGTGAGCCGGAGACAGCTGTTACATGTGAATACACGCTTGTTCTGAGCCGGAGACAGCTGTTGCATGTGTATACACACTTGTCCTGAGTGTGAGCCGGAGACAGCTGTTACTTGTGAATACACGCTTGTTTGAGTGTGAGCCGGAGACAACTGTTACATGTGAATACACGCTTGTTCTGAGTGTGAGCCGGAGACAGCTGTTACTTGTGAATACACGCTTGTTCTTAGTGTGAGCCGGAGACAGCTGTTACATGTGAATACACGCTTGTTCTGAGTGTGAGCCGGAGACAGCTGTTACATGTGAATACACGCTTGTTCTGAGTGTGAGCCGGAGACAGCTGTTACATGTGAATACACGCTTGTTCTGAGTGTGAGCTGGAGACAGCTGTTACATGTGAATACACGCTTGTTCTGAGTGTGAGCCGGAGACAGCTGTTACATGTGAATACACGCTTGTTCTGAGTGTGAGCCGGAGACAGCTGTTACATGTGAATACACGCTTGTTCTGAGTGTGAGCCGGAGACAGCTGTTACATGTGAATACACGATTGTTCTGAGTGTTAGCCGGAGACAGCTGTTACATGTGAATACACGCTTGTTCGAGTGTGAGCCGGAGACAGCTGTTACATGTGAATACACGCTTGTCCTGAGTGTGAGCCGGAGACAGCTGTTACATGTGAATACACGCTTGTCCTGAGTGTGAGCCGGAGACAGCTGTTACATGTGAATACACGCTTGTTCTGAGCCGGAGACAGCTGTTGCATGTGTATACACACTTGTCCTGAGTGTGAGCCGGAGACAGCTGTTACATGTGAATACAGGCTTGTTCGAGTGTGAGCTGGAGACAGCTTTTACATGTGAATACACGATTGTTCTGAGTGTGATCCGGAGACAGCAGTTACATGTGAATACACGCTTGCTCTGAGTGTGAGCCGGAGACAGCTGTTACATGTGAATACACTCTTGTTCTGAGTGTGAGCTGGAGACAGCTGTTACTTGTGAATACACGCTTGTTCTGAGTGTGAGCCGGAGACAGCTGTTACATGTGAATACACGCTTGTTCTGAGTGTGAGCCGGAGACAGCTGTTACATGTGAATATACGCTTGTCCTGAGTGTGAGCCGGAGACAGCTGTTACATGTGAATACACGATTGTTCTGAGTGTGAGCCGGTGACAGCTGTTACATGTGAATACAGGCTTGTTCTGAGTGTGAGCCGGAGACAGCTTTTACATGTGAATACACAATTGTTCTGAGTGTGATCCGGAGACAGCTGTTACATGTGAATACACGCTTGCTCTGAGTGTGAGCCGGAGACAGCTGTTACATGTGAATACACGCTTGTTCTGAGTGTGAGCCGGAGACAGCTGTTACATGTGAATACACCTTGTTCTGAGTGTGAGCGGTGACAGCTGTTACATGTGAATACACGCTTGTTCTGAGTGTGAGCCGGAGACAGCTGTTACATGTGAATACACGCTTGTTCTGAGCCTGAGACAGCTGTTGCATGTGTATACACACTTGTCCTTAGTGTGAGCCGGAGACAGCTGTTACATGTGAATACACGCTTGTTCTGAGTGTGAGCCGGAGACAGCTGTTACATGTGAATACACGCTTGTTCTGAGTTTGATCCGGAGACAGCTGTTACATGTGAATACACAGCTTGTTCTGAGTGTGAGCCGGAGACAGCTGTTGCATGTGAATACACGCTTGTTCTGAGTGTGAGCCGGAGACAGCTGTTACATGTGAATACACGCTTGTTCTGAGTGTGAGCCGGAGACAGCTGTTGCATGTGAATACACGCTTGTTCTGAGTGTGAGCCGGAGACAGCTGTTACATGTGAATACACGCTTGTTCTGAGTGTGATCCGGAGACAGCTGTTGCATGTGTATACACACTTGTCCTGAGTGTGAGCCGGAGACAGCTGTTACATGTGAATACACGCTTGTTCTGAGTGTGAGCCGGAGACAGCTGTTACATGTGAATACACGCTTGTTCTGAGTGTGAGCCGGAGACAGCTGTTACATGTGAATACACGCTTGTTCTGAGTGTGAGCCGGAGACAGCTGTTACATGTGAATACACGCTTGTTCTGAGTGTGAGCCGGAGACAGCTGTTACATGTGAATACACGCTTGTTCTGAGTGTGAGCCGGAGACAGCTGTTACATGTGAATACACGCTTGTTCTGAGTGTGAGCCGGAGACAGCTGTTACATGGAATACACGCTTGTCTGATGTGAGCCGGAGACAGCTGTTACATGTGAATACACCTTGTTCTGAGTGTGAGCCGGAGACAGCTGTTACATTGTGAATACACGCTTGTTCTGAGTGTGAGCCGGAGACAGCTTTTACATGTGAATACACGCTTGTTCTGAGTGTGAGCCGGAGACAGCTGTTACATGTGAATACACGCTTGTTCTGAGTGTGAGCCGGAGACAGCTGTTACATGTGAATACACGCTTGTTCTGAGTGTGAGCTGGAGACAGCTGTTACATGTGAATACACGCTTGTTCTGAGTGTGAGCCGGAGACAGCTGTTACATGTGAATACACGCTTGTTCTGAGTGTGAGCCGGAGACAGCTGTTACATGTGAATACACGCTTGTCTGAGTGTGAGCCGGAGACAGCTGTTACATGTGAATACACGCTTGTTCTGAGTGTGAGCCGGAGACAGCTGTTACATGTGAATACACGCTTGTTCTGAGTGTGAGCCGGAGACAGCTGTTACATGTGAATACACGCTTGTTCTGAGTGTGAGCCGGAGACAGCTGTTACATGTGAATACACGCTTGTTCTGAGTGTGAGCCGGAGACAGCTGTTACATGTGAATACACGCTTGTTCTGAGTGTGAGCCGGAGACAGCTGTTACATGTGAATACACGCTTGTTCTGAGTGTGAGCCGGAGACAGCTGTTACATGTGAATACACCTTGTTCTGAGTGTGAGCCGGAGACAGCTGTTACATGTGAATACACGCTTGTTCTGAGTGTGAGCCGGAGACAGCTGTTACATGTGAATACACGCTTGTTCTGAGGTGAGCGGAGACAGCTGTTACATGTGAATACACGCTTGTCTGAGTGTGAGCCGGAGACAGCTGTTACATGTGAATACACGCTTGTTCTGAGTGTGAGCCGGTGACAGCTGTTACATGTGAATACACGCTTGTTCTGAGTGTGAGCCGGAGACAGCTGTTACATGTGAATACACGATTGTTCTGAGTGTGAGCCGGAGACAGCTGTTACATGTGAATACACGCTTGTTCTGAGTGTGAGCCGGAGACAGCTGTTACATGTGAATACACGCTTGTTCTGAGTGTGAGCCGGAGACAGCTGTTACATGTGAATACACGCTTGTTCTGAGTGTGAGCCGGAGACAGCTGTTACATGTGAATACACGCTTGTTCTGAGTGTGAGCCGGAGACAGCTGTTACATGTGAATACACGCTTGTTCTGAGCCGAGACAGCTGTTGCATGTGTATACACCTTGTCCTGAGTGTGAGCCGGAGACAGCTGTTACATGTGAATACACGCTTGTTCTGAGTGTGAGCCGGAGACAGCTGTTACATGTGAATACACGCTTGTTCTGAGTGTGATCCGGAGACAGCTGTTACATGTGAATACACGCTTGTTCTGAGTGTGAGCCGGAGACAGCTGTTACATGTGAATACACGCTTGTTCTGAGTGTGAGCCGGAGACAGCTGTTACATGTGAATACACGCTTGTTCTGAGTGTGAGCCGGAGACAGCTGTTCATGTGAATACACGCTTGTTCTGAGTGTGAGCCGGAGACAGCTGTTACATGTGAATACACGCTTGTTCTGAGTGTGAGTCCGGAGACAGCTGTTACATGTGAATACACACTTGTCCTGAGTGTGAGCCGGAGACAGCTGTTACATGTGAATACACGCTTGTTCTGAGTGTGAGCCGGAGACAGCTGTTACATGTGAATACACGCTTGTTCTGAGTGTGAGCCGGAGACAGCTGTTACATGTGAATACACGCTTGTTCTGAGTGTGAGCCGGAGACAGCTGTTACATGTGAATACACGCTTGTTCTGAGTGTGAGCCGGAGACAGCTGTTACATGTGAATACACGCTTGTTCTGAGTGTGAGCCGGAGACAGCTGTTACATGTGAATACACGCTTGTTCTGAGTGTGAGCCGGAGACAGCTGTTACATGGAATACACGCTTGTCCTGAGTGTGAGCGGAGACAGCTGTTACATGTGAATACACGCTTGTTCTGAGTGTGTAGCCGGAGACAGCTGTTACTTGTGAATACACGCTTGTTCTGAGTGTGAGCCGGAGACAGCTGTTACATGTGAATACACGCTTGTTCTGAGTGTGAGCCGGAGACAGCTGTTACATGTGAATACACGCTTGTTCTGAGTGTGAGCCGGAGACAGCTGTTACATGTGAATACACGCTTGTTCTGAGATGTGAGCTGGAGACAGCTGTTACATGTGAATACACGCTTGTTCTTGAGTGTGAGCCGGAGACAGCTGTTACATGTGAATACACGCTTGTTCTGAGTGTGAGCCGGAGACAGCTGTTACATGTG